>JAGTXR010000061.1:1800000-2137082 GCA_022606575.1 Glossosoma conforme
CTTGCAATCTCCCCAAACCACACACAAACACGAACACAACACATGTTTCCCGCATGCAGCGTCCAGCCTCCCTGGCTGAGCGTCATAGAGTGCACTGGTCTTGACCGGTTGTGCTCTCCTGCATGCGTTTACATAAAAATAAATAAATATATATCATATACAAAATATGCATATTTAATTTTGCTAACTGTAAATAAATTGTGGTCACGACTGTATAAATCACCATTTTTTTATAACTTTCTCAATAAATAAGCCTTACGGCACACTCTTTGAATGGATCCTTTTGAAATACATTATCATCCTCCTCTCTCTCAAAAGGTTGTTACTCCGTCGCGTGATGGCAGGCAGGATTAGAAGCAGATTGATATCACAGACTTTTTCAGAACCACACTGACATATATTTACGATAAAACTTTACAAATTTAGGGCTCGACCTAGTCACAGCATTAGGCCGAGCCACAATACAATATGATCTCGCCGACGGGCGGGACACAACTGGCGTGATGGGCTGTCCAAAACGGCGGTCTACATAACTAGTCCCAATATGGCGGACACATAAATGTATGACAATCGAACAGAAATAAGAAACGAAAGATTGTATATCGAGGTTTTCGGTACCAGTCAGCAAGGACTACATCATGCTGATGTCAACATCTATGTAGACACATAAACTATGTTTTCATTCTTTCTTAAGTAAGCTTAATAATCCCTGCTCGCAAGATTTTATTCGTTTTTTTCGTCCCCTTTTCTCTTTTCAGTTGTACCGATTTGTTTTACGCGATATAAATGAAAATTAGATAACGAGATATTACATTTTTTCTTTCATTTTTTTCTTGGACGAATACCGTCGCTCAAAGGGAATAAGCAGCGAATTATAGAGAATTTCGCATTAATACTCGAAGGCGGAGATTTTCTTTTGATTTTTACGGCTTCATTTAAGCCATGTCTATTTAATTTATTTTAACGGCTGAATGATATTGCTAATGCTAATGACCGTTGAAAAATGTGAAATTTAAGGTATTTAATTTTATTTTTAACAAATCTCATTCATAACGTAATCTTGTAATGTTCAGGTATTCGAACGTTTTTAATTATATTTATAAAAACCACATAGAAAATTAACAGCAGAAATTTTTGACTGGCTATTTGGCATGTATACTTTGATTAGACTCTGAAAATTATGTACAGATTTATATATATAGACAAATAACTTTAATTGTGAAAATATACTACATAAATACATAATAATTAGTAATTAAATACATGAATACAATAATGCATCAAATTTTATACGCATCAATTCATTCAGAAAAAATATCGGCAGACGCGGGATTCGAACCACGAGCCTTGCAACCTTTGCTTTTATTCTACGCACCGCGTAGTACACACGACTGTTCCCCACCTGATATACGCGAAAGTTGATGTATTTATACGTTTGTTACCATTGTATAACGATAGATGTCTCTGTGGTATATATTCAGAGTATGTATATTATTATTTTTATGATTCAATCATTCAACATTTATTCACTTTTTTTTATATTAGTCATCGACAATCTATTATCATAATATCATATATTACATATTAATTGCTATCAGCATGATATAGCCTTTGCTGACTGGTACAGAAAACCTCGATATACAATCTTTCGTCTCTTATTTATGATAGCTTGTCGTACATGAATGTGTCGTCATTTTGTAATGCCGTTAGGAGGACTAGTTACATAGATCACCACTTGCGGCGCTGGGTGTCACCGATCATGGCGCCCGGTCAGTGGTGTGCTGAGGACGGCAGGATTGTATTGTTGTTGCCCCGGCCTAAATGCTATGAATATGTCCGGGTCAGAAGTTTGTAAATTTTTTGAAATATATATGTCAATGTGCTTCAGATATAGACGCCGTGCAGTGAAGGCGTCTATACCGTCGATCTTGTTTTAAACAATAAATCGCACTTAAAAATAAAACTTATAAACATTCTTTAACACCATCAGAATCGTCATCAAATTCTCTACAACACGTGCATTATGGTTTATATGCATCTTTAGCGATCGCTCGTTAAACAGCATCGACGTGCAACATCTTTGGCGGAAGATCTCGTGACGTGCCGATGTCGGCCATTTTTTATTTTATTTATATCTCCATGGCAACTCTTATGAATCATTTTTCTTGTACGAAATTTTGCGCAGAAAAACAATTTGCGTTGTGGTTGATGATAATTTGAAAGTTCAGATTTTTTGGACCGAATGTTGGCCGGAATAAGCTAACACCCAGCTAACCTCATCAGGTCAAGCTGGTTAGGGCACTCTATTGTCCTGGAGGTAGTAAATGCCCTCCTAAGGCGGATGAACCTTTATGGTCAACGGCATTAGGATGTGGAAATAAAGGGGAAAATACCACATTAAAGGTCTTAAAGACATCCCACGTATCAGCAAAAAAATGATTGCATCTCAAGTAAAATTTTCCGGAGATAAAATAGTCCCCCAATCGGATCTCTGGGTGGGGACTGCTCGAGACAAAACAACCAAGACAAATAAGAAAAACCTTCAGCTAACAAGATATGCCACCTGGAATGTTCGAACATTACTGCAGAACGGCGTCCTAGACGGGAGTTTTTGCAGCAAGTATTCGAGGATATGAACTGTAGCGCTTATGCTGAGCTGAAAAGGGTTGCGGAGGACCGAGAGGAATGGAGATCGAGATGCAAGGTTCTGTTGCTGCAAACCAATCCACCGGATTGATACTACGAAGAAGTGCTTCAGAAATATTCTTTGTGTTGTTAATCTGCTCCTCATCTTGCTACTACGTAATTCAATAACAAAATTAAAGAGGAGGATGTCGAAATATACCATATATTTTGACACATTGTAAATCATGAAATTTTCTTAGAATTTAATTAATTTGCCATGACATGTATCTAAGGATAAAGAGGCACAGATTTTTTGATCTCCCAAAAAGTAATCTCAGAGATTATGCTTCTTCGGAGAGTGATCCGAATCTTAAACCGCATCGTTTCGAATATTGTATATTCTACACAAGGGAGGCCCAGTTCAGACACGAGTGACATAAATTCGTTTAGAGAAATAATTTCTAAGACTCGTTTATTTGGCGAGAAAAAAATGATTTTTGTTGATTGAAAGTTCATTGAAAAATTTGATACTTTAATTTATTTTAAAAACTAAGTGTGCTTATATTTCTAATGTTTTTGATAGAAAAATAAAATGAAATTGAAATGAAATAAAAATAATACATTCAATTTCAAATAAGCAGTATCATGGTAATATAAAATCTGTTTATAATACTAATTGAACTAAATCTTTACATATATTGCATGTAATGGAGGTTAAGGTGCTAGTAAATGTATGAGACGGCTGTTAGTGGTGACTTTTTTTTCTCCAATATTTTGGCTACTTTTGACTTGGTTTTTGTTAAGGTCTGATGTTTTTTTATGTAATCGCATGCAAGAGAGCACAGCCGGTCAAGACCAGTGCACTCTATGACGCTCAGCCAGGAAAGCTGGACGCTGCAAGCGGGAAACGTGTGTTGTGTTTATGTTTTTGTGTGGGTTGGGGAGATTGCAAGTGTATATTTATCTATTAATTTTTTTTAATTTTTATTAGAATATTATTTTATTATTTCAATATTCTAATCTACTTTTATAGATCATTGACTATATTACAATATTATTATTACTTAAATATACATATACTATAGTATATGTATATTTAAGTATATTTATCTGTTTCTTGAAGAGATACAGATTGTAGGAAAAAAGAAACACAGACGCTGGAAGAGAGTTCTATAGCTTACCGGTGGCATTAAGAAATGAACTTTGGAAACTGCCAGTTCTTGGTCGTCACACATTTACCGTGTATGGATGTTCGGCAAGTGTAAGACGAGTTTGTCGGTTATGGGTGGGTGTAGGAGGAATAAGTTCTTTAATGTGGTAATAACGGTAGAAAAGACTAAGAGAACGAATCTTACGCCTGTGTTCGATTGCAGGTTAGACGTAAGAGAGTCACTGTTTATCAAACGAATTACTCTTTTTTGAACTGAGTCAATTAAGTATAGAAGGTATTTTCGGGCTCCAATCCAAAGGTGACTGCCGTATTCAAGGATAGGTCGGATTTGTCTTTTATATAGGAAGAAGAAGTTGTTTATAGTTGAAATACAGACTTGATCTATATATTACACCTAGTTTTTTCGAAAGCGAGACCGGCTTTATACTTAATTGACTCGTAAAGAGCACTGTGTGTGTCGACCTGTTTTGTCTCCAATATTTTGGCTACTTTTGCCTTTAGCCTTAGTTTTTTCGAGTTCCGATGTGTTTTCAAACTTATCACACTGCTACTAAATTATTCAAAATATCACATTGCTTATGCCAAAAGTCATGAATTCCAAGCATGTTTGTGAAAATGTAGGAAAATTCATACAGCCCAGATGTATAATAATATTATATAATAAGTGATATTGAAAAGGCCTCCCACCTACCCAACAGAAAGCCCATACAATAAATTCAAAGTGCCAACGGTGGATACACTATACCAAAAATACACTATTGTACAGACTATTAAAGAAAGCAGAATCGAAAACTGGTACACTTGTCATTCTGCTAGGTTTATGTACAACTTATTAATACCAAAATTTAACACACAACATGCAAAAAATGGTTACAAATATAACAGAATAGTTAATTTTAACAATCTTCTTCGGGAAATAAAAGCGATCAGTGATATTAAAATATTGATTGAAAAGGTGAAACAGTACTTTAAAAGAATTCCGAACAGAACCGACGTCACTGCATAACAAATTGAAATAATGAATAGTACCAAAAATGTATTATAAATTTATATAAACTTTAGATTTAATTCAATTTATAGTGTCTTAAATTATTAATTATATAATGTTAGTATTATATCAAAATCATGTAAATGTATAAATGTGTATATGAAAAACTCTGTATAATTATATAAAACTGCAAAATAACATAGATGAATCCCACGCCACACACAAGATCTTATCTTTAAGTGGTGTGGTAAGCGAATGTAAAAAAAAAAAAGAAAAAAAAAAGATTTGAATGTAAATTACTGTGTAAAAATGTATCTTTGTATATTTGATTAAATAAAAAAAAAAAAAAAAAACTATTACCACCAAAACCTTTACAGTCGTGTAACATTTTGGTATATTTAGAATCGTGGCAACAAAATCACATGTCAAGGTTATAATAAATCAAATTAGAGTTTTCGCCATGAGGATAAGTACAAAGACAATATATTTTATCAAGAAAAAACAACGTAACTGAATATAATTTCAATGTTTTACGTAACACATTAAAAAAATGCTTTAAAATCGTAAGCGCTTAGAATTATTTCATTATCTTAAGTTATTGACAATGTGTGAATGCAATGAAACATCGAAAATACAAGGGCATAGTTTAGTGGTTAAAGCGTTTGTCTGCCAATCCGAAGGCCATAGGGTCAATGCCCGAAAGGGTTTTTTTTTAATTGACTTCTAAGCTTTATAAATACTGCCGGTTAGTTTAAATTTAATTTCTCACGCGTAAAATGCCAGTCAAAGCCTATTTATCAAAATTTGTGGTAGAAGAAAGTCGTCCCGTAAGCACCACTCATTCATTGTGGATTCCTGTAATAATCGGATGATGCGTGACGAATGTCGGGCGGAAGTTAATGACATTTACGAATCAACACTCCACATGCAGCGCTTAAGGATATGTAGCATGGTAAACGTCATACAATCTACAGATGAGACTTCAGCATCACTATCACCGTCTGTCGGTATTCTCCTGTGAGTGTTTACATAAAAAATGCTCCCTCAACTTGCCCAAGTATGATTCGGTGCTGAGAATTACGGTGGCGTTTCTGAAATATAGGTGCAAAGACAGGCGTATACAACTGCGATGGGCAGCATTTGGAAAACTAAAGTACATTTTTAAAGCGAAAATACCGCAACGTCTTCAAACTAAGGCATTTAACCAATGCATCCTCCCTGTATTAACTTATGGCACGGAGACGTGAAATCTAACGGCAAGTCTTACCCATAAAATAAAGGTCACCCAGAGTGCTATGGAGATCCATGCTCCGAGTGTCGCTAGAAGATAGAATCCGAAACAAGGATATCCGCAGAAGAACTCAAGTGGTGGAGGCTACCCAATGAATAGGCACACTTAAGTGGCAATGGGCAGGACATATCTGTCGAGGAGATGAAAGTCAATTGGCAAATAAAGCATTGGCCGACTCCCTGCAAGATGGACCGACGGCATAAGAAGAATTGCGTGAGTGCGAGAGGCTTACGTTCAACAGTGGACGGATAAGAGCTGATGATGAAGTGCGAAGAAATTCGTCACACACGGCTAAGCATAAAAGCCACAATATCAATTTAAAATTCTACAAAATGCATAATTTATAATATTTAAAAATCCGTGGAAAAAATTACTGAAGATGAAACTTTACAAATGCAAAAACGTCTCCACTCTGATATTGATGTTTTTGAAATAGTGTAATTTTCCTCTAACGTGCATAAATGTATATTTCACTCGCGCCAAGTTTTTTCGCTTTTCTTTTTGAAGTCGGCGAGAAAAATTCGCCAGAAAAATGCAGAGCAAAAATGATTTGATTTTAGCAACATGGCAAGCGCGTATTCAAATTTTGCTTACGTAAACACGTAAGCGATGTAAACCAAGCAAGGACGTAACATCCACATCTCTACGGGAGAAACGACTTCACGTCGCCGGGATAATTATCGGATCGCGTGGTGGACGTATGAGGAGCAGATGAACAACACACCTTGCCCGTGTATTACTTAGCTTCGCGAAGAAGTGAGTGCCTGTATCGTCCTCGTTCTTCTTTACAACTGTGAATATTAGCATCTCACCAAGAGCTAATGCAGCCTAAAAATGGATTTCGAAGGCGGATGCTTACGTGGGGTGTGGTAGTTAATGCTTGTTTTTAACTAATAATTAAATCAACTGAAAACAGTTTTTTTTTTATTATGTTTACAGCGTTATGTGTCATCAAATATAATATGCTGACATATTCCTCTCTAAGTTAGTTATTGAATAGCGTGGTGGCAGGATGAAAAGCAGATGAACAACACATAGACATTTCTAGAAGCACATGTATTTTCATGATAAACTTTACAATTTTCCGGCCCTAGCGGAATAACATGCCGGGTATAATACGAACTCGTCGCGGTCGGCACACAACTGACTGGGCACCGGGTGCCGTGGTCGGTGACACCCAGCGCTGCAAGTGGCGATCTATATAACTAGTCCTCTTAACGGCATAACAAAACGAAAACAAATGCGTGTCCGATGAGTGAACGAAAACAAGACACAAAAGATTGTACATCAAGTTTTTCGGTACCAGTCAGCAAGGGCTATATCATGCTGATGTCAGATGAAATTAATTATATCATCCTTGTATAATATTTACATAACCTTACCTAATAATTTGTCCAGTGATTGTAGAGTCCAGAGATACGTAGTTCTCGGTAACGAAATAGCTTAGGTTATGTTAGGTTAGCGAGACATCCAGTGCACCAGTTATACTGTGCACCAAATTCAAATTGAAATTATTTTTTTGGTCTAGAAATGTCCCGTGCACCAGACCAGGTGCGCCCCACGTAATTACCGATGATTCGCTTAACGAATTGTCTGGGAACGAAATGCGGCAGAACCATACGTATGGTGCTTTGTTGTTATGTTTTTGTTTTATCACACATAAGAGTATAATGGGTAATATTATTGTATACACGTAGTACGATAACACGATTACATGATAATATTTATAATAACGTAATTATATCAGAATACAATAACATTATAGCATTAATGCCTTATACCAGTTTTAAAACAGGCGTTAGGCGCCTTAAGACTTCAAATACATACGAGTACGCATAAATACTAATATAAGAGGCACGGATTGTTTGTTTTTTCTAGAGGTAATACTAACCTGCCACAGACTATGCCTCTTGGAAGAGTGATCAGACTGTTCAACCATATCGCCTCGAATATTGATATATTCTACTTGAGAGAAGCCCAGTTTCAACATGAACTCCACGAATTTATAAAATAATTTCCTGGAATCTTCTGTGTAGTGAGCTTCGGAACTTTTTACTAATTATTGTTAATAATCAAAAATAACTATATTTATAAATTGTTTGTATTACATATTATTTCAGGATCGTAATAATATTTGTAATGTTTCTCAATAAAATAAATTAAATTAAATTGAACTGCTCACAGTGACTGTGTACTTACTGCTACATTGGTAATTAGTATTTATTTTTTTATGTAAACACATACAGGAGAATACCGACAGATGGTGATAGTATTTTTTTTTTTTTTAAGTCTCATCAGTGGAATTCTATGACGCTTACCATGGTGTATACGGCTAAACGCTGCATGTGGAGTGTTGATCCGCCAACGTCATAGACTACAGCCCGAGATTCACGCATCATCCTCTATTATTACAGGAATCTACTATGAATGGGTGGTCTTCACGGGACGACTTTCGTCTACCACCAATTTTAATTAATAGGCTATGACTGACATTTTACGGGTGATGGATCAAATTCACACCAACCGGGGTATTTTAGAGCTCAGAAATCGATTAAAAATCCAATTTTTTTTTAATCTCCGTCGGGGATCGAAGCCACGACCTTTGGCTTGCAAAGCAAACGCTTTACCATTGAGCTATGACCGCCGGCAAGCTATGACTGCCGGCGGTCACCCATATATATATATAGGCGTATACCTGAACATCGAAGTTATCACTCACCTTCGGTTAAGAAGAGTCTCTTCCATAGTTATCCTGATGTCGCGACAACTGGACCAACTGCCAAATATTGCGATGTATTTAATTTAGTTGTTTTTATAAAAATTGACACATTTGCCGGTGGGTTCTCAATGATCAAAGTTTTTGCTTAGCAAGCCAAAGATCGTGGGTTCGATCCCAGACGGAGATTAAAAAAAACATTTTTAATCGATTTCTGAGCAATAAAAACCCCCGGTCGGTGTGAATTTGATCCCTCACCTGTAAAATGCCAGTCATAGCATATTAGATAAAATTGGTGGTACACGAAAGACGTCCCGTGAAGACCACTCATTCATAGTAAATTCCTCCAAATAAAGTATGATGCTTGAATCTCGGGCTGTAGTCTATGCCGTTGGCGGATCAACACTCCACATGCAGCGCTTAGTCATATGCACCATGGTAAGCGTCATAGAATTCCACAGATGAGACTTCAGAATTACTATTACCATCTGTCCGTTTTCTCCTGTATGCGGTTACATAAAAAAAAAACTTTTTTTTTTCACCATCAAATTTAACAATATGCAATTCTGCAAGACGAGCGTGGCCATATGGCAACATGACAATTTTCCCAATGAAGCATTGTGTATTTTTTACATTTCGACAGCCTCAAGCTAATCACCCGACTTCCGTAAAAAAATCCGATTAACGAATCATCCAAAAATATGCATCGGATGCCGCTTCTGCTTCGGAGGCCGTCGGGAAGCTTATATGTTCCCAGGAGAGCTTTCGATATCAGAGATGTTTTGGAACGAATCATGGACACTGGAAACTTGCACAACTGAGTGACGAAAATTTGTGGTGACCATATGCGTCAGATATGATATGGGAATAATTGAATTTTCAAACCTTTACAACGTGTTCTGTGTTGTTTCTCTGAATCCGTATAGATATACGGAGTATATACTGGAGTAAACTAAGAATTTTAAACAAAAAAAATTCAATCGTATATACATTGGAGAGATTTGTACCGATTGAGGAATTTATTCGAAATATAATGCTTTACCATTTCATGAAGAAAGAAAGTGCAACACGTGTTACAAATTTGTGATTTACTGGGAGATATTTTGAATGTTAGTTAATGCCAGAGTTGGTGTAAACAATTTAAATCCGGCAATTTCGATCTAAAAAATAACCCTGGAAGTGGTCGACCTGTTAAAGTGGATAGCGATGTTTTAACTGAGGTAATTCAGCAAAATCCATCTTTAACGATTCAAAAACTCGCGCAGTGACTCGGATGTTAAAGGTCAAGCGTGCAAAAGCATATTGAAAAAACGGCAAGACATGGAAACAAGGAAAATGGATACCGCATGAATTGAGCGAAGACAATCTAGTTGAGCGTCTAAACGTGTGCACTGAGTTATTTGAATTAAATATCAAAACTCCATTTCAACAACATCTTGTTACTGGTGACGAAAAATTGATGTTGTATTCAAACGAAAGACGCAAGAATCAATGACTTTCAAAGGACCAGGTACCTAAACCCACCCCTAAGCTCGGGTTCACTGAAAAGAAAGTTGTTTTGTCTGCTTGGTGGGACTGCAAGGGAATAATTTATTTCGAAACATTAAATCCCGGACAGACAATTAACGCCCAAGTGTATTGTGATCAATAAGAGCGTTTAGATCCAGAAATGAAATAAAAAAAGACCTGCACTGGCTTATCGTGGACAAGAGTTTTTACAGCACGATAATGCACGATCGCATACCTCAAAAATTACGAATGAAAAAATTAGAGCCCTAGGTTGGACAACTGTCCCATATTCACCGGATCTTGCTCCATCGGATTACCATTTGTTCCGTTCAATGCAAAAGTTTTTAAACGGAAAAGAATACAACAGTTATAAGGACGTTACAAAAGGTATATCTGAGTATTTTACATCAAAACCAGCTAAATTTTACGAAAGTGGTATTAAAAAATTGACTGAAAGGTGGAAAGTGGTTATATCCAACGACGGAATTTATATTTTTAACTAAATTTTAATAAATAAATACATTAAATGCACCAAATTATTTTATTAAAAAAACGACATTCTTTTCCGGTACACATATTACAATGGAGAGCTGTGTACTGACTGAGGAATTTATTCGAAATATAATGCTTTGCCATTTCATGAAGAAAGAAAGTGAAACACGTGCTACAAATTTGTGATTTACTGGGAGATATTTTGAATGTTCGTAAATGCCAGAGATGGCTTAAACAATTTTACTCCGGCAATTTTTATGTTAAATTATTATTTATTATATTTTATTATAATACAACTTATATTGAAATTTAATGTTATTTTTATAAATGGCATTTTTTTTTTTTTTTTTTTAAAATGTATTAGAGTACCAAAAAAACACTTTCTTCTTTAGAGGGTTAATAAATTTGAATTTTTTATATAGTGAATATAACTTAACATTAGATCGCAGTATCTAAAAGACGAGAGTATCGTAAATATTGCGGATTAATTTCGCCTTCGGCTAATCTCCCTAGATGCCACAAGAATCCAGGTACGCACTTAGCGCGTATATTTTTACATGTAAGGGCCCCGGGATAACGTATGGCTGTGAATAAATCCGTGTAAAACCCACATCCACCCCTGTGGGGCAGGAATCAGATTATACGAGCACCCGAGGATTCCTTCTGCGGCCGGATTTATGGACAAATAAACCCGACCCTTACCTGGAAGGCAGGGCCGAACTTACACCCACGAGGCCCGATCACTTTATCAAAAACTTTTATCACCTTTTTTCGCCCTACTCGATGCTCTTAAAAGAAAAGGTCAAACGCATTACTAATTCAACATCACATCACAAAATTAAAAAAATATATTCGTTGGCTAAAAAAAAGATTCCAACTATTTAACTACAGCAGCCCTTTCCGATATTGCGCCGTCTTAGAAGGCCGTCGGAAACTATACATAAAATCTACTCTCAGGGAGGCGTAGCTGACATGGGATAAGGCGAAGATTGTAGAGACTTACACAGCTTTGTGGTGGCAGTTCGTGAATGTTGTTATATTTAAGAGAGCCGACATGGTAATGATGATGAAAACATAGACACAACAAAATAATCAATCAAATAAGATATACTAAACATAAAATTCTTTTTTCAACGCGTCAATCCAAGCACAAAAATAACGGCAGAAGCGGGATGCGAACCACGGACCTTGGAAACCAACTATGCCCAGGTATTCATTCCGCTCGGCGAACTGCGCCATTGCTATGCCCAGACTGACTTGCGGTGAAACTAGTCTGGGCATAGCAATGGCGCAGTTCGCCGAGCGGTATGAATACCTGGGCATAGTTGGTTTCCAAGGTCCGTGGTTCGTATCCCGCTTCTGCCGTTATTTTTGTGCTTGGATTGACGCGTTGAAAAAAGAATTTTATGTATAGTATATGTATATTTAAGTAATAATAATATTGTAATATAGTCAATGATCTATAAAAGTAGATTATAATATTGAAATAATAAAATAATATTCTAATAAAAATTAAAAAATTAATAATCAAATAAGAGTTAGAAAGTTTCAGAAATCTGTGAATTCTATGACATTCACCTTCATGCTTATGGTAAACCCTGCATGTGAAATGTGATCTCCCAACGTCATAAATTATAGCCCAAAATGCATCATCCATTTTTAGCAGAAATTCACTACAATTAACAAGTGATTTTTCACTATGAATGAGATGACTTTCACTAACCACCAATTATAATTAATAAATTTTGAGTAGCATTTAACGGGTGAGGGATCAAATCCACTCCAAGCGGGGGTATTTATAGAGCATAGAAATCGAAAACGCGTCCTCCGATGTTAATTTGTAATTTTTTGGTAGGCACTTCAATGTTCTTACATCTGACTCTCGGTAACTCAATAGCATTAAAGTTATAATGATTTCAGTAAAATTTAGTTTTCTTTAAATATTTTAATTGATTATTTGATATCATATCTGCTGCTTTTGTAGTATAACAAAAATTGTTCGCTTTAAAGATCAGCAGCGATGGTCTTTGCTAAATTCCAAAAAGCCTAATTATTTAAAAATTAACCATGCTATTATGTATCTATACACTACGTAAGATTGAATAATCTTATATGTAAAACTGAAATGGATTTTTATTTCTAGTTTATTTGTTTGTGTGTAATACCTGTAGGTGTAAAAGGTTGATATAATAGTAAGTTAAATATTGTAAAAAGCATTCTTATTAACGAAACGTATAATTATGATGTAAATAATTTAAAATAAACTGTACTTTTGTAGCAATGGAATTAATAGTAAGTTCATCTAAGATCTCACTAAGCACTGTTTAATCACGTGCTGGAAGACCGCAGTTTTGCCTGCAATGAAGGCTTTATCAATTCCCAACGTGCACAAACATACTGATGTTTAAATAGAATTGTATTATAAGGGTTTGCAGGAAAGTAGGAAGGGAGGATGGGTGGAGCTTAAGTAATAGAGGCAATTAATAGTGGTATCATTTTTGATTTACGTGTTTTATGGATGTAATGTACGTTTTATTTTGGAACCTTTAGCGCCGTCAGAGAGAGAAGTCTGAGCGTATTAAATATGTACTGTTTTTAATTGATTCTTGTTTAACATCTCCATCAAGAATATTTCGTTGTTTTTTGATATGATTAATGTACATGAAAACAATCCAGCACTGTTTGGACTTATCCGTGGATGCGAGACCTTGGACCCACGGGAGTGATGCTTAGGAGGCTGTGAGAAATCTGGCGACGCGTCTCATCTCCTTGGGAGCGATGTGACAGAATCCGGAAGAAAATGCCACTTATGCGTCTAGAGTCGTCTGTTGAAGATTTATGCGGTTACCGATTGAGCACTTAATTTTCTTTAAAAAAATAAACATAATCATTTAACCCTATAGAAGACAATGAACGAAATAGTTGCATATATTATCTAGTTAGGCCTCAATAAATGTATATGTCTACAGCAAATGTTATCTTAATGACAATTCTCTTATCACTCGAAAACTCACGAGAAAAAAACAACCAACGCTGGGATTCGAACTCGAACCGTTTAAATACCAATATTCGATCTGTTCACACAGCTGGGATCACGACATTTCCTTGGCACGTTAAGAAAGTAATGCATATTTATTATTGATATGGATTAAATTTTTACGGGTGTTGCTTGTTGAAGATAGAACGTTTTTTATTATTAAGATTCAATCAATTAATTTTATTCACAAGTATTATTATTTTTTACCATCAATCTATTTATTTGGTATATTCTCTGGATCACTTCTTAACTAAAGCTGAATGGAAATAACTTTTTGTTAATCCTACACGCACATTATACAGCCAGTTATTCACTTGTTCTACTGATGAATCGTAACTTGATTTTTAATTATAGCATATTATGTAATATTCTAATGCTTTATAGAAAATTTAAGATCTTTAGCCCTATTTTTAATAAATTAACATTAACATTCAAATCTACAACAAATATCATTTAATACATATTATCAATAATATTGGTATATATCTTTATTTTTCTTAAATTTTGAAACATTGAATTCTTTTCTCAAAATTCAAAAACGATTTAATCTTTAGGCGTTGTTTAAGTCTATACTTCCCTTGTGGTAGCCCTTTGAAGGACACTGAACACATTCTATAGAATTGCACAGTATTAAAGTCAAGTATAAAAAGGCTCTTCACCGTAATTTAACAAAATCCCAAATGGCGACAATTTTCTGTGTTATGCAATTACAATGCAGTCTTGTGAGCTCATTAAATATGGATTCTAGAGATGGGGAGACAGGCAGCAGAAAATGAAAAAAATGTACTTAGAACATCAATCTCAGGTAAAAAAGAAGTATTGCTGATAAACAAGCATGGTTGTGAGCTTTTCAAAATAAATGGTATATCATAAATTTAATTAAGGATCGGAATCCTGAAATATATTCTTAAAATCCACAAAATATAATTTGATTAGAAAAAACATATATTTAAACAAAACTATTGAATATTTGCATTAGTTAAATAATATAACTATTAATAAATAATTTATTTTCTTTGGCACAAGTTATAGTGTATACTTATTTAATGTAAATTACACTGGTGCTCTGTAAGGATAATTAAAAATAATAAATATCAAAGCATAAAAAAATACTTGACGCAGAGCTTACATTACATTACAAGCAATTTTAAATGTTTTCACTGCACAATTCGACCTTTTTAATTAAAATCTAAGTTTCAACAAAAAAAAATACTAATTAAATCGCTACCAAGTTAGAGTACTTAAAGTAATCGCTATGACATCAGAGTTTTCTGCTAGGTGAAGCTCTTGCATAATTTAACGTCGGGACTTTGTCCTTCCGGCCTTCATTTTCATGGTAGTTGGACACCGAAATCCTCCAAAAGGACGGGACCAAGTCCAAATGAAAATTGTGAACGAGTAAAATTTAATTAGAATTAAGTGACGTTTCAGGCCTGGTTCGCTGTCGCTTTGCGGCTGAAATTTCAGGAAACCTAAAGAATGCGAGCAAAGGACGACCCGGCACTATGAGAAAACGTATTCCGGCGATTATTTTGTGACGGCGGTCATATTTAACAAATTAATTTCCATTTACGATGTAAAATATCGAGAATATTACACACTCTTAACACATAGTCATTTTATTTTGTTGTAACCTACAAGAATTGATTTCTGACTGAATACTGAAATAATGAACTTTTCTCTATTACTGAGTGTTAATTTTTTTAATCTTCCTGTTTTAAAGATAACTCTCCTTCATCAGGACAAACTTTAAAACGTTTTAAAATTTCCTTTGATGAAGAAGATTTTTTTCTAAAGCCGGTAGACTAAGGAAAATGAAAAGTCAGTTGTTTTACAAAATTTATTTTTATTTAGTTTATTAATATTATTAACCAAGGTGTTTTTTCGTTCATTTTGGACTGTTGTAACAGCAAAGATTTTTATTACAGCATACAAATCAATAAATATTCATTTTCAGAATTCTAATATGTGTTATCACAAATCGTTGCACAGCATTCAATTTGTTGTTTTAACAGGACGATGATTTAATTTTAGGAAGAGCATTTTTACTGCAGGCTTAAGAAAAATGCATGCTTAAAATAATTTTGAAAGATATTGACGATTCATTTTTAACATACATGTTAATAAAGTTAATAATAAAGGTAAATAACGTATAAGTTAATAAGAAATAAAACAAAGTATTCCATTTGCCTATCGTTGTTAACTAATTAATAAACCAAAAGAAAATACAGAAAAATTAAGTAACACAATATTTTTTTAATGATTTTATTAAATATATGGTATAATAATTTTTAAATATGATTTATGGGATTCAATATTGACAGTTAAATGAAAATTTCCACTTCTATTTTTAGATGAAATTATTTTTAAATAGGTTATAATAATTTAACTGACGTTCAGTTTAACAATAAACTGACGGTTAATATGCTTACTTTTATTTAAAGATATTATAACTTTATTTTTTTTTTCTAACGTTTGTTTACAAAAATGATCCCAACAATGTAATCATATTGATTTTTGAATATATGAATGAAATGAGTTTTGGAAAATTCCTTTTTTTTTGACGACATGTCATGCTTTGTCAAAAATCTATTGTACTTGAAAGCCAAAATATGTTGTCAACAAAAAGGGGAATTCATTTAAAAAAAAACTCCTTTCGAGATTGAAATTCGTTTATTTAGCAGTGATTATTAATCTTCTTTTTTGTTACAAAATTAACTTATATTTTCAACAACATTTTTTTTTTGGGGCCTTAGGCCCCTGGGCCGGTCGCCTTGTACCTGCGCTCCTTGGGAGCACTTACCAAGGCATTGTTTTCAGAGTACATTCTCGTTATACAAGTAACGGGTTTTGGTGAGCAACACCACACATGGGTGTAAAAGTTAGTAGTTCAGACGTTAAAATTTGGACTTTTTGACTTCTTCGCTGAAGGTCGCCGCGAATACAGAAAATGCATGGTAGTTGGGCTCCGTAGATATGAGATCGATATATCCAACCGGTCCAGACTTCTGTTGGATTAACGCAAAGGAGCCTTTGCCTACCTAAATATAATATTGGACAAAGCCACAGAACGTGTTTAGTGTCCTGCAAGGGGCTGCCGCATGGGCAGTCTGGACTATCAACGAGGCTAAACTTGAAGAGTTTAGCCTTAAAATTTCCAAAAAAAATAATTGCGCATTTTCTTCATCATAAATCCAATTTTCCATCATAAAATGTATCTAACATTACTTTAATTACTATCCAGTATTGTTAGTCAAACCTATTTAAGTAAGCACAACTTGTTTTTGTAGACTTCATTTTAATGTCAAATATCAGTATTTATCCCCAACATAATTAATATTATGATTTACAGGAATTTTCGGGACATTTAATTCTCAGAACCGTCTAATAATATTTAATCTACTTCGTATAAACCAATTTCATGTCGGTAAATAAATACACCATCGCATATTCATCATCATCATCATCGTCAGCCTGTGTCCGTCCACTGTTGAACGTAGGCCTCCCGCATGAGTCTCCATCCTCTTCGATCCTCCGCCTTCCGCATCCAGGTCACTCCCGCTATTCTTCTTATATCGTCAGTCCATCTTGTAGATAATATTTTTTAAGCATTTGATAAATGCATCACGTTAAGCAATGCAAGTATAAATTTAATATTTTTGTATACACCACGCGTTTACAGCGAATCTCCCAAAAATGCTTAAAATCAAACAAAAATTACTTAGCTTTACCAAATCAATATGCCATATACAGCGTTCATCCATACTCAAAATGGCAAGCGTCAAAAATACTCACATGAAAAATCTCCATCACCATCCGGCAATTCAATCTACAAGTATTATAGTAAAGGTATAATAGGTCGCGGTCCCGAAATGACGGCATCAGCTAACTGGTGATGCCGGAATACCAAGGTTCCGGCACTGAATTGATACTAATTTATTTAATACGTGACTCATTTTTATACCCTAGTTTACAACATGAGTAATCACTTATAAAAGTAATATTAATAAATTTAATGTCATACACCGCACAATCCTCGATACCGTTTTTGGACCTAGATCCCTTCAATCCCACATAGAGTAGCAGGCTATTGGGATGGTCAATGCTCCGTATCGATGCGTAAGCATTCTTTATTAATATTAATATTTATACATATGGAATTTCGTACACCGCAAATTTCTCGATACTTGTTGTTTTGGACTTTGATCCACTTAATTTACATAGAGTGGCAAAATGCCATGTGTCATACCTAACTGTATGAATCATAAGATAAAAAGTTTGATTAAAACAATTACTTTAAAGACTTTGTGGATGTTTAATAAAACATAATTATAGTATAATTTACAAAAAAGGAAATTTTAATTGGCTGAGTACAAATTGCCACTTAATCAGTTTATTTCTGTTTCAAAAACTCTCGCGAGTTACATATTCATGATTTTCCGATCGAGAAGTATATGTGGTTTATGCCAGGCGTTCTCAGGTGAGTATTGCAGAAAATAAAAATTATAATTTCGTTACTGATTTTGTATTATATACATATTTGAATGTACTCGTAATCACGCATTAATAAAAAAAACGTGATCACATTCAGCCATCTAATGATCTGCATTCCAGAAGAAACCTGTGAAGCTGTATCCGCCACTTTCAGTTCAACTGCAATGGCGCTACTGAAAGGACATCCAGCTCATCTCGATCCCTTTTTTATAACCTACTCTTTATTCGTCGAAGACATTAATTCCGAGGATCTCGCTTCAATTATGGTATCCTCTTTTGCCACTCAATTTACTTGAGTTCTACAATGCTATACTTACTTTTATGTGTTTGACGTTTTCTGTATTTTAATAAATGTTCCATGTCTGTCGTTTTTCTATATTCGACTTTCCGTCCCATATTTGCCGTTTTTTCCACTTTATTGTTTGCTATTCGTACTTATAGTAACTTTTCATGTATTATAATGACTGTTATGTCACTTCTTTACGTAATCTACTATTGACGCAAAGTCATATGCGCAGAATAAATGCGTAAGGCAATCAACCAACCGTCCCACTGCTTGTATAATCAGATACCTCCTACAACACCCAGACTGAAGTCGCGAAGTAGCTTCCACACAACCTCTCAAATCCGGTCTTGAAAATGAGAGACTCCAGCTCTGGCAACAATTCGCATCAAATAATTTCATTACTCCAAAGGAAGGCATCCCAAATGGCAGGAACCTTGACTGGCGGACCTGGAAATCCCTGAACGATAAAGAACTGAAGTTGGTAGAACTAAGTACAATCTCGAGCGGTGAGGAATGCTTCAGCTGGGAGAGTCACTGTTGTCCAACTGTGGAGGCCAGCAAATCGCCTCACACCTAAGATCCTGCTCCATGTGCCCAACAAGCTGCACATCTCAAGACCTAATACTGGACAAGACACGGATTGCCAGATGTTGGGCAGAAATAATTTGACGTCGCCGACACGAAGAAAAAGAAGATCATCGTTACCGGTTAAAATTGCTTATTTCAAATGTGTACTGAATGAAAAGTGATGTTAGAATGCATGCTTTTGCTCCTCTGCGGAGAATCGTGACGGAAGATACACGGTAAAGTAGCGGAAAGAGCGTTCGTGGAGGTGCGATGGAATTCGAAGCGCCGGGAAACTCGCGGTAGCAACAAATTGAATTAGTGGCGGCTCAAGTAGTTTGGGGCGGCACTTCGGTCCCCTTCACGGTTGGCGTGTTGGCAACTTGGTTGTGCGAGCGTCTTGGCGGCAGTGGCAATCTTCGCTGACACGTACCAATCCGCTTGTTTTATGTGGCGCTATAATCGAACATGACAATATAATTATTTTGTGCGACGACGAATGACAGAGAGACTCGCTATTTTTTGTACCCATAATATTTTTTGCAGACGCATGCTCTGGAAAAACACTTTACAATTTCTTTGGCTTCAGCATTTTCGTATACAATAATGTTATAGTTTTAAATTAATTTTAATTAAGAAATTAACAAAATAAAATTATTTAGTATTGATTCTCATTTATTTTACACGATTACAGGTTTCGGCCTCCCTGGAGGCTTCATCAGACAGATCTTCAATAATAGTTAAATTATAAACTAGCAATGGCTTACAAAGTTAATTTAACAATAATTTAATTATTATTGAAGATGGTCTCCGCCGAAACATGTAATCGCTTAAAATAAAATTGAATCAAAACTGAATATTTTTAATTTGTTAGTTTTGTAATTAAAATTAATTTTAAATAATTACCATGCAGTTAAATGTTATAAGATTATAGTAATAATGCAAGCTTCAAATAGTAATGCGGGATTGTACGAGCATTTTGAACGAAAACTGCTGAAATATCTCAAATAATACCCATGAATTTCAAAGAAGCTTCCCAAGACATGTAAGAAAAGAAACATATAAATCAACACTGTCAAGTACTTTGATTTGTTATTTTTCTATTTAAAATGAAAATAAAATTATTCTTTCAATCCCTCAATACTTCCTACACTAACAAAACCGTTGCACATTATTTCCACACGTAATCTGGTTAAGCGTCATAGTTTCCTTAGAAGAAGTGCGAGTTATAATATTACATAAATTTTTGAAAAGTTTTAAAATACTTAAATAAAATTTCAAACGCATTATTCAAGAAGCCTGTTCATCGCATATATTTTCAGTTCAGTCAAATATAAGCTAAGACTAACAATTTTAGACGTGCGTATTCGAAGCACAAACACAAATAAGAGACATTAGACCGCATATCGAGGCTTGAAAGCATCAGTCTGATAAGGCTATATCGAGTAGGTATCAATATTATGTTTCATAAAAGGGCATTTGAAGGATAAATATATATAACGTTACATTAAAAGGTATTAAATACGAGAAGCTTTTGAATTGGAGTAGTCGAAAAATTACTTAATAAATATTCTGCGGCACGGATATGATAACGTAATAGAAATTTAAAATATTATATTACGGCTCTTGAAATGGAGAAATTTGAGCAGCAATTTTTTGAGCATTTACATTGCAGATGTATGCAAAACAAGAGGTTCATACCTTGGTACTGCAAGCCACAAAGAGGTCCCCTCTTTTATGTAAATACTCATACTGAGGTATCGTTCTACATGTACGATCATCATTTAAACATTTTTACCGATCCCTTTTTTATTTTTTAGTCTCGTGGTTCTTTTAGAGACGCAAGGGCAGCTTTGACTCCCGCAGCTCCACCGAGTATATTCTATACTTCGTTCCTGACGGAGGCACAGGTTTTCGCACAAAGCAGTTCTATCCTTAAAGACTTCCGTATACAAGAAAAGGGCTAATTTATCTTCTATATTAACATCCTCTTCTCTTTCAAAAAGGTGTTATTCCGTCGCGTGAAGGCATTATGAGGAGCAGGTCAGCAAACAAAGACTTTTTCAGAAGCACATTGACATACCTGTATATTTAAGTTAAAACTTTACAAGCTTCCAGCCAGGCAGAATGATATGCCACCGGCACTAATGCGACCTTCTCGGCCGTCAGCACACAGAACTGCCGTGCCCGTGATCTGTTGCAAAGCAACACTAGTGACAAAATATAAAACTAGGCAGACACATGCATGTCGACAAGCGAACAGAAAAAAAGACGAAAGATTGTTTATCGAGGTTTTCGGTACCATTCAGCAAGGGCTACATCATGCTGTTATTTGTAAATGAAATAACGACGTGATCTAAATAGTTAACCTAGTTTTTTGGAAGCGGGCCGGATCTAGACTTAATCGACTCACAATATTAAATTTTATCTGAGAGATACTTCAAAGATGTTAATGGAGCTTATATTCTAGAAAATCTATTTAGAGATACAGCATATTTATTGCAGACTTCTTGATGGATAAAGTGCATGATTGGGTTATACAAACGTTAAAATTGACGTGGTTGAGATCGCCCCATATTGAAACACTTTAGAGAGGATATTTTCATACTATGCACTAGAGAAAACTAGCAGCATAGAGTTCAGAATATTTGGAAGCTTTTCAAAAAGTAATACTCTCATGCACGGTGTTCCACTGTGGTCCTCTTTCAACGCCCTAAATTTCTGCACGAAACAATTTGATTTGCCAATATTAATTACCCTGACTTTAGTAATGCCGCGATTTTCTATGGATGCGTTGACTGTAACTATTTTCGACCAGTTTTCAACAAATATTATATAATATAGAATCTAATTTAAGAGACTTTAACCCTTCTCTTATTTCTCCATATTTGAATCCATATAAATATATAAGGTTGATGGCTACGTCTAAAATTCTCAAGGCAGGTCTGTTATGATCTTAGCAATGGCCACTGGGTGAAATAAATAGGCTCGTTTTTCACTCTTAATATATAAATTATTTCATACTACGATTAACCCTTAAAGGTGCAAAAGAGTTTGTATACCTTGAAAATACGATCACCTGGGATGGCAGAACAAAAAGAGAAGTCAACAGACGCATACATCAAGGCTAGCGTTCAATAAAAAAACCAAAATTCTTTAATAAAAAAGCTTCGCAAGCAACTTGCCAAAACATTTGCTTGGAGAATCTTGATGTACGGCTGTGAGACATTGTGCTTATCTGAAAGTGATAAAAAAAGACTAGAGGCCTTTGAGATGTGATCATGCAGAAGAATTCTCGGAATTTCCTGGAGAGACCACGTCACCAACAATGAGGTTCTCAGCATAATCAAGGTAGATAGGCGCCTAATAAGAACCATCTCAGAGAGGCGAACCCGATGGATCGGTCACAACATGCGCCACTATGGTCTTCTTCACGACATTGTGGAAATGATTGTTGAGGGTAGAAACTGTAAAGGGCGCCCTATACAGGAGTATTTTCAGCAAGTATTCGAGGTGGCTCTTATGCTGAGCTGAATAGAATTGCAGAAGATCGAGACGAGTGGATATCGAGATGCAAGATTTTGTTGCTGCAAACCAATCCACTGGATTGATACTACGAAGAAGGTTCAATAAAAAAATTATATGCTGATTTTAAAAAGCAATTTGAAATAAAATAAAATTATATGCACATCATAAAATGTTTTGAAGTCTGTAAAGCGACATCCTTTGAATGAATTTGCATCCCGCCAAATAAAGCTATAAATATTGCATTACGAAGTTGCCGCCAGAGAAAAACTTCTCTGTTGCGAGGGAAAATAAATTTTAAAAAATATCTCTTGGCCGGTGAAGAAAAATCAACTTTTCCTACGCCTTTGGGTTGATGCAAGTTGCACGATATATTTTACATAGTCGACATGTGTGGTTGATAGATTTTCACTTAATGTAAGTTTATTCATTTATATCCCAAAACAGCAACAAGGAACCTGTTAGCAGAAAAATCATAAGTTAACTCCATAATATATAAATTCTGAGTGACACATACAAAGCAATGTTATTTTTGAGGCCTTAAGATAGATAAATAAGGCAGCTTAAGTATGTGTTTTTTTTTAATGTAAGCACATACAGGAGAATACCGACAGATAGTCATTCTGAAGTCTCATCTGTGGAATTCTATGACGCTTACAATGGTACATATAGTTAAGTGCTGCATGTGGAGTGCTGATCTGCCAATGTCATACACTACAGCCCTAGATTCACGCATCATCCTTATTATTACAAGAATTTACTATGAATGGGTGGTTTTCACGGAATGACTTTCGTCTACCGCCAATTTTGATTAAAAGGCTATCACTGGCATTTTACGGGTGAGGAATCAAATTCACACCAACCGGGGTTATTTTAAAGCTCAGAAAAATCTATTAAAAATATATTTTTTGTAATCTCCATTGGGGATCGAGCCCACTGCCGTTGGCTTGAAAAGCAAACGCTTTGACCATTGAGTTATACCCGCCGGCATGTTCTTCAAGTTCTTAACAAAATATCAAATTTACCAGAGACGACCAGACAAACCAGATCTCTTCTCTCTCCACTTCGACGCCTCCATAACTTTGAGCACTCATCAAGCCGCCCATTAGAGAAACCACTGTGTTATGTGTCAATCTACAAACTTCAAGCCACAACCTATCTAATAGTAACATTTAATTATTCCGAAAATCGTTTCTAGAACTTGCTAATAAAATAGAATCTCGTTAATCATTCCATGCAATCTAATGTAAGTATTCTGTAACTTCTCACCTTTAAAACTGTTCAAAAGCTCACTTACTGACATAAAATTTTCCGTGATATTATACGGTGTTCTTATTTAGTGTCTTTCTTGTTCGGAATGTAGCGAGTAATTCCAGAGATCCCTTTCCAACACGCATTACAATTCCTTCTCTGCAATACACAGATCACAACACTTCATCGAAACTCTCCCACATCCAGACACAATAAATGTATTTGGGGATATTCTGACCTTGGCGAGGCAAGGAATTGACAGAACTTTATGTAAACCTATACAACCTTAAAGGAGCGGACAAGGCAGCCTTTCATTTTACAGTCGCTAAAGAGACAAAGATGGACCTGACTGAGACATGTTTTTCGGGTGAGGCAAGTTTGATCTACGTCTACATTTTATTCAGGCCATCGGGCTCTGGACGGATAAAATCTATCATTAAGCTATACAACGAAAGATTTTTCATTATTGTGTTAAATTCACGTTTATGCACTTTTTCTAAAGGTTTTTTGTAATACTTTTATCCACTACTTATGTCACCAGTTCTGATATAAAACGACACATTTTTCCTTATTTATCTCCTTGTATAAATCGTTTGATGGTGACCAACTTTTAAGACATTTCCATGAGTTATTTCCTTGCAATGTGCCATAAAACCATTTGCGGCTTTCCCGCTATCTGCATCTTCATGAATGTTCACAAGACTAAAGAAGGATATTAAGTGTTTTTTTTCACCGGGCTTAATACTTTGTGCAAAGAAATAAATTGGACTCAAAAATTTTACGTCTTGAGCTTGGGTCTTGAGCAACGCCATATTTTGCAGCGCCAAATCTTACTTATGCCAGATTGTGTATAACACTAATTTATCTAAGTAGTGTACTAATTTTTTATATCTGCTTCCATATATGGAGCACACGGTCACCATAAATTTACTCCATTAAGCTCTTTAGAATGCCATTATTTTCATCACCTTATCCGCCGCGTATAGTCTATGTATACTTTATAGTACATATAAACTAAAGTTTATATATTACATATTTTATATACAGGGACGGGAAAAATAATTTACTGTTTTAAATCAAAACAACGGTCATGTGCACCGTGGTAAGCGTCATAGAATTCCACAGATAAAACTTCAGCGTCACTATCATCATCTGTCGATATTCTCCTGTTTGTGCATACATAAAAAAAAATGTATAAACTACTGCGGTCTTTTTTAAAGCCCTCCTCTCCGCTATCCTTGGAGGCCTTCGGAAACTGTGTATATAACGTATTCGGTAATGTTCCGGTAGGCATATCTGACATGGGATGGGGCAAGGACTATGGTGGCTGACAGATCTTTATTTAATGGACTTGGAAATAATAATTTAAATTTTATTTTTCTATGGAGGCATGTATGACGTTGAATCATAGAGTCAATACATAGAGAGGGATTCATAAATCAATTCAATTTAAATAATCCTGTACATTTAATACGTTTGTCAAAAATAGTCACCGGGGAACATCCGGTGCGGCTTGAATATTTATTGATCATTAATGGTAGCGCGTCGAAAATAAATAGCAATTTAAAATTTACACATTTCGCGGTCAGAAGCTTAATTTATCGCATGCTGCGTCCGGAAAGCAGGCATGGTTATAGCAATACACTCTACAACACAGATTCCCAATCTTTATTCTAAGATTAATTTCGGTTGGACACGCAGAAAGTTTCGGCTCTTGGTGAAAACCCTCCTTGTCCCGTCCTGTTTATGAAAACCTAGATTGGGACCCGTTACTGGACGCAGGCAAAAAGCCACTTGTTTATGGAGTAGCTGAAAGCCTTCCCGTGATTCAAGATGCATCCGTTAGATGTCAAATAGACCTCTGCTTAAGACTGCAAAGTTAGTGTACTACAGCGAGTCTCGAATTGCCTTCTTTGGTAACACGTTGCTAACCACGAAATACGTGAGAGTGGATGATAAAATGGTAAGGTTGGGAAATGGATTCTGCAGAGTGGTGGACATCAGTTTGGATTCAGCATTCTTGTAAACGGATGCGCAGAAGCGCTCAAAGGCAGTGTAATTTTTTTTGTTAGCAACGAAGTCCTGGTATCCTCTGGACCTAATGCCATCCGTAGCACTTCAAAGAGCGCATTCATCACAAAGAGTGGTGCAGCGGTCAGTTCCAAAAAATGTGAGGTGCGTCCTGCGGAGAACTGCCGTCACATGGGCACTCTGTCTGAGATGTGGGTTCTAACTGTCCAAACCTGTAGAGGTTGCTCCTGAAGAATCCGTGTCCCATTAGCAGCTCTATAACACCTTCGACGCGGTTGTACGGCTAAGATTGCAGATATTGTAAGCCAGCCGAGCGCCACATTTAAGCCCACAAAATGTTTTGGGACATGAAATTTGCCTGTAGGTACACTCAATTGTCAAAGCGTTTGCTTTGCAAGCCAAAGGTCGTAGGTTCGATCCCTGACGGTGATTAAAAATAATGATTTTTAATCGATTTTTGAGCTCTAAAATATCCCCGGTTGTTGTGAATTTGATCGGTCACCCGTAAAATGCCAGTCAAAGTCTATTAATTTAAAACTGGTGGTTGACGAAAGTCGTCCCGTGAAGACCAACCATTCATCAGAAATTCCAGTAATAATAAGGATAATGCATAAATCTCGGGCTGTAGTCGATGACGTTGTCGGATCAACACTCCACATGCAGCGTTTACCCATATGCAGCATGGTAAACGTCATAAAATTCCACAGATGAGACTTCAGAATTACTAACACAGAAATGAATTACTATATCTGTCAGTATTCTCCTGTATGTGCTTAAATAAAAAAATGGCAAACAATTTGCGTTTATTGAAATGTGAAACGGCAATATGTGGATGGAGCAGATATGGTACAAACCTATGTATTTATAAAAGTTTTTCTACTTGATACATAAAATATACGAACAATTAAATGTTGGGAATATTTGCTCTTTGTTTACACATATGGTATGTCACTTACTTAGTACAGTCCAGTATGTATGCTTGTTTGCGCACTATCTCGTTTGTGCTGTTCCCAGTAGAGTAGCAATTAATTAAGGATTTAAAAAATACCGACACATGCATTGTAATTGTCATTTTAATTACTAATGCTGCAATGTATAATGCTTATGAAGAATAATATGAATATGTGAAATTTGAAAAACCATAAAATAGTTAATTAATCCTATCACATGGATGCAAGAGACGAAACACAGGTGAAAATATTTTATTATTAAAAAGTAAGTAAAAATCGATTTAATTTTATTTTTAATATTTTTTTCAAATTTATATTATTTCGAAATTGTAGACATATGAATTGATTTGTCTTTTTTTTATTTTGTATGTGGTGTATTGTTTTTTTTTAACAGTAACAGAACCGTAGTTCCAAGGTACATAATATAATACAAGGTACATAGTATACATAAACATACAAAAGAGAGAAAAAAAATCATAGAAGAAGATGACACGTGTCAAAGATCACACAGAGATGAAGGAGAACAATACCATCGACAAAAGAAGAAAAGGATGTAAGAAAAGGATCGAGGTGTTGTGTTACCAAAATAACAAGATATTTATAAGAGACAAGGCTTATAAAGGGTCCGCCGAATAACTTTTTTTTTTTAAAACAGGGCGCAAAACATCAAGTGTAGCTTCGGCTGTGTGGCACGTAGCGCCGTCCTGTTGGAATCAAGTATTGCCAATATTCTCCTCTTCAATTTTTGTGAACAAAAATTCGTTCAACATGGCCGCGCCGCATGGAAGCGCCATTGATGGCGCTTCACGCACACTTTCTGCCACAGCAGCAATATTCTCAGCTGTACGCACTGTTTTTGGCTTTTCACGCTTTGGTTTATCGATGAGGATGCCAGTTTGTTTCACTTTTTTCACAAGATAACAAACATAAGTAGCTGACAGTGATTCTCTTCTTCCAAAATCCGTACGCAATTTTCGCACACATTCTGCAACATTACCATGATTTTCAAAGTAATGTCGCAATATTTTCCAGCATTTTTCAAGCGTATAAACAACCATATTCGTTTAGCGGAAGGATAAAACTAATTATCTGTCAAATCAGACATGAGCTAAATATTACCATTCACGAAATAAGCACTTGTTGAAAAAAAAACGTTAGATGACGGACCCTATACTATTTTTACTAAAAATTGACAAATTACTAGACGTCCTTATGAGATCGAATTGAATATTTTGAGCTGTCATAGAAATCTAGCTATAATCTCTCAAGTAATTACATCTGTTAACGCAATGATATTGATATAAACTCGATATAGCCATTGCAGGCTGGTGCCAAAAACCTCGATATACAATATTTTGTCTCTTATTTTTGTTCACTCGTCGAACATGCATGTATCGCCATTTTGGTTGTTTTCAAAGATGATAGCTCGTTAAAGGGCCAACAGGTGATAGAATGGCGCTGCGGTGTTTCGTAGCGTTCCGTCTCACTTCGGCTCGGCCTTCAACGGAGGTAGATAGTTGATTGTCCGTGGCCTGAGCCGAATACCAAAGTTTGAAAATTTGCTTCTTGTAATTAAATATATGTCAATGTGCTTCTGAAAAAGTCTGTGTGTTGTTCATCTGCTCCTCATACCTCCACCAAGCGACTCGATAATTATCCCAGTGACGTGATGTCGTTGTCGGTGTTAATATTGACATCCTCCTCTCTAAGTTCGTTATTGAATTGCGTGGTGGCGGGATGAGGAGCAGAAGAACAACACACAAACTTTTCAAGAAGGACATATATTTTCATGATAAACTTTACAAACTTCCAGCCCTAGCGGAATAACATGCCGGGCCGTCCATAAGGTCCAAAATGCCAATATGGCGACACATACATGTAAACCAAGCGAACAAAAATTAGAGACGAAAGATTGTATATTGAGGTTTTCGGTACCAGTCAGCAAGGGCTTTATCATGCTGATGTCAATGCATTACAAGAAACAAAAATTTAACAAACTGTGGCTGATTAATAGTTTTTTTCCGTTATCACCAAGCATTAAAGTCTTGTGCAAAAAATCTTTTAAAATTTCATGCTTTTGAACGTTTGAAATATTTAGTCACAAAATGTATAAAATGGAATTTCTTTGCTATCTTAAATGGCCCAGTGAAATCAGACATTTAAAAAAGTTTTTCCATTTATGTGTCAAGAAAGAGATAAAAATATGGTCGTACTTTGTAGGCAATAATATCTAGAGGGGAAACTTACATTTATTCTATGAAATAATTACTAAATGCGCGAATAATATCATCAATTTAACTTAAAAATGTTCCGAATTCCAGAAATATAAATTTACATAATATTGTCAATACATAAAAAGCTATCTACAATACATTTATTTATTTAACAAAACCGCAGTTCCAAGGTGCAAATAATAAGAAACATGGTGTTTACATAGACATACAATACATACAAAAGAGCAAAAAAAACATAAAAGAAGAATAAGATGACACGTGTCAAAAGGTCACAGAGATCTAGGAGAACAATACCATCGACAAAAGAGGAAAAGGATGTAAGAAAAGGATCGATGAGTGCTGGTTAATTGAGTGCTCAAAGGTCCACAAGTATCAACATCAAAAACAATGGATGGCTACGAGCACGGGTGAACTTATCTGGAAAGGTAGAAGTTAAAACATTCAAGAATCCCAGGGTTGTGTCAAGAATCTCAGGATTGTGAATAACATATAAATGTACTTAAGTAGCTTATGTATTTACTTGTCTTGAGCAGGACATGTCAAATGCATTTTTCAATTATATAATGACATCCTCCGTCTTTAAAAAGGCGACAAGTCGTGGTTTCATCACGTAGCCGCGTGAAAAAGGATGCAGGAGAAGGTCGCAAAGCAAAGAACTTGTTTTTGAAGCACAATTCGTATTTATTTTTATTAAAGACTTGATTTCCTCATCCGACCATTCATGATGTTTTCGCCGGCCGGACGGGGCTTGACTTGACGCGCTCGTAATGGCTCTGTCACCCAGTGCCGCAAATTGCGATCTACGGAATTAATGGCGCTCCAATCACAGCAGCTATGTACATAACTAACACATCCGTGACCGGAATAAGAGACGAAAGATTGTACATCGAGGTTTTCGGCACCAGTCAGCAAGGGCTATATCATGCTGATGTCAAGGGTATACTGTACAAGAATGCTAATCATTTTATTAAGCAATCGTGTAAATAACACGAATTTCTTTTATATTTAAAGAAAGACTGAACCAATTTTCATTATATTTTTATTTCTTGGTTTTGTTATGATTGTAAATAGGAAACTAACTATCATACAATATATAAAGCAAAAAAAAATCATGGAAAAAAATATGAACGTATTAATTTTTTCATTCATTTTGTATGGAGCAACTTTCTAGATTTATGTTGATTCCAGCAGATGGCGCTGTATGCATTATCATTTGGCAAAATCTCTGTTAAATAATTTTTTGAATTAATCTTTTGAGCACGGCGCAGTTTTGGTAGATTAGTGAATCGATTTTTGAGGAAAATATTATACATATAAAGTATAGACTGTAATATATTTTCTAGTTAAACAAATTTATCAGTTTTTGCAGTGTTTTTCTTTGCATAAACGCATACAGGAAAATACCGACAGATGGTGATAGTAATTCTGAAGTTTCATCTGTGGAATTATATTACGCTTACCATGATGCATATGGCTAATCGCTGCATGTTGAGTGATTGATTCGCCAACGTCATAGACCACAGCCCGAGAATCAAGCATCAATCCTTATTATTACAGGAATTTACTATGAATGAGTGTTCTTCACGGGATGACTTTCGTTTAGCACCAATTTTAATTGATAGGTTATGACTGGCATTTTACAGGTGAGGGATTAAATTTACATCAGCCAAGGGTATTTCAGAGCTCAGAAATCGTTTTTTTTTTAATCTCCGTCGGGGATCAAACCCACAACCTTTGGCTTGCAAAGCAAATTCTTTGACTATTGAGCTATACTCGCTGGCAAAGTGTTTGACTGGAATCCAATATATTTTATATTCAGATATATAATAAGCAAACAAAAACTGGCAAACAAGGCAGTGACCGACCCCCTGCAAGACTGACTACATAAGAAGAATATCTGGAGTGGCCTGGATACGGAAGGCAGAGGATCTAAAAGGATAGAGTCTCATGTCGAAGGCATACCTTCAACAGTGGACGGATACAGGTTGATGATGATGATATAGAAAGTTAATTTTGAATATTACAAAAGTAAAATAAGGCCGCTATAGACGTTATACAAGTGTATGGATCAAAGTTTAATGTCTCTTTTATCTTAGCCATGATTTCAATTTTCAATTTTATTTATTCCTTTCAGAAACATTAAAAATGTTATTTAATAAGATCTGGAAATGAGATATAATACAAGAGAATCAATTTTTCAAAATAATTATTTATGATTATTAACAACAATTATTAAAAAGTCCCTAAGCTTGCTAAGCAGAAGACTCCACGAAATTACTTTGATAAATATATTCGTGAAGCACATGTCAAAGCTGGGCTTCTCTCAAGTGGAATATATCAATATTCGAGGCGATATTGTTGAACAGTCTTATCACTCTCCCAAAGATGCATAGTCTCTAGCAGGTTGATGTTGATGAAATTTGCAATGGCGTTTAAACTGTCAGAAAAAGACGAAATTTGTCAAAAGTCAAAATTCCATATTACATAAAGAGATTACAAAAAGAGCGTTACGATCGCATAAGGAAAGACGGTGATATGCTTTTCTATATTAGGGTAACTATCATCAAAGCCCCACAAAGCGATATAAGTCTTGTTAGTAAATAAACTAGCGACGCAAACGGCACGACATTATCATTTCGGCAAACTCTGATTTGAGGTCTTAATGGAAAAAACACATTCGGGCAACATTACTAGAAATAAAAGGCCCCTAATGTGTTGAAAAGAAAACGCGATAAGGGACTCTCGGCTATTTTTATTTTTCGCGACAAAACGCTGCCGGCGCCCACGAAACTCGCCCGCGAAAATTATGCCCATATTTCAAACGAGAAAATCTTAACATTAAACTCATTTCGAAGAAAAGTTTGTTAAAAGTGTGATATGCAGCTGTGTATCAAATTTTTTGTACAACGTAAAACATTTTTTTTTATTATAATATTTAAAAGATACGCTTTATATCATTTAATTTAAATAAAACACAGCGCATGAGAATTATCATACAAAATACTTTCACAGGTCTATTGATTTCATTATTAATACTACCCCAATATCAAAGCTATATCAACTCTCGGGCATTGCCCCACCAAACATACGGCGAGAAGTTACTACCAAGAAGGAACTCACCAAAGCAACCCACGACGCACTCCACCCTATGTTTGGGTACCAAAAGATAACTACACGGCTCAAATCAAGAAGAAGTTTCCTACAGTCGACAACGGAACTGGAGATACCTGAGGCCACCCTGCGGCTGAACATGTGGGGAAGCGCAACTGAGGGGAATACTTGGATTGCCCCGAAAGAGGACCTAGCCCCTGGACATGACCAAGGGTGGAATATATGGAGGTCCCTTAACAGACTTCGGACCGGAGTATGCAAGACAAGGACACAAATGAGGGCCTGGCAGTTTTACAGCGGACCGACTGAATGTGACTGCGGCGTGGAGCAGACCCTGTCACACCTTCTGGAGTGTGCGCTGTGCCCGAATAGCTGCACCCAGGAAGACCTGATGATGGCCAGAAGTAACGCCATCGACGTCGCCCACTTCTGGGCAGACAGGATCAGACCCTGTTGTTTCTCACACGATTATATAGATATTATTAATACAATAAAACATCGTTTAAATTTTATTTATATTTTTGGCATTCACTTTAAGATACATTTTATTGTTAAATATATAAGATTTTGGTACCTTGCTTTAATATGGATCACATTGAACACTGTTTCACTTGATGAAAGACTGCAGTTTCGCGATATACGAAAGCATCATTAGTTCAATGTACGTTTAAACATTGAATTTTTTATAGTAATATGCTTTTTCAAATGCTATTATTGTACGAGAACTAATACGCGTTTACAACATTTTTTAATTTTTATTTTATTGCCGGCGGGTATAGCGTTTGCTTTGCAAGCCAAAGGTCGTGGGTTCGATTCCCGACAGAGATTACAAAAAATTAAATATTTTTAATCGATTTCTGAATAATGTGATCACTCACCCGTAAAATGCCAGTCATAGCCTATTAATCAAAATTGGCGGTAGACGAAAGTCAACCCGTGAAGACCGTCCATTCATAGTTAAATTCCTGTTATAATAAAGGATGATGCGTGAATCTCGGGCTGTAGTCTACGACGTTGCCGGATCAACACGCCATATGCACCATGGTAAGCGTCATTGAATTCCACAGATCAAAATTCAGAATTACTATCACCATCTGTCGTTATTCTCCTGTGTGTGTCTACATAAAAAAAAAACAATCCGTGACCAAAGGATAACATATTTAATAATATGGTTTAATTATTGTGTAGTTTTCATACAAAATGTACATCGAAAAAATATGATATGATTTAAGAGGAAATACCTGTTTGATGTTTAGTTTTTTTAGCATTCGATTTTGATTTATTCAAAAAGGGATACATTCATTTTTAATATTGCATAAAACGGAATCATTATGGGTGTAAAGAATATGCGATATCGACGGTCCGAAAATTGATTAGATTCAGCGAGGAGGCTTTTCATATGTTAATATTTGTCCGCCGTCGGGTAGATTTGCATGAAAATACGAGTAAAATACAACAACCGAATCGATGCGATTAAGTGGGAAAAACGCATAGATTTTTAAGCAAAATATAAATTAATAATGTCATCAGCTCGATATTGCCCTTGCAGGCTGGTGCTGAAAAAGCCTCTGTATACAATCTTCAATCTCTTAATTTTGCTCGCTCTTCGGACCCGCATATATATATATATAAAAAATAAAGTTATAGAATAAAAGGCGATGCATCATCATTTTGCTGTGTCAGATAATTCGTCAAAGAGCCGACAGTTGATAAGGAGGGCGCTGCAATGTTCACAGCGCTCCAATTCACTTCGTCTCGGGTTGCGACGGAGGTAGATCGTTTATTGTTCGTGGCCCGAGCCGAATATAAAGTTGTCAATCTATTGTCGTAAATATATTACAATGTGGTTTTGAAAAAGTTGTTGTTTGTTACTTGCTCCGCATCCCTCCCTGAGCGTTTCGATGACTATCCCAGCCACGTGATGTCGTTCCTTTGATAAACGAGAATGTCAATATTATTAATGTTATTAACACTTCGTCGGTCAAAACAGTATCGACGATTTTCGATCAACGAATGACCCAAAAATATGCCTCTAATACTACAGCTACCCTTTCTTCGAATGCTCGGATTTTTCTTCTAGAGGTTGTCGAAAACCTTATTATATATATTTTTAAATTATTTTAAATTAAAAAAATAATTTATTTCTACCTGGAGACCATTATTGAAAATGGTCTCCAGGTAGGCCGAAACATGCAATCAGCTTAAATAAATGTGAATCAAAACTAAATATTTTTTATTTATTAGTTTTTTAATTAAAATTATTTTCAAATTATAATAATGCAGTTTCACCAAGTATTGTCAGTTGATAACCTTAATGTCATATTATATATGTTCCCAAGTGGATCTTCAGGTACGGATTCGTCCTAGAATGAGAAATGGACATTATTTACTGGCAGAACTAAGTGGCTGTAATCTGTGACGATAATATGTTTCATTTATAGAAAGAAGAATACGTTATTGGAAAATACTCAAGTAATTACATTTTAAGAACAAATTTGTGTTGAAAAAAAAACTCAAGACATGAAGAAGTGAACGTATCAAAGGAAATTAGCTCATGGTTAGGTTAGGTTAGGTTAGGTTAGAAAAAATAATACATTATTGGAAAATACTCAACTTAATACATTTATAGAATAAATTCGTGTTGAAAAAAAAAACTCAAGACATGGAGAAGTGAACGCATCAAAGGAAATTAGCTCATGGTTAGAGGAGCTGCGAGTACCTCATCGCGGTTTCTTCCCGTTGTTTGTTTTTGTACCGTTCTGGAACACCCGCGGGCCAGCATGCTCCAGCATGTTCCCACTGATGTGATTATGAGCCCGGGTTATTGAGTTAGGGAACGAAGCCGAACTCCTCCCCATGCAGACGGGGAGCAAGGAAGCTATGCTATACAAACACGAATCTTTACGTGAGACATCCAAGGAGGTCCCACACACATGATAATACCCAGTTTGCGATAACTTTCTGTTTACGCGAAGAATAAAACTCTTAGCCGCTTGTACAACAGAGGATCTCGAATTACTAGAATCGATCCGACGAAAGAGAGGTGGTAATTTGAAAAGGGCTGTAACCCTTATTTCTTAACTTCAAGAACCGTTATTATTTACTTAATATAAAATCATTTGTGTATTATACGTATGATTTTGAAAAGTTAGTGTAATAATAACTCAATAATTGATAGGCTACATTAACGAATTCTTGGATAATCATAATACGTCCCGATTATATAGTTGTGCGGCCATTTGGTATCAAAAATACATTTTGTAAGAAAAATATATACAAGTTATTTTGGGTGTATATATATAATCGTGTCGGTAAAACCAGGGTCAGATCCTGTCTGCCCAGAAGTGGGCGACGTCGATGGCGCTACTTCTGGCCTTCATCAGGTCTTCCTGGGTGCAGCTATTCGGGCACAGCGCACACTCCAGAAGGTGTTTTGTTATTTTGGGTGTCAATTTTTATGTTAGTCAAGATGCTGAAACCGCTGAATTTTTTTTTTTAAAGTATGTTGTGCGCGATTTGAGAAAAATCAGATAAACTGAAAAAAGTGCTCTATTTTTAGAGTAATAAAAAGTTCTTAGACTATAGTACAATGAGTGGTTACACCACTTACATAATATTGTTTTAACAAATTGATAAACGCATACGCATTTACAGTAAAATATTATCTGCAATGACATTTCTCCCATCAATATTAAAGAGAAAGAAATGGCAGACGCTGGGAGTCGAACAAGGAAATTTTCACTTTTGTTAATTACTTAAGTAAACGTTATGACGGTGAGTATGTCTTGGTATGAGCGTTTGCTTACCAAACCGACGGTCGTGGTTTTGATCCTTGAAGGTGATGAATAAAATATGTATTTTTAATCAATTTCTATCCTCTATAAATACGTTGCTGCGAACTTGACCCTCGCCTGTAAGCTGTCAGTCATTGCCTATTTGCTGTCATAGTAAATTCCAGTAATAAATGGATGATGCGGGATTTATGGGCTGTAGTCTATGACGTTGGTAGATCAACACACCACATGCAACTTGGTTAGGGTCGCTTGGTGAAACCTTCCTGTGCCATCCTGTTTTGGATACCCAGATAAGACCTGTTGCTGAACGCACGCAAAAAGCTACTTGTTATAGAGTGGCTCAAGGCCTTCCCGTGATTCTAGGTGCATCAGTTAGATGTCAAATAGACCTCAATCTAAAGCTGCGATGTTAGAATACTACAGTGAGTCTCGAATTGCCTTATTTGGTAACACGCTGCTAACCACGAAATACGTGGGAATGGATAAGGTAATGGTTAGGTTGGGAAATGGATTCTGCAGAATGGCAGACATCAGTTAGAAGTCATTACTTGCACTCTTGCAGACATAAGCGCTCAAAGGCAGCGTAATTCCGTTTGCTAGCAATGAAGTCCTGGTATCCTCTGGTCCTGATGCCGGCCGGACCACACAAAAAGCGCAATCCAAGTAGAGTGGTGCAGCGGACAGTTTCACAGAAGGTTAGGTGCGTCCTGCGGAGAGCTGCCGTCGCATGAGTACATTCTCGTTATACAAGTAACTGGTTTTGGTGAGCAACACCACACATGGGTGTAAAAGTTAGTAGTTGAGACGTTAAAATTAGACTTCTTCGCCGAAGGTCGCCGCGAATACAGAAAATGCATGGTAGTTGGGCTCCGTAGATATGAGATCGATATATCCAACCGGTCCAGACTTCTGTTGGATTACGCTAAGGAGCCTTTGCCTCGCTAAATCTAATATTGGACAATGCCACAGAACGTGTTCAGCGTCCTGCAAGGGGCTGCCATGGGCAGTCTGGACTATCAACGAGGCTAAGCATTTGAAGAGTTTAGCCTTAAAACTGATGTGCCCAGTCATGAATTGACTAGTCCAGTGGTTTGGAATAAGCCACGGCATCTCCATTCTATCGAGGACAGAAGGAAAGAAGGAATATGTGTGTCTACCCTTGAGCGAGGTCGACCATCTGCTCTGCCATGCTGCGAGCGCCGCCAGTCTTACTTCTTTTTCGGTTTCTTTCGTGATCTTTCCCTGCGGAGGATTGAGACAAGTGCCCCCGACCTCCGCAGAGAAGCCACGTCTAAGCAACGACATAGCGGCGCTCACCTGCACTTGCAGATCCAACGGCAGCACTCCCGCAAGGATAATCAATGACTCGGTGGCAGAGGATCGATAGGCTTTAGTAAGTGAGAGAAGTGGGGTTCTTCGACCGCTCAAGAGAATGCGTCTAATGAAGAGTAGTCGAGTGCGCTCAACCCAGCACCGCGCCGCATATGTCACCGTGCTGAGAAAGATCGCGTCATACAGTTTTTTAAGGGCTCGAAATTTCGTGTCCGAGACTCAGCAAATACACAAATTACATTTCTGTATCATTATTTCCATCTGTCGATATTCTCCTGCATGTGTTTAAATTAACTAATTAATCCGCCATAAAACTCTGTTAGCCGCCTTGGTCCTCACCTGATCCCATGTCAACGAGTATATTTATATTTGCCGGCGGGTATAGCTCAATGGTCAAAGCGTTTGCTTTGCAAGCCAAAGGTCGTGGGTTCAATCCCCGACGGAGACTAAAAAAAAAAGTTTTTTAAGCTCTAAAATACTGCCGGTTGGTGTGAATTTGATCTGTCACCCGTAAAAATGCCAGTTAAAGGCCTATTTATTAAAATGGTAGTAGACGAAAGTCATCCCGTGAAGACTACCCGTTCATAGTAAATTCCTGTAATAATTAAAGATGATGCGTGAATCTCGGGCTGTAGTCTATGACGTTGGAGGATCAACACTCCACATGCAGCGCTTAGCCATATGCACTATGGTAAGCGTCATAGAATTCCACAGTTGAGACTTCAGAATTACTATCACCATCTGTCGGTATTCTCCTGTATGTGCTTACGTAAAAAAAATGACAGCTCTGCATAAGTGGGGGTCTTATCCTAGCCAAGTAATTTCCCCGGGATGCTCAGTAGAGTGATTTCTCTTTTCCAACGTTAATATAGACGTCAATAAATGGAAGAAAATATGTAATTAAAAATGAATTGCTTAACTTTCCGGAAAATAAGATTACAAACAATATATATAATTATTTCATAACAGTTATTATAGTTACATAATAATAATAATTTACTACGTTACAAATATATTTATTTCATAAAACGGTATTATTAGTTGTATGAATTTTTTAATTTTTATTAGAATATTATTTTATTATTTCAATATTCTAATCTACTTTTATAGATCATTAACTATATTACAATATTATTATTACTTAAATATACATATACTATACATAAAATTCTTTTTTCAACGCGTCAATCCAAGCACAAAAATAACGGCAGAAGCGGGATGCGAACCGCGGACCTTGGAAACCAACTATGCCCAGGTATTCATACCGCTCGGCGAACTGCGCCATTGTTATGCCTAGACTGACTTGCGTTGAAACTAGTATTTATATCATTGTTATCATCGTACGATAGATGTCGCTATAGTATATATTCAAAGTATGTATATTTTTATTATTATTCTATCAGTCTTCATTTATTCACAAGCTTAATATTATTACTTTCCGGCAGTCTATTTATTTTAGTAAGTACCACTCGGGTCTCGAACCAAACTATAGACTGAATGGATGAGAAACGACTACTTATAGTTCCGACTCGGACTTTATAACCAATCATTTACCTGTGTTACTGATGGATAATTTTACCTTCTTGATATTGTCTCAAGGAGACATTATTATATGAATTTTTTAATTTTTATTAGAATATTATTTTATTATTTCAATATTCTAATCTACTTTTAAAGATCATTGACTATATTACAATATTATTATTACTTAAATATACATATACTATACATAAAATTCTTTTTTCACGTTCGACGCGTTGAAAAAAGAATTTTATGTATAGTATATGTATATTTAAGTAATAATGGTATTATTAGTATTTGTTCTGTGTTGACGCCGCCCTGTCGGAACAAATCCCCAGGTCCCTGGCCAATAACATTGTCCCTCAGCAATTTTACGCTTTGGTCACCTCTATTTTCCGCAACGAACTCCAATGTAATATTATACCTTTCTATTTTTATACCCACGTAATCATATTTCAATCCATGAAAACATTAAATTATCATTGTTTTTATAACGTTGAGAATTTTCAAATTCATCTCTTAATAAATATTACGCCATATTAACTATTATTTTTACAACATATTTAAATTTTTAGATATACCCGAAGAGAGCATGTTATTTCACTATGAAATGTTAACATTATACGACCACCATCAATTGAAAATAATAAAATAAAATAATTAAGTTCACACGACTTATAAAACCCTATTATTATTTTAATTACATTTGTGATTCTAAATTAAATGTTTTCTTAGTGATTACTTTAAAATAAACATCCAAGCAAATAATTCAATATACATAAATTATAAAAATATTTTTCTGATATGTTTTTCATATTACTTGGGAATTTATGAATTTACATCATTACAATAACGAAAATAGCACTTTTGAGGTTCTCCTTAGATCATCTTTGTCGGCGAGTATAGCTCAATGGTCAAAGCGTTTGCTTTGCAAGCCAAAGGTCATAGGTTCGATCCTTGTTAGATTATAGAAGTTAAGCAACACTTAACGCGAACCACAACTTGAATGGGTTACCACATGTTGCTTTCCGCGTTTCACTTTTTGCTTTGAGCCGACAATTTTTTTTTTTATGTAAACGCATGCAGGAGAGCACAACCGGTCAAAATCAGTGCACTCTATGACGCTCAGCCAGGGAGGCTGGACGCTGCATGCGGGAAACGTGTGTTGTGTTCGTGTTTGTGTGTGGGTTGGGGAGATTGCAAGTGTATATTTATCTGTTTCTTGAAGAGATCCAGATTGTAGGAAGGAGGAAACACAGACGCTGGAAGAGCATTCCATAGCTTACCGGTGGCATTAAGGAAGGAACTTTGGAAGCTGCCAGTTCTTGGTCGACATATATTAACCGTGTATGGATGTTCGGCAAGTGTAAGACGAGTTTGTCGGCTGTGAGTGGGTGCAGGGGGAATAAAATGAACCAAGCAATTGAAAAATCAGTACAAAAGTTATTTAAGTGTGAAGCTTTGTCTTCGAATTAGTAGACATACGAGTAATACTGGAGTTCAATAACTTCTTAGGTTTTCACGGCCAGATTTGATATTGTGGTTTTTGGGCTTAGCCGTGTGTGGCGAATTTATTTTTACCAATATTTTGACCACCATTGCAGGGGTCTTCTTCAGGATTGATGATTTAGTTGTGAGTTGGTGTCAGATTATCTTTTTCACGAGCGTTATTGTTGTCTCCAATGCAACTACATACTCAAGTTTCATTGTTCCGGAGAATCGTGTACGGTAGGTATGTTCTAAGAATTGTACCTCCACGAACGTCATGTCGGACTGTGGTCGTCCTTGCTTGTCTGTACAGGTGTTTGAGTATGTACAAGAGGTGAAAGCCATGCTGCTTTGAGAAACAAGCCGTCATCCCTGTTGATGTTGATGAGATGTCTTTTGATTTCAATGGCTTCCCTTCGAAAGAAATTCGCCACACACGGCTTAACCCAAAAACCACAATATTAATACTGGAGTGAATTTCAACATGGCTTAAAGAAGGTAGTACAATGATTTTTGAGTATGCTAGGAGATTCTAAAGAACATGTAATTCTCTGAAATGGTGAATTGTTATTAAGACTTGTTATTATAATATTCTAGAACGTTTTTGAAATATCTAATTCAAAGTGCTATTTCGATTAAATGTATAGTATCTTTTTTTTAAACACTATTTATGCTTCTGTAGTTAGTGGCAACACTAGCGGTTGGCAGCCATGCGAAAAGAACGCGACATCGCGCGGGGTGAACTGACAGATGTGAGACCGTAAACACGTGGAAGAGAAATGATCAAACGCGACTACCAGACCACAGCTTCGAAAAAAAATAATCTAAAAATACACTTAAATAAAAGAGTAACCATAAAATGAAAAGAAAAGTAAAAATAAGCAAATCAATTTTTAACAAGACAAATGATAAAAAATTAGTCCGGAGACTCCATCGGTAGAGAGGATGGGGCAGAAAAATCTGTTGCATTTAATCTGCTGATTAATATTGCTATATAAGAAGACGAGTCTAGCAGTATAGCGTTAAAAGCGTAAACATACAAGAAAATATCGATAAACGGTGACAGTTAGGCTGAAATCAGATATGTGCATTATATGATGCTTCCCATATTATATATGGCTAAATCCCTGCGCATGGCATGTTAATCCGCCGTCGTCATAGACTGCGGCCCGACATTCATGCATAATTAATTTATTGTAAAAACTCGATATAATTGCATGATGTTCAAGGGGCGACTTTCATCTATCAAAAATATTAATTTATAGACTTTAACTGGAATTTTCCGGATTAGGAATCAAATTCACATCAACTGGAGTCTGGAAAAGGAGTCAATGACATTATATGTGAAGTTGCAGTTTTGAGTCATAAAAAAATAAGGAAATATTTTCAACATCTTAAATTTCAATAAACATTTTTTGTATTCTTTTTTAAGAGATTAGTAGTAGACTAAGATTTATTTTTATATATTCGTTTGCTTAACCCTTTCGTTACGGCTTGGTGTAATACAAATTTTAATGTCAATACGGCGAGAATTTTTCAAACTATTTTTTTGCTTAAAACTAGTATTTGAAGCATAAATGTACTTATCTGACCTATTTTTATATAAAGCGTTGGATCTTTTATCTTTTAGCTATCAGATGATGCATAGAAAACTATTATATTTAACAAAAGTTCATTATGTTACTCCATACATGTGATGACATTGACACATGTGGTTTACAGAAAAATCGCTCCTGTGACTAAACCTAAGGATATTTACTTACATGCTTAACAGATTCCTGTAAATAATACATGTAGGTTAATAAAGAGAAAGACTGCAGTTTCATGTTCCTACCGTAGATGTCAGAATGAGTACTGAAAGTAGCAAAACCATATATCACGGTTCCTGATGTCAACGGTAGGGGAATCTTGGACGGCATATATCGACAACCGATGCAAAAGGGTTAATTTTTTCCACTGTAATATCCTTTTTTATAGAGATTTAGGAGAATACCGACAGATGGTGGTAGTAATTCTGGAGTCTCATCCGTGCAATTTTATGACGCTTACCATGATGCATATGGCTAAGCGCTACATGTGGAATGTTGATCCGCCAACGTCATAGATAACAGCCCGAGATTCACGCATCATCTTGTATTATTACAGGAATTTACTATGAATGGGTGGTCTTCACGGGATAACTTTCGTCTACCTAAATAATATATCCAATTTTACACAAACTGGGGGGTTTTAGAACTCGGAAGTCGATTAAAAATCTTTTACATTATGTGAACAATGTCAAATTTTTTAATTTAAATCAATTGTCGAAAAGTGACATGTTGGAGATTTCATGAAAACGGCTATATTTTATTTCTGCTCTTTGATGGCATATGCCGACAACCGATGCGAAAGGGTTAAAATAATTCCTGTACACGCTTTCTTACTACAACAATGTTTCTTTTCTGTATTTGTTCTTACCACAGAATATTTTGGCAATATTTTTAAGTCAAGATCATTCTGGTAAAAACAAAAAAAAACTCAGCAAAAAAATACTTTCCTTGACGACAATACAGAAAGATTTTTTAAAAAATGTAACCGATAACGGACGCTCTTGCACAGAAAGAAAAAAAACATAACCTTCAAAACGTCTTCCCACAAACGTATTAGATACGAGTTATGGACACACCATAAGTGTGCGATTCTTCATAAAATTGTAAGATAAAGTGAAGTCTCCCACAGCATCACATAAAGTAGATAATAATGCTCAGAATGTTAGGATGGAAGCCGAAGAAATAAATCAACCTGCGAAATGTAATCGAGCCTAGAAAACTATCGCTTTTCAATTTATGAAAAGCTGAAAGAAACGCTGAACGAACAACTGACTGAAAGATCTCTTCCGAGGGCGAACCGTCAAAAATGTCCGCTTCAGAATACGAATCTGGCGAAAGCTTTCGTTTTTTCGGCGGGCCGGAAGTGCGTGGGAAGAGCGGGCAATTTATTAACTGAATTATGATTTCATAAATCACGAGAGCTTTTTATTTAAAGGGAAGACGATGCACGCATCACGAAGCTTCCATTACACTGAGAGGGGCGAGAAACCTTGAAGGCTCTCGTGAGTGATAAAAAATAGTGAAATATCATTGGATCGTCTGCTTTCTCTTTTTGTTAAGCTCGTTTATTTTTATCATAGCAATCTGCCCGTACTTTTTTCTGCAGTGAACTATATTACGAGCATCTTTAAAATACGTCATCGAGTGGTATAATATGCACATACTTGTGTACCTTTTTGTATTGTAAATTTTGCTTGTATTATACTTATTTTAAAACGAAATACAAGCAAATTACATGTATGTTTAATCCTTTATCTTCATAGAGTAATACCATTATTCACTTATGTATTTTATTACCTTAATTATTAATGCACATAAATATTCCTTATATTCATCATCAGCATCAGCATAATTATCATCCCCATATCCACCTCGGTAACTGGAGCATATGGCATTGACAAACTTCCACCACAAAGCTCTATTAGCCGCCATAGTCATTTTTTTTTTCAGAATAATATTAAATTATTTTTGTATAAAATATACTCCTTTCTATAAACATATATATTTTTTAAGAAAAAAAACATTTTAATAATATAAGTTAAAATAATATAAGAATTGTGTTTTTGTGATAAACTTAATTTTAAATTATTTACGTTTAACTATTTTTTTTTTTATTTTCTCACATAATATCTTTTCTTCCATTTTATTGCTATAATTGCCGCCAATGCCATGTAATCTGACATAGTCCTCGCCTCATCCCACGTTAGCCTCTGTATCCTAGAGCTCCGCCGAGTAAATCTTTTGTAAAGTTCTATATGGCCATCGGTTATACGTATAAACCTATCGTTCATTACGACTAGATACCTCGTGTATATATACTGATATCAACATGATGTAGCCCTTGCTGGCTGGTACCGAAAACCTCGATATACGACCTTTCGTCTCTTATTTCTGGTCGTTTGTCGTGCATTTATGTGACGCCATGTTGTCATTTTGGACGGGTCCGCTATCGGATGTGTTTGTTGTAGACACCGCTGCTCGTGACGCGGGCGAGAGCCTATACCGAGCGCGGAGATCAGTGGGGTCCTGACGGCTGAAAAGTTTGCGTTACGGCCGGTAGCATGTCATTACGCCTGGCCAAAGCTTGTAAAGTTTTAACGTAAATAAATGTCAATGTTTTTTCGATTTTTTTGATCGATGATTCTTGGTGGAATTCCATAATATCAGATATAAATGAAATAATTTTTAGAATTTATTCAACAATATTTTGTTTTGATGACATGTTTCAGCCAGGTTGAATGGCCATTTTCATCACGCCTTCACGCGACGGAATAACACCTTTTTGAGAGAGAGGAGGATGTTATTACATACAACAAGAGTATGGTGAAAATGAAGGATTTGTATAAAGAAAATAAATATGATTTTTAACTCACATTTAAGCCACCAAATATATCATAATGTCAAGATATTTCGTTGCATCTTGCATAAATCATAAATTATTATTATTTATTCAAATAAATAAACTACTCTAGCTAAACAATTCAGCAATCTGTGAAAACAAGCTTAACCTCATTTCACTGGCAACCCTCGACTATGTGAATCGGGGAGCCAAAAAACCTCAGCGAAGCTAAGTGATTGATGGAGGTCCATCCGGAATAAAGCTTGCCAGCGCCATCTCTTGCCGGCGTGCAGGACAAGCCAGTGTGATGACATTTGTGAAATCATTTCTGACATAAACATCCGAATTGAGAAATTTCTCTTATGCATACGACACACGCATTTCCCTGATCATAATATTATTTCGTATTATGCTTCCTTCTTCATTTCTTAGGCACTTATTTCGTTTTCCAAGACTTACGCTTTTAAAAATTAAGAATTAAATTCTTGGTTTTATTTTGAAACGGCATGTTTTATGTTTAAATTCATTAACTATTTGTTAATAAATTGATATTAATATCAATGATATTATCTAAAGATAATAAAAGTGTATAAAATTCTTGTATAAACATGAATTATTTTCATTGTTTGTTGATATCTGCTCTATGTAGCCCTTGCAGGCTGGTGCCGAAATGCTTCGATATACAATCTTTCGTCTCTTATTTTTGTACGCTCGTCGGACGGTCGAAGTGTCGCCATATTGTTTGATTTTGTTGGAAATTGGTTCATTTGTCCCTGACAATTATTTAAGGATAAGGAGGCACAGATTTTTTGATCTTCCTAGGAGTAATACTAACCTGCCAGAACTATGTCTCTTGGGGAGTGATCAGACTGTTCAACCATATCGCCTCCAATATTTATATATTTCACTTGAGAGAAGCCTAGTTTCGACATGAGCTCCACGAATTTATTTACCAAAGTAATTTCGTGGAGTCTTCTGAATAACTTCTTAGGGTTTCAAGGCCAGATTTGATATTGTGGCTTTTGGGTTAAGCCGTGTGTGGTGGACTTCCTTCAACCAATATTTCAACCGCCATTGCAGAGGTTTTCTTCAGGATTGATAATTTATTGAGTTTAGTTGTTCTATTCAGAATATATATATATATATATATATATATATAATCTGAATAAATATATATATATCTGAATAAACCAACTCACAACTAAATAAATTATCAATCCTGAAGAAAACCTCTGCAATGGCGGTTGAAATATTGGTTGAAGGAAGTCCACCACACACGGCTTAACCTAAAAGCCACAATATCCCCTGCAATGGCAGTCGAAATATTGGTTGAAGGACGTTCGCCGCACATAGCTAAACCCAAAAGCCACAATACGGAGTCTTCTGCTTAGCGAGCTGCGGGACTTTTGAATAATTGTTGTTAATAATCATAAAAACCTATATTTATGAATGAGTTTAAATAAAATAGCGTATGCAAAAGCGATGCATATTTAGATAAAAGACCAACATTATTAGATGTGCATGTCTGGCGAGCGAACAAAAACGTGAGACAAAAGATCGTTAATCGAGGCTTTTCGGCATCAGCCTAAAAGAGTAATATCAAGCTGTTATCAGTAAAGTTCCCGACAGCTTTCCTACAAAAAGGCAGCTATAGCTTATGCTCTCCTGCAATATCTTTAATATTTGCACGAGCCAAGTTCACCTTCGCCTCTTAAACGATTTTAATACAAAAAGCTGCCCCACTTTCTCACCTCGTCATTTTTCACAAAGTTAAACCATTATACTCCCTGTATTCTACGTAGGCATCTGCTCCCGAATCTCACTATACGGCTGCATTGGATCATCGTATTCACGTAAGAAAATAAAAAAAATAACATCTCCAGGAAAGCAGTATCTTGCGCGGACAATGTGACAATTTAATTCACTGAAGATTTTTTCAATGCGAATTTTTTGATTACGTGAAGAAAAGTGCACCTTGGGCACTTGGCGCTTCGGTTGAAACTCGAGACGGCAATTTAAATTAATAGGAAAATCTGAGTAAAATCTTTCAAAGCACGTACAGCCGGCGAACAAGAGGAAAAATGTAATTTTCACTCGACCAATATGCACGAAAAGAGGCTCTTTTTAAATAGAATTTTTCATCGCGCAATTTTCCAAGAGATAGTTATCCCTGCATATTTTTTTTGATAAGACATAACAAAACCGCTCATCAATAAAGTAACTCATTTACCCGATTCTTATATAATGCTCACTATGTAATAATATGTGGAATGTAATCTGCTATAATCATTAGACTACTTCTTGGCATCCATCGATAGTCCATTTTTCAGTGTTTACAAGACTAATTTCATATTTTTTTATGTTAATACATACAGGAGAATACCGACAGATGGTGATAGTGATTCTGAAGTCTCATCTATAGAATTCTATAACGCTTACGATGGTGCGTACGGCTAAGCGCTGCATGTGAAGTGTTGATTCGCTAACGTCATCGACTAAAGCCCGAGATTCACGCATCATCCTTATTATTACAGGAATTTACTATGAATGGGTGTTCTTCACCGGACGACTTTCTTCTAAAGCCAATATTAATAAATAGGCTATTACCGGCATTTTACGGGTGAGGGATCAAATTCACACCTATCAAGGGTATTTTGAAACTCAAAAATTTTTAGTCTAAACTCTTTTAGTTTAAACTCAAATAGTTTTTTTAAATCTCCGACGGGGATCGAACCCACGACCTTTGGCTTGCAAATCAAACGCTTCGACTATTGAGCTATACCCGCCGGCAACTGTTTTTTGTGTTGGTTTGATTTTAAAACCGTCAGATCTTTTGCCGTTCCTTGTATCCCTAATTAATTACATGTATACCCTAATTTTATAGAGTATTTAATAAAATAATAATTATTTACTTGTAGCGATGGAATTAAATAATTTTTGTAATAATCGGGTATTGAATCACGCAACCGTGTCATGCATCTGCGCGAGCGCCTGCGTTGACGAGACAAACTTGCTGTCCGGACACATCGTCAGTATGGATTCGGCTAATCACAGGTAAACATGTGCGTTGAATTTGTTGCATATTGCGATGTTTTTTTCTCTTTTTGAGATACTTACAGTAAAAAAATTGTGACATATCAACTTCAACCATAGTCAAAGTCAATCAAATCAAAGCAATATTAAGAAATATTCACATTTTTTCGGTTTAAACCCTTTCCTTACGGATAGGTTTAAATACAAATTATGCTCTCAATTATAAAACTAGTATTTGAAGCATAAATGTACTTATCTGGTCATATCACATTGGGTCTTGTATCCTTTAGCTATCAGATGATGCATAAAAAACTATTCTAAGAAAGTAGCAAAATGATATTTCGCGTCAACCGATGTCAACGGTCGGGGAATCTTATGAACACATATGCCGACAACGATGCGAAAGGATTAAATGAAATTTTCACATGGTATAGAAAATAATATACATATCAGTAATTAAATATACACATACAATTATACATCAAATTGGTATCAAATCATTCAGAAAAAATATCAGCAGACATGAGATTCGAACCACGAGCCTTGCAACCTTTGTTACGTTCTACACACCACGCAGTCCAATCGACTATTTCTCTGCCTGAATATAGACGAGAAATATGCTGTATTTATATCATTGTTACCATCGTATACCGATAGGTGTCTCTATAGTATATATTCAGAGTATGTATATTATTATTTTTTATTATTCAGTCAGTCAACATTTATTCACAAGCTTTTTAATATTATTACTTTCCGACAGACTATACCTGTACATATCGTTGGAGCTCTTGGATGATTTTAGCACAGTAAATGGGTGGTTAATAACCTTTACTTAACCTACAAGTACAGTTCAATTTCTAGGAATCCTTATTTAATATATGTACTTGTAAAAGCCTTAGACTTTCGTGTTGATGCTTGTAAGCAAATACGAGATGGGCTTTTATGCGTTTGATTTAATTTTCGCCAAAGACGGATGATAACATGGGCCGATATTGACATACGTTAAAAGGGTTTCCACCCTTAGGTAAAGTGTTTGGGCTTTTTCCCTTGTGTCCACCGAGGATTATGTGTGACCGCTCTCCTACCATTATACAGTCCGTGACGCGCTTGCGATCCCAAGATTATAATATTTTATATTGAGGGATTTCCTTGTGAAATGAATGTAAAAAAAATATATTCCAAAACACACTTTCGATTGATGTATGCTTTCACCTAACGCGAACAATATTCTTCTTCGTAGTATTAATCCGGTGGATTGGTTTGCAGCAACAAAATCTTGCATCTTGATCTCCACTCTTCTCGATGCTCTGTACTCCTCTTTAGCTCAGCATAAGAGCTACAACTCATGTTCTTGAACACTTGCTGCAAATATTCCCGTCTAGGGCGCCCTCTACAGTTTCTACCCTCAACCATCCCTTCCACAATGTCTTGAAGAAGACCATCGTGGCGCATGATGTGACCGATCCATCGGGCTCGCTCTCTGAGATGGATCTTACTAGGTACCTATCTTCCTTGATTGAGCTGAGAACCTCATTGTTCGTGACGTGGTCTATACAGGAAATTCGGAGAATTCTTCTGTATGACCACATTTCAAAGGCCTCTAGTATTTTTTATTACTTTTAGATAAGCACCATGTCTCACAACCGTACATCAAGATGCTCCATACAAATGATTTGATACAATATTATTGAACAACATATCGCGAATGTAGCCGAAGAGCTTCTAAACACTACTACAAATCGATATGCAGGCATCTTCTATTTTTTTTAGTAGGACTCACTTTGAACAGGTGGTGATTACGGGATGACTTTTGTCTTTGATAAAATTATTCATTTTTATCACATAAAAATAAAACAGACTGCAGTTTCGTCTTCAGCGAAGGCTTTAACAGTACTCGTATAAAAAACATACTGATGTGCATATAGTTTTAAAATGTAGGAGTGTGTAAATGAGTAAGTAGGGAGATTGTGAAAGTATTTTTTTAGTATTTTCTAATTTAAAAAATAATGTGGTTTTATTTGGTAAATAAGTTATTAAAATTATATACAATCCAAAAATTGAAATTTGTTTTTACTACATTACTCATTTATATTTATTAGTAAAATGTTATTTATTTCATGGAAAGCATTGTATCTAGCATTTAATATGCTTGATCATTTATTGTATACGCCAATATTATATAATATAGGCCGAAATTCGCGGATCTTCTATTATTACAGGATACCACTTTGTATGAGTGGTGTTTCCGACTTTCATCTACTACGATTTGTTATTCATAGGTTGGCATTTTACGAGTGAGAAATCAAATTCACACCAACTGAGAGTATTTGTGGAGCTTAGAAATCGATAACATTTTTTTAATCTCCGCTGGTGATCCAACCCACGTCGTTCGGTTTGCTAACTATTATGTTATATCCGCTGGGATAGGTAGTCTGGAATTTAGAATATCTGTAGTAAAACCACACTTAATAAATCAATATTTTGTAAGAGTCATGTAATAAATAAAACACATAAATCTTTCACCAGTTGGCATTATTCGTGTTCAGAAATCCTGATATTTTGTTGGAAATCGGTTTGTTTGTCCCTGACAATTACTTAAGGATAAGGAGGCACAGATTGTTTGTTCTTCCTAGAAGTAATACTAACCAGCCAGAGACAGAACAGTCTGATCACTCTCCGATCACAGAGTGATCAGACTGTTCATCCATATCGCCTCGAATATTTATATATTCCAATCGAGAGAAGCCCAGTTTCGACATGAGCTCCATGATTTTATTTATCAAAGTAATTTCGTGCAGTTATCTGTTTAAGCGAGCTTCAAGACTTTATAATAATTATTATTAATAATTATTATAGTTTTTATATTAATTAATAATATATTATCTGGGACAAGTAATACAACTAGTGCGAAATAACTTCTCAAAAGAAATCGACAGGCGCATACAACTGGGATGGGCAGCATTTGGAAAACTAAAGTACATTTTTAAAGCGAAAATTCCGCAATGCCTTAAAACTAAGGCGTTTAACCAATGCGTCCTCCCTGTATTAACTTATGGTGCAGAGACGTGGAATCTGACAGCAAGTCTTACCCATAAAATAAAAGTCACCCAGCGTGCTATGGAGAGATCCATGCTCGGAGTGTCGCTAAAAGATAGAATCTAAAACAGCGAAATCCGAAACGAGGAAATACGCAGAAGATCTCAAGTAGTGGATGCTACCCAACGAATAGCACACTCAAGTGGCAATGGGCAGGACATATCTATCGAAGAGACGGCGGTCGATGGGGAAGAAAAGTATTGGAATGGCGCCCAAGAACTGGCAAACGAAGCGTTGGCCGACCCCCTACAAGATGGACTGACGATATAAGAAGAATAGCGGGAGTGACCTGGATGCGGAAGGCGGAGGATCGAAGAGGATGGAGACTCATGCGGGAGGCCTACGTTCAACAGTGAAAGGACACAGGCTGATGATGATGATGATGAATTATTATAGAAATAAAAGAAATAAATAAAATTGAAATCCTGGCTTAGAATGCTTAGATAAAAGAAACATTAGACTTTGATCCATTTACTTGTATAACGTCTATAGCGGTCTCATGTTACAGAGTTATTCTTCTTTTTTAATTTTCAAAATAAACTTACTAGATCGTCATCATCAGCCTGTATCCGTCCACTGTTGAACGTAGTCCTCCCGCATTAGTCTTCATCCTTTTCGATCCTCTGCCTTCCGAATCCAGGCCACTCTCCATATTCTTCTTATGAAATCAGTCCATCTTGCAGGGGGTTGGCCAACGCGTTGTTTGCTAGTTTTTAGGCGCTAAATATATAACTGAATATAAAATATATTGAATTCCAGTCTAGATATATAATTTGTATTTGTAATGTTTCTGGAAGAAAATAAATAAAAAATTGAATCGTAAAAACTGAATCATTATTCTCCTGAATGTGTTTATTTTTGAAAGTTGAAATATTTCAGTTCTTAATATTTACACGGAAAGTTCACAGATTCTTGAATTCTCGCAAAGTCCGATTTCAGTTTGTTTTTCACGAGACGAAACAAGTCTCTCCCCCCTTAGCTGAGAAATGCCAAGATAAATCGTTCAGTGGAAGAAAGCGCGATGGAATGTAAATTACTCCAAATCCGGGTGGCTTTGCTAAAGAATCTCGGTACGTAATCCGAATTCGTAATTAAACTATTATTTAAATTCCAGTTCATTTCAAAAGACTGTCTTCCGCCATTTGTGCCGAGTCATTTTTCAGTTTTCTCGTTAATTTATTAAAGCGCCTAAGATTCCACTGCCGGAATATAACTATAAGTATTACAAAAGTGGATGGAGAACAGTTTTTGAAATAACGGGTCCGCCAAATAACTTTTTTTTTTTGAAAATGGGGCGCAAAACATCGACTGTAGCTTCGGCTGTGTGGCACGTAGCACCGTCCTGTTGAAACCAAATGTTGCCAATATCTTTCTTCTTCAATTTTTGTGAACAAAAATGGCCCGATAACGATCGCCATTGACTGTAACGGCCACTCCTTGCTCATTTTATAAGAAAAATGGCCTGATTTTCAAAGTAATGTCGCAATATTTTTCAGCGTTGTTCAAGCGTATACACAAACTAATTCGTTCAGCGGAAGGATAAAACTAATTATCTGTCAAATCAGACATGAGCTAAGTGTTACCATTCACGAAATAAGTACTAGTTGAAAAAAAAAAGTTAGATGGCGGACACTATATATGCAATGTCAATACGTATAAAATACATAAGTAAAATGTGTTGAAATTTGTAAGCACATTTTGTAACCTCAAATTCAATTCATTATTTTAATAAATACTTAAATTTTATTTTCACACAGACTTGTACCGGCGGGTATAGCTCAATGGTCAAAGCGTTTGCTTTGCAAGCCAAAAGTCGTGGGTTCGATCCCCGACGGAGATTAAGAAAAAAGGATTTCGAATCGATTTCTGAACTCTTAAACACCCCCTGTGGGTGTGAATTTGATTCCTCATCAGTAAAATGGCAAAGCCTATTGATCAAAATTGGTGGTAGACAAAAGTCGTACCTTGAAAACCACTCATAAAACCATTCATAGTGAATTCCTGTAATAATATGGATGATGCGTAAATGTCGGGCTGTAATCTAAGACGCTGGTGGATCAACGCTCCATAAGTAGCGCTTAGCTATATGCAGCATGGTAAGTGGCATAAAATTCGATAGATAAAACTTCAGAATCACTATCACTATCTATCCGTATTATCCTGTATATGCTTACATTGAAAAAGGTAATATTTAATCTTTTTTTCTAGCTGCTATTTTGTGCTTTCCTTTTTTTAATAATTAATCTATGTTATGTATACATGTCTCAATGCATTTTCTCTCGATTTTATGTCTTGTTCAGATTTTAAAGGCGAATTATATAATAAAATTAAATGTCACCTTTTTAACATGCAGGTAAATCCTGAAATAAAGGCATAAGATGTCGTTTTTATCTGCACGTATTTTTTTGTACTAAGAGATTGTAGATCGTAAAAACGTATGATACTAATAAAGGCAGATTGCCTTCGTCAATCTTATTATTACCATCACACCATATAAGGTGTATTACCATACTTAGGAGATTTTAATGTAACATTCTCGACGGGGAAATTTTGAAAAAACTCGTGAAAACTTGATTTATGCGCAGATTTAACGCTGACGGCGATTACGTTATGATATTTTCATATTACACTATTTGTCATACTACAAAGCTTCTATATACGAGTATAGTTACCTTCATACATACCGCCGGTTGGTGTGCGTTTGATCCCTTACACCTTAAATGATAATCGTAGCATATTAATTTAAAATTGGTGGTAGAAGAGAGTCGTCATAGCTTAGCGGTCAAAGCATTTGCTTGACAAGCCAGAGGTCTTGGGTTAAATTAAAAAATTTAAATTGACGGAGATTAAAATTTTTTTTTTATCGATTTGCTGAGCTCTAAAATAGGTTGGTGTGAATTTGATCTCTCACCTGTAAAATGCCAGTCTTGGCATATTAATCAAAATTGGTCGTAGACGAAATTCGTCCCGTAAGCATCACCCATCCACAGTGAATTTCTGCAATAATAAGGATGATGCATGAATGTCGGGTTGTAGTTAATGACGATGGGGAATCAACACTCCACATGCAGCGCTAAGCCATTTGTAACATGATTATAAGCGTCGTAGAATCCACAGATGAGATTCTTGGATGATTATCACTATCTGTCCATAAAAAAAATATGTTTATTATCGTTCCACAGTGGTCTTCACGGGACAACTTTTGTCTACCGCCAATTTTGATAAATAGGCTATGACTGGCATTTAACGGGTGAGTGACAAAATTCACACCAACCAGGGATATTTATATTTTTAGAGCTTAGAAATCCATTATGAATCTTTTTTTTTAATCTCCTTCGGGGATCGAAAACACGACCTTCGATTTGGCAAGCAAACACTTTAACCACTAAGCTTTTGCCGCCGGCAATTTTGTTATATAAGAATATCTGCATAAAAAAAACAAGCCTTGTCTCGCATTTTATAAAAATTCATTTAGTTTTTCTTATCATTGTATAAATTAATCGATTCCAATCACTAATTTATTTTATGAATTTATTTTCTTAATGGCGCAATTAGTTGTAACTCTTTTTTTATTCTGCAAGTTCTCCATTTTTAATAGACCAATCACCTTAAGAGCACTGAATAATCGTCCAATAAAACTGCAGGAAATTTTCAAATTAAAAATCTGTCAAGGGATAAATCCCAAGAGGGTCTTTGCAGAGACTGCGCTAAGCGACCTAATGAATTGCTTATTGAGGACTTGATGCAAGAGCGTTATGCTACTACCTACCTTGATGTACCTGCTTGTTACAAAATATGACTAAGGATTCCAATAGAATATTTGAATATTCAAATATTCAAATATTCAAATTTTGTAAAAAAAACATACATTATTCATCATAATATATAATGTGCTATTGATAATTAAGACATGATGTGTGAATAGCTTCGAACTGAAGGAGTGTGCTTATTTTTTTATAACTGGCTGGGGCTAAACTATGGGGGAACGTTTTGTTTTATGACCTCAATCCTTGGAAAACTTGGCAAAAATATTTTTCAATACTTTCGAGATCGCTTGGTGAAAACCCTCTCTGTCTCGTCCTGTTTTTGGACGCAGATGAGGACCCGTTACTGGACGCATGCAAAAATCTACTTGTTAGAGAGTGGCTGAAGACCCAATTCTAGGTGCTTCATTTAGATGTCAAATAGATCTCTGTCTAAGGAAGTTAGTATGCTACAGCGAGTCTCTCGAATCCCCTTCTTTGGTAACACGCTGCTCACCACCGAATACGTGGGAATGGGATGCAGATTTTTTTAAATATTCGAAAAAATATATTTGTGTGAAAGAACCTTAATTTCAATATCAATTTATTTTCTTCCAGAAACATTACAAATATAAATATTTTATTCGATTCTGGAACAGGATATAATACAACAATTTATAAATAACACAATGAAGTATTTACATATAAGTGTGGCCCTGTAAATGTATTGACACATTTAGTGTCAATGACCTCACACTCAGAGCAAGCGTTAGGAGACTCGATGCAAATAGTTGACTTGTAAAAACAAAAACCCTGTCATAAGTAAATCATGGTGTACCCACAAATAACACTACATTATTGTCACAAAATCTAACTCAAACTTCTAACATTTCGCCCTCATTAACACTAACACTGAATCTGAAGCAATATTACACTAAATAAGTCAATACTTTCACTCAAATTGGTTTCAACCACTGTTGACTGCGATTTTTACATCTTACACGTATCCAGGGTTGAACGATGGTCTTTTCAGGCAACACTTCAGGCTTCATGAGAGACTCCAGTGAAGTTGCGATGACCCCGACTTTGAAAGAAGTTGACAGCGTCCGTCTGTTGATAATCCTCCTGATGGTCATCCAAGAGGGATTTAATGCAGCGGTCGCTGCCAAGAAGCTCTGCAAGTCATCAGCTGTTGTACCCGGATTGGCGTGAAGATATGCCATCTTCGCTCCGGCAACCTTCTTCGAAGGAGCTGCAGAACCGCGGATCACCCGACGTACTGAACACTTTTCCCCATCAGAAGAGGCGTGACTCATATCCGAGTGGTAAACTTCCCCGGAAAGATTGCTCGTGGTAGAGACAGAGCATCCACGGAGAGAGCATTCAGGGCCTCCAGTTCCTCGAACTATGAGCTGGAGGACCTTCTTGGGAGCCTTAATCAGAACAGCAGGGGCTCCTTGCGTGGCACATTCCGAAGATTCTTCTTTTTCGGAAGCCTCATTTGAAGTAACGGCTTCACTGACGGCAGGTTCGGAGTCTCTGTTGTCACAGTTAAGCGATGGCAAAACTTGGCGACGACTGGTTCTTCCGCGAAGGTAGCCAGAATTTCTTTGCACTTTCTAGGCAAGCGCCTTCTGCGGGAAGATGGCAGACTTGTTGGGTTGGATGGAGAGTCCACACCAACGGACGTCGGTGTATCTTCCTTCCCGCATCCAACAGTCTTTATGAGCCGCTCCAGCAGAAATTGGTGCTCATCCAAGCGCCGATGTATCTGCGAAATGTCGCATGAGCAACTGGGAGCCATTCTGTAGGTAGGATGACAAACACGTCCGCACTAGTCGAAAGGCGAGCGACGAATTAATAATTAACTAATTAACACCTGTTTACCTGCAATAAAATATACAGAGATCATCACTAAATGGATGTTTTAAATCGAAAGATATCATATTTGAGACTTCTAATGGTTTTGTGTTTTTAAAATATGTATTACAAGTAAATATTTTAATCACCAATATGCTTTTTGTCTGATTCGATTTCCAGACACATTTTTTTTATCATTTGCCCCCGGGGACTTTTTTTAATGTCGAGATGTTTTTACATCAAAGATGTATTTTAATTTCATTTTAAAAGTAAAAAACCGCTGTTCTTATGTCTTGTATTATGTGTATTATTAATGATACAGACTTATGCTATTTAAGGGGGCAAACACTTTAGGAGGCTTTTTCTTTACTTTTTTGTAATTGTTTTTCTAAGAAGATGAAATGATGAAAAGTCATTGAGTCGTTAAGATTTACATGTATGTTTTAAACTTCAAAATCAAATACTCAAAGATTTTATTCGGAATATTGTCTTAGTTATACGCTGATATACGTGGCGTTTTGAAATTTAGGTGAACAGTTGGCGTGCACAATATGGGTCGGAATATTTACTTGGAAGTAATATAAAATATTAAGTAACAATATAGTTATTAGTTTAACCTAAGATTTTATAACAAATATGAAAAAGTGAATGGTGTAGAGAGTTTTGACTGAATGATTTAGAAACATTTGAAAAAAAAATGGGTTTGTTTTTTCATTATTTTTCTTAAAATAAATATTTCTAGTTGGTTCAACTAATAAGTAATTTAACGGTTTCAACTAATAAGTAATTTATAGAAAATAATAAAATAAATGAAACAATCGAATTGTTTTTGCAAGACACAATGCACGGTAATTGCAAAATAATCGTTTCTAGAAAAACGCACTTAAAAATATATATCGAATATTAATCAAGTCAAATTTTAAATAAAGTATATATCATGAACACGTGGTGGCCCCCCATCATTTAAGGCACAATTTAAATAAATTATATTACAAATCAGTAGAAACCCGTATTTTTAGCATTTTTAGCAAAATTCGGAATAGATGCTAATAAATGCGAATTTCTTAGAATATGCAAATAGATGCTCAAATCTCAATTTGCTTTTTTTTATGCAATTAATTTCACCGTCATAAATATAAAATAATAGATTGTTACATACCTTTCTTATATGGACACACTGTATCGCCTATGGCAATACTTTTACACTGATAACATTGCCCATACATATCCTTTACCCAGCCTGTTTGTTAAAATTCTGGAGAATACTTTATACACATGGGAAAGAAGGGAAATGGGTCGGTAGTTTTTGAGCAAAGATTTATTTATTAACTAAGGCGCTTAACCAATGCATCCTCCCTGTATTAACTGGAATCTGACAGCAAGTCTTACCCATAAAATAAAAGTCACCCAGCGTGCTATGGAGAGATCCATGCTCGGAGTGTCGCTAAAAGATAGAATCCGAAACGAAGAAATACGCAGAAGAACTCAAGTAGTGGATGCTACCCAACGAATAGGCACACTCAAGTGGCAGTCGGCAGGACATATCTGTCGAAGCAACGACGGTCGATGGGGAAGAAAAGTACTGGAATGGCGCCCAAGAACTGGCAAACGAAGCATTGGCCGACCCCCTACAAGATGGACTGATGATATAAGAAGAATATCTGGAGTGACCTGGATGCGGAAGGCGGAGGATCGGAGAGGATGAAGACTCATGCGGGAGGCCTACGTTCAATAGTGGACGGACACAGGCTGATGATGACATATCCATTCGCATATTTATTATGGGAGGAAATTGACGACATAAAACGGAGCCTACAATATCATAGTAATGGAGTTGAAACAATACAAATAATTTCATTCAATAGTAAAACAATAAAAAAGGAACTGGAATTTTATTTAACTGAAACTGCTAAAAAAGTCTTCTTAAACTTGAGTCTCATTTAATGATCAGTAGCAGGTTCAAAATGTGCTATGATGTTAAACAAGAACTTACCATTATTTAATTTATTATTAGAATCTCAATGTATAGAAGGGTATAATTTTTTTTTTAATTATAAAAAGTGATTTAAAACCAGATATTTTACAACTCTTATTGGCCACAAAAGTTAAGAATGAAAATTTTAGTTGTACTGCTATCAAAATAATTTAGTGTCCAGTTAATAGTGTAGATGTTGACAGATTCTTCAGCAAAATCTTATTTAATAGTTACTGATCGTCGCAATAATCTAAAAAAAATATCCATTGCTTCCTTATTACTTTTAAGAAATATTAGTTAGATATTATTGTTTGTAAGATAAAATTCAATAGTGTATATTTTAATCCTTTTTTATTCCTGTTATGGAGACTAAACAAACAACTTTAATTAAACTCTCCGTTATCGGCTTCTCAAATTTCCTGTAAATGAACTTGGTGACTGATAGAGTTCATTCCTGAAAATTTCAATAATTAAATTTATATTTTGATGATTGCCCTATTTTTGTATTATTTTGTTTGATGTGTTAGTAAATAATTATTCAAAATTTATGATTTGTCATTATATTAATAAAAAAAATATTACAACTTAGTGTAATTGATAATTATTTGATATTTGTGTCATACAAAAATAGATGCTAATATAGATGCTAAAATAGATGCTAAAATCCATGTTTTCAAATGCTCAATAGCGCTAATTTTGAAAAAAAATATGATGCTAAAAATACGGGTCTCTACAAATCAGTGATAAGCGTAGTTCAAAGTGCCGGCATCCAGGGCTGGCACAAGCCGCCTCTAAATTCATTGAAATTAAATTTACATTAAGCGGAGTGGCTCATATCCGGCGCTTGTTAGCCGGCACACCTGCCGATGAATAATGCAGGACCAGGTAGTACATTGCGATGCTTCACACTGCACTTGCGACAACCCTGCCAATTGTATGCAGCTATAAGATATACGTAACTACAGCCTGTATATTTGTACATCATCCCAATCTTTCTTATTATTTACCATATTTGAAACGTATGGAGACGACAATTTTCGATCTTGGTTATTTATGCTCAGATTGTCTATTTCTTGTCCCAGAACACCTGTATTCTCGGATATCCACATGTGAACGTCAAGGTTCCCAGGAGCCTCCAGGAGCCCGCGAACTTGCATAGACTGCGCCTGTAGTACCAAAGAAATGATTTATTTTTAAAGACATTGGATAATGGGCCCGACGCTCCCAAAGCCGAGAGATTTTTTTGTCCTGAAGGAGTGGCTGAATTAAATAAAAAAAATGCATGGTCGGGCTTACAACTGATGGCGTCTGAATGTTAAACAAACGTTATACCGCTGGTCTATGGCCGCCCACTTATTTTTTAAGGCTGCGAATCTTGGCATCTTACCAAAAAGCCTATGCAGCCGTAAAATGGGTTTTTAAAACGAGTGTCTTCATAGAATATTTACTTATAATGACGTGGTTAAGTAGCGGACAACTTAGCCACATTCCATAAGCATTCGTTCAAGAGACACAAGCAGTATCTAGTGGTACATATAGTACACATGTAAACTAGCATAAACAAGCGTAAGGCAACTGGTCTTTACTTTAAGCCCCTGGGCTCTTGCTCCTCTCTCGTACATTAGGAGCTATCCTTTTATATATTTTTATCAAGTTACACAATCAAATTTCATCAGAATACAACGAAAATTATTATCTAATTTGAAAAAACTGATTTTCTCGTACAAATGACTTCTTATCTCAGGTGATTTAGCATCACAATTTATATATAATTAAATACGTTTATTAATTTAGTTCTTGTTAGTCAAGTCCTCATAACGAACGTTATATTTAATATGTAACGGAGATTTTCCCAATATTTATTAGCGATTTATCATAAAATGGTCTCTTGCTTGATATAATCATGTTATAAGTCGCCTCTTTGGACTTAATAGTCCAGACCTCACGAGCAAACGTTATATGACTGTATTTTTTCGTACCTGTAATACACAAAAAATATTACACTAATCAAAACATTATTTTGAACATAACTATTTTGTATTAAACATCCTAAAGTCTTTAAAGTCATTATCATAATCAATCTCTCTATCTTAGATGGCATTTGTCAAATCATATAGACAGATCAAGGTCCAAAACAACAGGTATCGAGGAATTTGCGGTGTACGATATTCTATGTATTAATATTAATAAAGAATGCTTACGTATCGACACGGAGCATTCAGCATCTGAATAATCTGCCACTTCATTTGGATCGAAGGGATCAAGGTCCAAAAACGGTATCGAGAAATGTGCGGTGTATGAATTTCAATGTATTAATATTATTTTTATAAATGCTTACTCATGTTGTAACCTAGGGTATAAAAAGGGATCTCGAATCAAATAAATAAAAGTATCATCTCAACTCCGGTCTTTGGATTTATTCTCAGTGCCGGAACCTTGGTATTCTGGCATCATCATTTAAGATGATGCCGTCATTTCAGGACCGCGACATCGGTTCCGGAACATACAGTAATAATATAAGATATTTAAAATGTGTTGTGAATTGCATTGCCTCTTACTTAATGAAATTTTTTATTTAATATTATTACAAAAGCATTTCATCATCATCAGCCTGTGTCCGTCCACTGTTAAACGTAGGCCTCCCGCATGAGTCTCCATCCTCTTCGATCCTCCGCCTTCCGCATCCAGGTCACTCCCACAAAGCATTTATGTAACGCTTATTTATAACATAATGGTCATTCCAAAAGCGTTATTTTTTCCTCACTAGGTAAAAAGGTGAGTCTTGAGTCTGCCTCTGAAGGATGCTTCCGTTTTCAACGCTCTTATATTTACACACATAGAGTTCTAGGCTATTGGTGCTGCGAAACTGAAAACACGATTGCCGAAATCGCGTGCTAGGACCACCTCTCGTCAGCTGCAAGGTACTTCTGCATACTCTGGCTGATCTAAGTATCTATCACGCGCACGTATCTCCGATAAGTCGATGTAATATATATTGTATTATAAAGCAATAAAATATATAATGTCAATTTGTGTAAGAATTGATATCAGCTTGATATAGCTCCTTAAGGCCGATGCCGTAAAGCCTCAACAAGCGATCTTTTGTCTATTATTTTGGTTCGCTTGCGTGACATCTACATCGAATGTTAAGCGGTGTTTGCATACGCCAAAATAATTGTTATGACAGTTGGTCCATTGACAGTTGGTACAATTGTCCTCTTGGCGGGTGGTACCGCCGAAATGTGAGAGCGGGCAAGTAGTCGCAACTCGCCCGTCCTCGTGGTGGGACCGTCCCTAAGGGCGGCCCTTTAACGGGCGACGTTATTGACAAATAAACATGTATAGTGAAACAGAAACAAGTTGTTTATAATGTGAACCTGATCCTTCATCCAGTTAATCGATGTCCTAAATGGAAGAGGAGGATATCAGAATATATGAAATGGACTGTAATAATATGCGAAATGTAATATTTTCTAGCATTTGCCAATAATTCCATATACATTTATCCTTCAGTCAGATCTGGGGCCAATAATTCCACCGTTTAGCCTTCCTCCTCCTTAGCTAGCCACTTTGCATAATGCTTCATATATCACATTTTATGTCGGCTTGCGGTTATTCGCATAACGCCCGACTAGAAATTGGCAAAATAAGATGAAACACGCATGACGTTATCAAACGGGGGAGGGGCGTTTTCAGAAGCGGCTTATCTGCTAAATAATCAATTACGGGCTAATTTTATTTCACATTAATTTGATCAAATCTGCATCAAAAAAATATTCCTCACATCAATCTTCTTCGTAGTATCAATCCGGTGGATCGGTTTGCAGCAACAAAATCTTGAATCTCGATCTTCACTCTTCTTGATCCTCTGCAATCCTTTTTAGCTCAGCATAAGAGCTAAAAGTCATGTCCTCGAACACTTGCTGCAAATACTCTCGCATAAGACGCCCTTTGCAGTTTCTACCTTCAACCATCCTTCCACAATGTCGTGAAGAAGATCATCGTGGCGCATGATCTCGCCTCTCTGAGATGGTTCTTACTAGGTGCCTATTTTCCTTGATTATGCTGAGAAACCTCGTTGCTTGCGACGTGGTCTCTCCAGGAAATTCCGAGAATTCTTCTGTATGATCACATCTCAAAGGCTTCTAGTCTTTTTTTATCGCTTTTAGATAAGCACCATGTCTCACAACCATATAGAAGATAAAATCCGTGGACGCTGGAATTCGAAGTCCAACCGTTTGCAAATCCAATGTTATGTCTGTACTCGTAGTGTGGCCCGCCGATACTTGCACTACTTACCAACTTGTACGTTTTATACACGTACATGGATGAAAAGTCACAATGCAACATATAACATAAAATTTATGATTTAATATCGATTTTTCCATTCGAGTTCAAAAAGAAGCTAACAAATTTAAGATCCTGAAATTCAGTACAGCCGTTCTTGAGTATATTTATAATTGTGTCGGAAACAACAGGGTCAGATCCTGTCTACCTAGAAGTGGGCGACGTCGATGGCGTTACTCCCGACCATCATAAGGTCTTCTGGGGTGCAGCTACTCGGACACAGCGCACATTCCAGAAGGTGTGACAGGGTCTGCTCCGCGTTGCAGTCAGATTCAGTCGTTCCGTTGTAAAACTGCCAGGCTTTTATTTGTGTCGTTATAAATGTTGCAACTAACACAACTTTCTTTTATGCTTATACATATTAAGATATCTTTTAGGTATTTATTGATGATTTTAATAACATTAAAATAAACTCAACATCATAATAATTCTTTACTACGATCTATTTTTTTTTAAATTATGTATTTACACAAAAAAGGTAAAGGATTTCTAATCGATTTCTGTGCTCTAAAATACCCCCGGTAGGTGTGAATTTGATCCCTTAGCCGTAAGATGCCAGTCATAGTCTTTTAATTGAAATTGGCGGTAGACTGAAGTCGTCCCATTGATGCGTGAATCTCGGTCTGTAGTCTATGACGTTGGCGTATCAACACTCCACATGCAGCGCTTAGACATACGCACAATGGAAAGCGTATTATATTTCATAGTTGTGAATTTAGAACTACTATCACCATCTGTCCGTATTCTCCTGTATGTGTTTACGTAAAAAAAAACAAGCTTAAATTGACAAGGAAATTGCTTACTAAACCAAAAGTCAAGAGTTCGATCACTCACTGAGATTAAAAAAATCGATTTCTAAAGTCCTTCAAATATTTCAGGTAGGTGTGAGTTAGATCTGTCACCCGTAAAATGCCAGTTGTAGAGTATTCATAAAAATTAGTGGTAGACGAAAGGCGTGAATGTCGCACTGCAGTCTATGACGTTGCGTTGGCAGAATAACATGGCTGTTATTTAACATGGTAAGCGTCATATAATCCACAGATGAGATCTCCACGTATTTATCTCCATCTTTCTGTATTTTTCTGAATGTGCTTTTATAAATATATATATATATATATAAATTTTCTTTACTAAACACAATCCGTTCGTTTATATAATACTAAATTATCTAAAAAAAATACGTCTTTTAATATATCTGTGTACTTAAAAACATAACGTATTACCTTTACTCCGAAAAGTTGCTTATGTAATCTCGATATCTAGTGAGCAGATAAGCAGAATACGTTTTTCCCTTGAAAGGTGGAAGCTGTATTGCCAGGGGCGATATGCCGCCTCCCCAAGGGACGATTACGTGATCGCTATTTGCCTGTGGTAAATTCGAAATGATGCTATGTACCCGCCTAGGCCTCAACAACGTACACGTATATCCTAAAATATGTACTGAGCCTCAGAGCGAGCGCGAAAAAACACACTTGTTTCGTTTTTATTATATACTATACTCGTACTAGAGTCACGCCTGCGAAAATTTCGCTGTTGGATTATGTGAACGAAGTAATTTCTAAGCATCCACCATAGTAATATTTTTGTTATTTGTATCAAATTGATACATACTGACATCCCCGTTTACTAATGGACGATTCCATGTCACCGGGATCATCATTGGGGCGTGTGGGGGAGGGATGAAGAACAGGTCACGAACAAAAAAAACACACTGCTAGTTATTTAACCTTTAAGATGCCCTGAATATATCTATGCAACGCCTTGTGGATTATCGAAGATTTGAACCCCTAAATGGTATCCAATTTTAATCATTTCTTTTCTTGGACTGACGATAGATGTTGCTATAGACCCAGGCTATAACATTTACTGAAAATATACAGTTTTATGACACACTGGTGTGCTCACGGCATTGGCGGGCTTCCCGCAGTGGACCCATATTTGGGCTCATGACACTCATACGGTTAAGACAAAATATTGAAAAACTTTGGTATTCTACCCGGGCCACAAACAATGAACAATGCGGGACTTGGGCCGAAAGTTACGTGGAGTGGGCCGTAACACTCGCAGCGCTCTCAGAACACATGTAGGCCCTTTTACGAATTATCTGCTGTCACATGACAAGCGCGCGTGGAGAGACACTCAGATCGGCTAGAGCAAATAGAAGCACCCTGTAGCTGACGGGAGGTAGTCCTAGCACGGTCTTTGGCAATCGGGCTTTCAGCTACGCGGCACCAATGGCCTGGAACTCGCTACCGGAAAGCATAAGAGAGCTTAAAGCGGAGGCATCCTTCAGAAGCAGACTCAAGACCCACTTTTTTACTCAGAGAGGCAAAGAAGCGCTTTTGGAATGATCATTCGGTCATAAAAGAGCGCTATAAAAATACTAATATTATAATAATAATACACGACATGTGTGATAGGTCGAAAGAAACAATATGAAGCCTGCAAGCGCCATCTATTTTGACTCTTTAAATCTAGATCAGCTCGATATAGCCCTTGCAGACTATTGCCGAAAAGCCTTTATATACGATCTTTTGTCAATTATTTTTGTTCGCGCGTCTGACACGCATATATAAAAATGTTAGGCTAGTCTAGATTTATGGAGTCTGACCTATCATATAGCCGCCACATAGTTCGTCAAATGGCCGACATAATCTGAGGGCGCCGTGTATGTTACAGCGCAGTCCAAGTCACCTTCTGCTCGGATCCCTTCGGATATAGATATTCCATTGTTTGTGGCCCAGGTAAAATACTGAAGTTTGTTAATCGTTAACCTAAAAATAAATTAAAACGTGCTTCTCGAAAAATTATTTGTTTCGTGACCTGCTCTACATTCCTTCACCACTTCGTCTTTTGATTAAACGGGGATTTCAATTGTTAAAATATCATATGTCTATTAAAAAATAGTTCAGATTGGGCATTGCACAACACACCCGGCAGGTATAGTTCAATGGTCAAAGCGTTTGTTTTAAAAAAAAAAGAATTTTAATCGATTTCTGAGTTATAAAATACCCCCGGTTGGCGTGAACTTGATCCCTCACCCGTAAAATGCCAGTCATATCCTATTAATTAAAATTGGTGGTAGACGAAAGTCGTCCCGTGAAGACTACCCATTCATTGTAAATTCCTGTATTAATAAGAATGATGCGTCAATCCCGGGCCGTAGTCTATGACGTTGCCGGATCAACACGCCATATGCATCATGGTAAGCGTCATTGAATTCCACAGATGAAAATTCAGAATTACTATCACCATCTGTCGGTATTCTCCTGTGTGTGTCTGATCAACACTCCACATGCAGCGCTTATCCATTTGCATTATACCTCATAGAATTCTACAGATGAGACTTCAGAATCACTATCTGAAGGTATTCTCCTGTATATGCTTACATATAAATTTTTAGAAAAACACCCAATCCTGCTGGAATAAATTTATTATTATTTTTATGAAATGGCATGCGCCACAGAATGCTAATGTTGCAAAAGTAAAGAAGAGCAGAATTCTCGTGTATTTGTTTACATACAAAACAGCGTTATGCCACGTTTTCTGTTTGTTATTACTGCAACATCTATTACGCAATAATGATAATATAATAAAGTAAGAAACAGCAAGATCTTCAAGTGTAGAGCAAACACTCTGCGGCCCGAACAAAAGTATTGTTATCTGAAGTACCGTGATTTCGTTTCCGAGCGACTAATCGCGGCGTGAGTTAACCCCATTGTCTGATTGTCTTATTCAGCTCCAAATGACTTCCCCGTAAGGAGCAGACGCCCCAGTGAAAGGCGCCTACTAATTAGGATTCCATTCATTGTTTTAGATAAGCAGGATCTCCGAGTGCGGCTGTAAAGTGTCTGGATATCGTGCGAAGAAGCGACCGGTAAATGAGGCCGAACCGAGACGCAATAATTTGCCCGTATAACCTGAACACAAGGCGGCACAATACCTGCGGAAAGAGCGAGACTCAGAGTCTTATCGGATGGACCCGCTTTGCAAAGAAGACGTCATTCATTTTCTCTTTCTTTGGCAGTATTATGCTTTTTACGATAGTGGCGTGGCGTACAGATAACCATTTTTAAGCCACGAATTGTTTTCAGCATTACTTTACGTATCATATTCTAATGGAATTGAAACCGGCGGGCATATTTATGGTTAAAGCGATTGCTTGCCAAGCCAAAAATGATGGGTCCGAAAAATTGTATATAAATATGTTGATTTGATAGGTATTGTATAATTACTGAACATTAAATAACGTTGATATACCTGTATGTCATGCAACGACAATTCATTTTCAAAATTTCGAATGCTCTTCCAGCTTTGGTGTTTCCTACTTTATGCAATACGAATCTCTTTACGAAACAGATCAATATTCATATTATAGTAACTGTATGGTTTGTCATATGTCAGGAATGAAAATTTTATTCTATCGATGAATATACACTTCCCAAACCTAAAACTACTATTTATGTTAAATGAAGGTTATGGTTAGTGGTGTATGTTTTAGCTTACCAAACCGAAGGTCGTGAGTGCCACCCCGAGGTAGTTTTTTTTTGTGTTTTTTAAGTTATATAAATAACCTTGGTTGGTATGAATTTGATCCCTCACCCGTAAAGTGCCAGTCATAGCCTATTAGTCAACATTTGTGATTATGCGAAAATCGTCCCGTGAAGACCACCTAAAATAGTTTTAAAAAATAGAGAATCGGACATAAAATTATGGCATGTGTAATGTAAGCACCAATTGATTGTTCTGCAGCTTACAGAGCAATCCAAAATGAGGAGCGACTCAACCTTGACCCGCTCGCAAGCGCAGTAGGTCTGAGACTGAGAGCCGCGTGCGGAGTAGTTTTTTGCTTGCCCGCTATATCGATCATACTGTTACCCGCGAGTTACATTTTGCGACCGAAATCATGGATCGCAACGACCGATGTCAATGTGTATTTATTAAGATTAAATTAATTTATTACCATTAAGTATTATTATTTTTTACCAACAATTTATTTATTTAGTATACTTCTTACGTAGATATAATGCTCGTCACACAATGAATGTAAAAAAAAATTAACAAAAAAATCATGAAAAATTATACTCAAGTATCTATAATTTAATCGACAAAAAAATATATATTCTGTCTTTAAAAATATCAATTCAAGCATACAAAAAATACGGTCTATTGAATTCACTATTGTGTATTCGTGTATAGAAATTTAACGATGGTATGTATGTCTTGAACTATGAGATCGGAAATTGCAAGGAATATCTTCATGTAAGATCAATGCTTAAGCATAATCTTAAGGGCCTGAACAAAGAGATAATGGTAAGATTATATACCGTTATTTCACATGCATTTTGAGCTCAATTTTCAAAGGACAAGAAAAATACATTTCGTGGCATTGTGAGCACAATGACGTAAAAGGTAAGAGGGCTTAATGTGAAGGTAGAATAACGAGGTAAAGAACCTGCAGCTTTTCATTCTCCAGTCAGTCAAAAGATGAAAGATAAATTTAAATATGTTTTCTGAATGTACGACAAAAACACGAGCTGCATACTTCAGTGTAGTCGTATATAATCTATTATTGAAGATCATCAGGAACGATAAATACAAATATTTGGTGGTGTTTTATGATGCTGAGTGACCTAGGATGAAAGGATCGTGGCTTCTGCCATTACTATCATTCTTAACTACAGTATATAGATCATGTTTTATACCTAACTACGTATTTAATTGATTAAAAATAAGTTTCTTCTTTTATATTATTAGAGTCTCAGGATAATCATTGCATCCTTAACAATTTACTACACAAACCTAAGGATACTATAGCTGAATTTTTTTAAGTCTCCAACATCACGTCCTGGACGCCATCGGGTCATAGTATGTTGTTGATAAAGCTCCGGATGTTTTCAAGTTGTGCTGCCCCTTGGTACTAAACGCTGCAAGTCTCGAGAGGTCTATAGCTACTATTAGCTTTTTTGTAGCCCAAAGTCTACAGTCTGCAATCTACACGACTGATATACCTGTAATTACAATATATTTATAATTCAACAATAATTATTATTAAACAGTTTTTTAATGAAATGTATAATCAGTATAAAAATATATAATTATAAAATAAAAAATATTAAATAAAAGTATACAGTTACAATTGACATCGACAATCCTTAAAAACAAAATGCTTAATATGTTAATTACCTTAAATACATTAATGTTATTTTAAATATGTGATAATAATCAAATGCAAATTTTCACCATTTTTAAATATCAATTTGGAATAGTAAATGTTCTCTTAATTTCATCGGTCTATTCCATCGCCTCACCTACAGGAGCATAAATAAATACATTTGGTATTCTGCAAATTAAATGAAATCCAATCGGAATGGCAATCATTTTTCAGCTCGGATTGGCCATTATTTGATTTCCTCGCCACCCCACTCCTTAATTCCTAAGCCCAGGGTACTAACTACTGCTAACTAGACCAGCGATGGCCAACATAAATATGAAATATATTTTATATATATATATATATAATGATATCCTCCTCTCTAAATTGGATATCGAAGTACTGAGTGGCAGGATGCAGAAGCAGATTGATAAAACAAAGAACTTGTTTTCGGTTCACAATTGCTTTTTCGTCCACTCGGTATGGCGAACGCCATTAGGCGTTCGCGTCGCGAGTGAGCTGTTTACTGACGGCGCGCTCTGACATCTAGCTTTGCCAACAGTCGCGGCAGAAAAAAATGTAATAAAGATACCAGTGGCACCAACATGAAATGGACCAACTGTCATAACAAATCAAATGGCCTATGCAAGCACCGTGTATTATTATAATACTAAAACTAACATTATTAGATATGCATGTCAGGCGAGCGAACATAAATAATAGACAAAATATCGTTTTCCGAGGCTTTACGGCGTCAGCCTAAAGGATCTATATCAAGCTGGTATCAATAAGTACGGTAGAATACAATCTTCTTCTTCGTGTCAGCGACGTCAAATTGTTTCCACCCAATATCTGGCAAACATTGATGTCCCGTATATTGCCGAACATTAGGTCTTAGGATGTGCAGCTAGTTGGACATATAGGCCAGCATCTTAGGTGTGAGACAGTCTGCAGGTATCCACAGTCATACAACAGTGACTTTCTCTACCAAAGCGTTTCCCACCATTCGAGGTTGTCCTTTATTCTACCAACTCCGGTTCTTAATATGTTCAGGAATTTCCAGGGGTAGAATACTATGAAATATGGATTTTATGGCTAATACATCGGTAGTTATGACTTAGCTCTGTGTTGACCTACCAAGGTTATTAGATGACAGCATGATTAACACAACTTCAATAAATATGATTAGTCCTTTGATAATGTATTGATATCAGCATGATGTAGCCCTTGCTAACTGGTACCGAAAACCTCGATGTACAATCTTTCGTCTCTTATTTCTATTCGCTTGTCGTGCATGTATGTGTCGCCATATTAGCATTTTGGACAAGTCCGGTCACGGGTGTGACGTTGGTTATATGGATCGATACTTGCGACGCTAGGTGTCACCGACCACGGCGCCCAGTCAGTTGTGTGCCGGACGCGAAAAGGTCGCATTGTTGTTGGCCCGGCCTGAATGCTGTGCCTAGGTCCGGGTCAGAATTTTGTAAAGTTATCAAAATATTTATGTCAAATGTCAATGTGCTTCAGAAAAAATCTTTGTGTTGTTAATCTGCTCTTCATCTTGCCACAATGCAATTCAATAACAAACTTAGAGAGGAGGATGTTAGTATACATCTAGGGACTAATTATGAATGGGTGTTGTTCAAGGAAAGACTGCCAATACTTCAATAAGTAAGCTGTGGCAGGCACTTTATTTATTCACTTTAACCCTCGCCTTACGATGCTATAAACTTCCGCGCGTTCCGATGGTGTCAACTCATTACACATTCTGATTTAAAGTAAATAAAATGAGTAGAAATTCGAAAAAATGAAAATATTCAAAGATATCGCTTAATTTTACAATAGTTGATGTCAATAAGCAGTAATAATTGACATTTAATAGCTAAAAACATGAAAAACATCAGACGAAGACCTCAAACAGCCAGACGCACCTTCGCGCTTGAACTTCCGAGAGATACTAACATTACTTAGCCTGTCGATATATCGATGTGCCGACGCCCATAGATATCATTTCGAATTAGGCGACCAACTGAGGCTTCCCGTCTCGCTCACTCATATTAGTACGTCAGCGAGAGTGAGGAGTATAGATGCCGCCTCATGTGGGTATTTTTTAATTTTATTTTCGCACACACTTCCGGCAGGTGCAATGATTCATGACAGTTGACGCGTCTTGAGTGTAGTGGTGAATTTATTCCGGATTTTAGAAAAATATTTCCTGCTCCCGATGAGTGCCTATTATTATAATTATTTTTTTTTTTCAATACGTAAATGTATTAAGGAGGAATACCTAAAATCTGAACCCTGTGTGTATTACATTTACAGAGATATTTAAGTTATTACAAGCAATGTGTAGTCGATAGACATCACCGGGGAGGAGAGGTTAAAAAGATAGTTATTGAGTCGCGTGGTGGCAGGATGAGAAGCAGATTAACAACAGAAAGACTTTTTCTGACGCACATTAACGTATATATTTCGATAACTTTACAAACTTCTGGCCCGGACCTACTCACAGCATTTAGGCCGGGCCAACCTCAAACGGACCCCGGTACCAGTCAAATTATTTAGCAAACGTTCATTAATAAATACCTAAATAGGTAAGTAAAAATTAATTATTTTGCAGTACAAACATAATCAATTAGCGGGAAATAATTATTAAGAATGGTAATTAATAATAGGTTGGGTTAGGTGTCCATTTTATGGATTTATATTTATACAAAATATATTGAATTCTCACAATATAAAAAAAATAACAAATCATCCATTGGTAATTTTAGTAATTAACGTATTTAATCATAATTAATAAATGTAGAGTATTCAAAAGCGTTAAAAAAAATATTCGTTTGGCGAAAAGTCACCTTGACGACCCCTCCAATCAGAACGAGTGGCTTAATTTCTCGTCTCGTTTAACTAAACTGAGAAATTTATTAGTACTTTGAAATTGTCTGGCTCTCCCGGGCATCCAGTTCATACACACATCATGTATGTATGCATGACTTCCGCCTCAACCAATAATGAGTGCCCCCTGATCATCGCGGCATTTAAACCAATCACTGGATTGCCAATCACCAGTCGACTGATTGGCAAAACGGCAGTCGCTGAAAATACACATATTTGGAAACGGAAGTTGCAAAATATTGATTTATCTATTAATTGTATTGTTCTTAGACTATTGTCGTAACTAGAAGACGGAGAGTCATTACAGTACTAAAAGATTAATTAATTAATTAAATATTTCTTACGTGAGCATATAAAGCAGAACACCAACAGATGTTGATAGTGATTATCACCTTATTTTAAGATTATTCTGTTTGATATGTCAATTTTATAGACTTGTAGTATATTATTAATTATATAATATAATAACAATTTATTTATTATAAATAAATAAATTGTTCAAATGTATTGGAATTACTGACTGCTTGCATCTTATAAAAATAGAGGCTAAATATTTTCTCAAATCAGATTTATATTTTATTTTATTTTTTATTTTATTATATTTTATTTTATTAACAGCCTAGGCCAATACATATGGTTTTAAAGTAGAAAATACAATAAATAAAATGGTAAAACAAAACAAATATTATAGCTAAGACAATATATTTAGACAAAACATGAACATGAGTAAATAAATAGATCTAGCACATTAGTAGAGGGATCTATGAAATGCTGGAAGGTCCACCCCGAAAAAATCCAAGTCACTAGAGGAGTTACCCAGTCTATACATCCTTAACATAGGAGAATAGAAACCGTAGTTGGTTTTGGATGTCCTTACATGTAGCAGGTCACTGCCTCTAGTGAACCGGGAGGGAACATTGAACGTAATTTCCTGCAATAATGTCGAGTCATCGATTATGGAGTACATAATTTAAAAAATAAAATTCAGTCACTGTTCTACGTCTCTCCAATATATGCTGCAATGCAAACTTTAAATATGCAAAAACACGGTTTTCTATGTAAGCACATACAGGAGAATACCGACATATGATGATAGTAATTCTGAATATCTCATGTGTGAAATTCTATGAAGCTTACCATGGTGTATATGGCTAAACGCTGCATTTGGGAGTGTTGATCCGCCAACGACTACAGCCCGAGATTCACGCATCATCCTTTATTATTATAGGAATTCACTATGAATGGGCTTTCGTCTACCACCAATTTTAATTAATAGGCTATGACTTGAATTTTCACCGGGTGATGGATCAAATTCACACCAACTGGGGGTAATTTAGAGCTCATAAATCGATTAAAAATGTTTTTTTTTTCTTTTAATCTCCGTCGTGGATCGAACGCACGACCTTTGGATTGCAAAGCAAACCCTTTGACTATTGAGCTATACCTGCCGGCAAATAAAATAATTAAAAAATATATTTATACGCGTATTTGTTCTCGTACAACAAAAGCATTTTAAAAAGCAATATTACTATTAAAAATTCAACTTTATATAAATTGTAATTGTCTTCTCAAATCATTAAATGAAGAATTGAAGAGATAACATAATCGTATTGGAGTTAATTAGGGTCGAAATATTGGAAGAAAATAATGGATCAATTTCACACCAACCGGTATTTAATAGCTCGCAAAAAGCTTGCAAAGCAAACGCTTTGACCATTGAGCTATGATACCGATACAATATTACACGCCTAGCAGAATATATTATATATAAACAGTTCTCTTTTTAATTTGAAAGCGGCGAATATTTGAGCAGGGTCAGGAAAAGCCCCCAACTAAAAACAGATAATTTTTACTTTTCGCACGTTTTGCACGCAATAAATTAATTTCTGACATTTCATTAAGCTCCGAGCCAATACGCTACTGTTTGTACAATTTTAAATTAAATATTACATGCGAATAAAAATTAAATACAGTGTTCGAATATGTAAAATTATACTTTCGCTACAAGCCAGTTCTGTTTATGCAATTTAATGTATAGTATAAACTCCTCTTAAGACTAAAAATAAATGCTCCCTCTCTTAAAATGCAAAAAGTGTGACATTTATTTTAAAAAAATACATATTTACATACAAATTAAATTTAAATTCCATTGGTGGTTTAAAAAATTTAAATCCGGCATTTTTTTAATGGAATTTACAAACATTCAAAATATCTCCCAGTAAATCACAAAGTTGTGGCTCGTGTTGCACTTTCTTTCTTCATGAAATGGTAAAGCATAATATTTCGAATAAATTCCTCATTCGGTACAAAGCTCTCCATGATAGGGTTGTATTTTTTGTTGTTGTTTAAAAGTCCTAGTACACTCCAGGTAGTCAGAGAAACAACACAGAACATGATGTAAAAGTTCAACTGCCGGAGCACAACTGACACAACTGATTGTTTCTTTACAATTTGGAGTATGAAGAATTAATAAAAGCATCATATCACCAGGGATGGTATAACAAAAAGAGAATCAGTAGTCACATACATCAAGCAAGGCTAGCTAGAATGGAGCATCTTAATATATGGCTGTGAGACATGGTGCTTATCTAACAGTGATAAGAAAAGACTAGAGGCCTTTCAGATGATACTCTCAACATAATCAAGGCACCTAGTAAGAACTATATCAGAGAGGCAAGCCCGATGGATCGGTAATATTATGCACCACGATGGTCTTCTTTGCGACATTATGGAAGGGATGGTTGAAAGTAAAAACTGCAGAGGGCGCTTAAGACAAGAGGACATATTTGCAGCAAGTGTTCGAGGAAATTAGTTGGAGCTAAAGAGGGCTGTATAAGATCGAGAAGAGTGAAGATGCATGATTTTGTTGCTGCAAACGAATTCACTGCATTGATACAACGAAGAAGATCGTCGATGTGCATACACTTGAGGTTATCGGTATTTATCAAAAAGATTATATGATTTAGGAAAAGACTTTTTAAGAGAATGCTATTGTATTTGATAAAAAAAATCAAGAGAATATACACGAGTATAAATATTGATATCAGCTCAATAAAGCCTGTTACGGACGGCTAATGACTAACAAAACATTAATAAAATACTGATAAAGCACTGATAAAATATTTAGCTTCATTTGCCCTTATTTAGCTTCATTTGACTCTACTTAGCTTCATTTGACTCTGTTTAGCTTCATTTGACCTTATTTAGTTTCATTTGACTCTGTTAGCTTTATTTGACCTTATTTAGTTTCATATACATCTGTTACGTCAATATTGTTTATAATGTTATTTATTATTATATTCTCCGATATAAATATTATGACGTTCCGCGAGGTGCATTGCGATTTCGTAGTTGGTGTTTCGGCTCTCTCACTGGCAAAACAGTGAGAAAGCCGACACGCCCCCCTTGGCGATAATTAGTATGAAATAAGTATAGCTGTCCTGCTCTTGCGGACAGCCACGCTACTCATCTAAACTCCCGCGAAAAACAAGACAACAGCTGCGAGCTTTGCGCACGACCCCCTCTTGAACGAAGTGGTATAAATACCGGGGTGAGACTCGGAATAAACAGTCACTTGAAAATACTTGCGAGTTTTACTATCTCCCTCCCTGGGCCTCTGGACTTCACGGCGCCCCCGGCCTACTGCTCTACACGGACTACTACTTGGACGTAGAACTGGAAGCTGCCAAACATCACAGCCCAGGAAGCCGACCGGGACACAGCTGCCTTACAACCAGCTGAAGGAAGTTCAGGACTTCGAAGGCGAGGACCGCAGTCGTAAGTAGAGCGAGTTACCAGTCGAGGTCGACTGGTCGTCTACAAAGCCCTTGCAGGCTGGTGCCGAAAAGCCTCAATATACAATCTTTCGTCTCTTTTTAGTTCACTCGTCGGACACGCATGTGTCGCCATATTATTTGTTTGACAGGTGTAGTTCTGTAAATCTTCTATCTAATGTTGTCACAATACGACTACGGGTGCCGAGTGCCCAGTTGACAATTGTGATCGGCCCGGCGCCTGAAAGCATTTAGCTCCGCCCCGGCGACTGAAAGCTTGTCAATTTCTATCGAAAATATATCAATGTGCTTCTGAAATAAAATGTGTGTTGCTCATATGCTCCTCCTCCCTCGACCACGACGTGAAGTCCTTTTTCTCTAGTAACAGGGATGTTCAGATAAATTTTACTATGTAGATATATCAGTACTTACAAGTAAGAAAGTAAATGAGAAAATAATTAATTTCTAGATTATTACAAAAAGCAAAGTGATTTCAGTAGATTTCACTATACGGTAAAGTGCATACTTACACTCAAAGGCTACCCAGGAGCTGAATCAAAGTAAAATGGTTTCACCGGGTAATTAGTTTTCCTTTAGCATTTAGAAAATCCGAGTTAATTGTTTGGTTTGTTTGATAGAATACTGAACTGCTTCTGAAGCATTTTTATTTGCTGAAAACGTGGTAACTGCATTACGCAAATAGCTAGAACTCAGTGATAACATGCAAAGAACACATTTTAAATCAAAATGTGTGTTTCTTAATTGTTGCGTTAAGCATCGTTGAAATCTCCTTAAAAAAATCCTGTTCATTGCACACTGATACCAATGGGTACATTGACTAAAGCCACAACATGAGATTACACTCATTTATTTTCAAATTACAAATTTGAACTTACAAACTAAGGCATGCGTTCATGCTAATGCCGAGAAGGTCTCCGACTGCGAGTCACGGCAAGATCGCCGCTACATGACGCGCTCTATGTGATGATATTAGCCAGACTGACTGACAGCATGCATTGAAGAAGTTCCTCCTTGCGCCGCCTGTCTATGCCAAGGGCGCTACTGGAAGACAATGATTCTTTCGTCGACAGATGACAACGGTGGCGCTCTTTTACGCAAGATGCCGGTCATCGTCACAATATAATGACCGATGTCAACTTTGCGACGTTTTTTTTATGTAAACACATACAGGAGAATAGCAACGGATGTTGATAGTAATTCTGAAGTCTCATCTGTGGAACTTTATGGCGCTTACCATGGTGTATATGACTAAACCTTGCATGTGGAGTGTTGATCCGCCAACGTCATAGACTACAGCCCGAGATTCACGCATCATTCTTTATTATTAAAGGAATTAACTATGAATGGTTGGTCTTAACGGGACGATTTTCTTCTACTATAAATTTTAATTAATAGGCTATTACTGGCATTTTACAGGTGATGGATCAAATTCACACCAACCGGGGGTATCTTAGAGCTTATAAATCAATTAACAATCCTGTTTTTTTTTAATCTCCATCGGGGATCGCACCTACTACCTTTGGCTTGCAAAGCTAACGCTTTGACCATTGAGCTATGACCGCCGGCTAGAGTTTGCGGGCTGTTGCTCGGAAGCTCCCGGGAACCACATATGTTCTCAAGTGAACTTCCGTGTTTTAACTTCTTAGGTATTCTGAAACAAGGTATAGAGTATAGACAATCTGAGCTTACAGAATTGTAAAAACGGCAATTTGTGTTTTTTTTTCAATTTCAATTATTTTATTTTCCTTCAATAACATAACAAAAAAATTTTTACATCTTAATTCGTTATTGAAGTATTTACATATAAGTCTAAAAGTGTGGCCCTGTAAATGTATTGACACATTTAGTGTCAATGACCTCACACGCAGAACAAGCGTTAGGAGACTCAATAGTTGACTTGTAACAACAAAAACCCTGTCATAAGTAAATCATGGTTGACCTACAAATAACAGGACATTATTGTCACAAAATCAAACTTCCAAAATTTCGCCTTTATCAACACTAGCACTGAATCTGAAGCAATATTACAACAATTTGTGGTGTTCATATACTCCAAATATGGATCGGATATGGTAAAATATGTAATTAAAAAGTCTACCCGAGGTTACTAATTTCTAAAATAAGATATATTGATGATGAAACTTCCGTCCCATGTAATGGATCGTGTTCGGACCAAGTGAGAATCTTCTGTCTAATAAACGGTCTGTTTTTTAAGGATGAGTTAAAGCCGAGATTACTTCTAATTGTGATTAATCGTATGTTGCGAATCGATACTTTGTCTGAACCAGGGGTTACGAAATGTCAATTAATAAGCATGTTACTACATGCGTATGTAAACGTAACTTAACTAATGTAAAGTCTAAAAAAACAATTTATAATTTCGTGATGATATTACTGCCATTTTATTATGATATCAGATTGATATAGCTCTTTTAGGCCGATGCCGAAAAGCCTCGAAAAACGATGTTTGTCTCTTATTTTTGTTCGCTCGCCTGACACACACATCTTAAAATGTTAGTTTTTATTATATAAAATTACACAGGCTGATGATAAGGTAATGAAAATTAAGCTATTAGTGATCTTCTCAGGTCTGCGTACAAATTCTTGGAATGCTTCAAATATCCGCTCTCACGAAGGTTTCGCTCGTATTGCGAATTGTCTGTGGCCAGCCGAGCATAGAGCCCGATAATAGTTTATCTCGTGTTTTTGGTAGTAAGTGTGCACCAAGTACGCTATTAACTTTATGCAAACTTGGCTTTTCTAAGCTCGTGAGTGGCATTGCGATGTGACAAAATACTCGGTCCCGGGTCGGCAGACGGAAGCTCATACGCCACGCTCGGGACATAAATCAACTCAGTTCAACGCCTTGATAATAATGTGGAGCATTTAAACGACTGCATACATTGCTGCAGCGATGGCAAAATATCAACTACAGAAAAAAAAACATTTAGAGAAATTCTGCAAGCCAATCGATCACTCATCATCATTAGCATGTATCCGTCCACTGTTGAACGTAAGCCTCCCGCACGAGTCTCCATCCTCTTCGATCCTCCGCATCCAGGTCACTCCCGCTATTCTTATTATGTCGTCAGTCCATCTTGCAAGGCGTCGGGCAATGCTTCGTTTGCTAGTTTTTGGACGCCATTCCAATACTTTTCTTCCAAATCGACCGTCGTCTCTTCGACAGATATGTCCTGCCCATTGCCACGTGAGTGTGTCTATTCGTTGGTAGCATCCACTACTTGAGTTCTTCTTCGTATTTCCTCGATTCCTGCGATTATATCTTTTTGCGACACTCCGAGCATGGATCTCTCCATAGCACGCTTGGTGACCTTTATTATATGGGTAAGACTTGCTGTCAGATTCCACGTCTCTGCGCCATAAGTTAATACAGGGAGAACGCATTGCTTAAACGCCTTAGTTTTAAGACATTGCGCAATTTTCGCTTTAAAAATGTACTTTAGATTTCCAAATGCTGCCCATCCCAGTTGTATACGCCTTTCGATTTCTTTTGAAAAGTAGCTTCGTCTTAGTTGTATTACTTGTCCCAGATAGGTGTAGTTAACAACCTCTGTTTGTGTTCCTCCAATAGAAATAGGGTCAAAGGTCTGGGAAATTTGATCATTTATCATGGCTTTTGTTTTATCCATGTTCATTTTCAGAACAATTTTGTTCGATGCTTCATTGAGGTCGTAGAGCATATCTTGATTTCACTGTAAGTCTCGTAAACGTTTAGATGTGTTTTGTTCTGCGATTATGTTTTTATACCAACTCGATATAACTCTTTTAGGCTGGTGCCGAAAAGCCTCGACATGCTATCTCTTCTTTTTGCACGCTTAGTGCTCGTTAGTCTAAGTTTTAGATTTAAAGTAAGACGCGGTGCTTACAGGCGCCATTTTGTTATTCGATTTTGACAGACGCTATCTGTCATGTGCGGATAATTCTCACAATGGCCGAAATGTGGTCTACGGGCGCTGTGCCAGTCGTCTTAAAAGAACTCCGTCCGAGACCTGTTAGGTACACAGCATTGTCTGTCGTACGAGTTCTTTGCTTTGGTGACCTGCTCCTCATCCATTCACCATTCCATTCATCACTAAATGGAGAAAAATAAACGGCAGGTGCTATGATTGAAACCAAGAACCTTTGCAACTATTGTTCATTTCATTACTCATTGCTGATCAATGACCACTTGGCCTGTATACTGAGTCGAGGAATTTATACGTATTTTACAATTGCTTTTTTTCTCTAATTTCTTGATGACAGAAATGCCAAATAAGATGGTTATATAAAATATATTTTTAGCATTTACTATAAGATCCAGAAGATTCCTGAAGGAGCCTATGCACCTACTCCCTAGTGAAACTCTTTCTTCATTAGTAAAAACTAATTTACGTTAGTCGACTACAGCCCGACATTCACGCATCGTCCAATTATTACAGGAATTCACTATGAATAGGTGGTGTTCACGGGACGAACTTCGTCTACCACCAATTTAGATTAATAGGCTAGCTTCCATCAAGTTATGCAGTGCTCAGTGTGATCCATGTTAAAACAATGTATGAAATTCGTTTCTTTTTAATATAAGATGGTGTTTGCTTTGAATTTTTATATGTATCAATTGTTGTAAATTGGAATAGATCTTCAATGATTTTAAATATTAAAATATTTTAATGTTTTCTAAATATCAACCGCAGACAATTTGAAAATGTTTTTTTTTTGTAATGGAATTTCTATCAAGAAAGTAACTTTAGAAATTTTAGTATTTGAGCTTATAGTTTTCCAGCACTTTCCCTTCCATTGTAAGAATATTATTTCGATATTCTTGGGAAAGACCAACTTTGTCTTTATGAGTAAATTTAAATGTTTCAAACTATTAAAACATACTCCCACACATACCAAATATAGTATGAGCTTATGTGACAGACGAGTGGAAAACAATCTAACTATATGTTAACATACCCGTTATACTTATTGGAATGCGTTGTCGAGGGATGAAGAGCAGATGAGCAACACAAAGAACTTTTTTAGAAGCACATTGAAGTTTATATTATATTACAAATTTTCGGTCATCTATCCGAGACGGAGCTTACTGCTTTCAGGCCCCGAACAGATCACAACTGGCGACTGGCCACTGAGCGCTCGTAGTGGAAGACAGCCCAGCACCGCTATTAATACTGTGGCGATCTATAGAACTAAACCTATTAAATCAACAATATGGCAACACATGCGTGTCCGAAAAGCGAACAAAACAAGAGACGAAAGATTGTATATCGAAGCTGTTCGGCCCCAGCCTGCAAGGGCTATATCGAGCGGATATCAATTTTCTCGACATAATTTTCAAATGTAAGTCACATATATGAACTCATAAAAGGCGAGTATCTCATTGTTGACCTAATTAGGATGTACCTGATAATATTTAATATGGATTAGTTACCGCAGGAGAATATAAACTAAAACATGTTTTTTTAATGTCTTCAAATCCGACATATGATATCTCGTATAAGAAAACAATCAATTATATTGCTTATGAATTAACTGAGAAAAATAAGGTAAGAACCGGAGTTGGTAAAACAAAGGACAACCTCGAGTGGGGGGGAACGCTTCGGAAGGGAGAGTCATTATTGTGTGACTACGGAGACCTGCAGACCGCCTCACACCTAAGATCCTGCTCCATTTGGCCAACAAGCTGCACACTTTAAGAACTAATGCTAGGCAACACACGGGCTATCGATGTTGCCAGATACTGAGCAGAAATAATTTGACGTCGCTGACACGTAGAAGAAGGAGAAGAATTAAAAGTTATAAAGCGATATCCGAGTACACCTGTTCTATGCACAAAAAAAAACTTTCAATAATAATAAAAAATGATAACATATATAATATGTAGTAAATATATAAATATTTGAGTTCTCCGTTTCTTTAATACTAGTCCCTATAAAAATTGATAGATATAGAATGGTTGTTGGACATTTTTTTCCCTATATACACCCTAATTAAACTTTTTTTTTATGAAAAAACTTACAGGAGAATTCTAAGACACTTACCATAGCCAAGCGCTGCATGTGGAGTGTTGATTCGCCAACGTCGTAGAATACAGCGTGACATTCACGCATGGTCCAATTATTACAGGAATTTACTATAAATAGGTGGTGTCCACGGGACGACCTTCGTCTACCACCAATTTAGATTAATAGGCTATGGACTGGCATTTTACAGGTGAGGAATCAAATTCACACCAACCGGCGGTACTTACATAGCTTAGAAATCGATTAAATTCTTCTTTTTAATCTCCGTCGGGGATCGATTCCAAGACCTTTGGTTAGGCAAACAAACACACCACTAAGTTATGCTCGCCGGCTGAAGTATGACGGTAAAATATTAATTTATACTTACCATTAAAGAATCCTTGTTTTGTGTATATAAAAAAAAACATGCTGTTTTTTTTCAAATATAATAACCAAATATACCCCATATTGACCTAGTTACAAATAATTCTCGTTTCACGTAAGAATAAATTATACGCCGGTTAAAACTCTACCAAAAATAATTTTAACCGGGGGTATTATTAGAGCTTAGAAATCGATTAAAAAAATACATTTTTTAATATCCAACGGTGACTAAAACCACTACCTTCAGCTTGGAAAGCAAACACTTTAACCACTAAGCTACATCCGCTTCCTATAATGAACAGACTAAAAAATGACATCGACAGGCTTAATTTTGAAAAAAAAAAAAAAAATTGTATAAAGTCTTTGTAAAAAGGGTCAAAGAGTCTGGGAGTATACTCGCTTCTCACCAAAAACCAATGTATTCATATAATGTTTGCCTGCAACTGGGGGTACAATAGTTTGACTTTGTTCCATCGCCATCTCTTTACAACCCGTGAAAGCGATTCAAATCTCTTTCACGGGTTCTTTCTTTTACCATTTCTGTGCAGTGGCCACAATTGTTCAGAGGAGAATCCCACTGGACTTATCAGACTGTTTAACCAAATCGCCTTGGACATTGATAAACATATTTCACGTAAGGTAGGCCCAATTCAGATATGAACTCTACGAGTTTCTTTGGAAGAATAATTTGTTGGCGTCGTCTGTTTGGTGAGCATTGGGACCTTCTGTTGCTTGCCTTTATTACTTTGTTCTTAGTACTTAATCATAAGTACCTATATTTTTATATATTGTTTTTTTTAAGGATTAATTCTTATTTTACTTCAGAAATAAATTGAGTTATTAAAATTTGTAATGTTTCTGTTAGGAAAATAAAAAAATAAAAATTAAATAATAATCTGTTACTAACTGATCATTATCTGAATGAGCGCATCATCGAGGAGACTTAACTATCCTTCTGTGTGATGCGGGTGTGAGGCGGGTAAAGTCCAGTTTGACTTCGTGACGAATGACGAGGTGAGATTGTGGACAAAGCAGCATTCCATACTACAGTCGTTCAAGGCAAGTTTAGACCTGGTTGAGACATATTATTTTCAATTTCAATTTTATTTATTCCTTTCAGAAACATTACAAATACAAATATATTTAATACGATCCTGAAATAAGATTTAATACAAGAGAAAAAATGAGGTATTTACTATTATCAACAATGATTATCCAAATGTCCCGGAGCTCGCTAAACAGAAGACTCCACGAAATTACTTTGATAAATAAATTCGAGCTCATGTCGAAACTAGGCTTCTCTCAAGTGTAATTTATCAATATTCAAGTGGCATAGTCTCTGGCAGGTTAGTATTATCTCTAGGAAGAACAAACAATCTGTGCCTCCTTATCCTTAAATAATTGTCAGGGATAAACAAAGCGATTTCTAACAAAATATCAGGATTTCTGAACACGCCGCGCACTAGCCGAAAGAAATGCATACTCAAGCACACATCTCTTCTAGTTCTCAAATCATTGTATCCCAACGTGCCCCGTATAAAGTTAGATGGGTACAGCCACGGATAATATCCATAAATCCTCTTGTAAAGAAACTTACAAAATTTCTTCTGAACTCTCTCCAACATGAGGTCATATTTATTCTCGTCATATCTGACGTAATAAATAATACCTTGTAATGAGAATATCACAGAAGAGCACAAACTTGTGTGACGTTTTCTTCAAGCCCACGTCTAGCCATGTGTCTAGCCATCTTTCATAACAAACTCATTACGTACATGTATAAAAAATCGCTTAAGTCGTTTGTCTTTGCTTTCACATAAAAAAAAACATTTTTTTCAGTCAATATAAATGATTTTCAAAACAAATGGTTCTTCTCTGCCGTTTGAATGGATATTACACACGTGTGAAGCCATTTATATTAATCCACGAGTCATATCACGATCTCATTTCTGTAATAATCCATGTTTTCGGATTCCATCATGATTTAAGAACCGTCATAAATAACGTATATTGGGCTCAAATATTATTCTGAATGGCTGAAAAAAATATATTACGAACTCTCAGACAATATAAAAGCTAGTGTTTGATTTGTTTAACGTTCAAGTTTATAAGCTTAGAAAAAAAACTACTTAGTTCAGAAAATCCATTTCTGTAAGAAACATCGTACTTCTCAATACGCTTACTTATGAACTAAGAGTCTGAGTCTTAAGAATTATATAATATGATAGTTTTCTTACACTGTTAATTGTCTTATATAAATGACTATTTCCAGCTTATAAGACTGTTCCCTTTTACATGCCGGCAGGTATTTTTCAGTGGATTTTGATTACCAAATGAAGGTAGTGGGTTCGATCCTCAATGGATATTAAAAAAACTATTTCTTAGCTCTATAAATACCTCAGGTTAGTGTAAATTTAATCCTTTACACTTGAAATAACAGTCATAGCTTATTAAATAATATTGGTAGTAGACGAAAGTTTTACCGTGAAAAACACCCATTTGAAGTGAATGCCTGTATTTAATAGATGAAGTGTAAATTTTAGGCTTTATGGGAATATAACAACATGACAAACATACAGCGAATGTATCGTGTCTTTTCGTCTTTACGGCTGTAAGTTTTGGCATCTCACCAAATACAAATGCAGCCGTATAATTGGTAGAGTATGATCGTTTGACTTTTAGAATAACGAGGTAAGAGACCGGGCAAGGCATAACTCTGTACTGCAGTTTGTCAAGAGGCGAAAATGGACCTGGTTGGGACATATGTTTCGGATGCCGCAGAAGAGAATAAACCAGAGCTCTATTTTCTTCGAGCCCTCGGTGTCGTGCCGAAGTCGTCGCGAACTATACACAGAATGTAATCAGCGGAGCTGCGGGAGGTAGAACTGATATGCGACGATGCGAGGACCATGGCAACTGACAGAGCTTTGGTAGGGACCCAACATGGTAATGAGAATGTCGGAATATACTCATTTTTGACTTAAACAATAATTTTTCAGTTTTTTTTGTAACATTTATCATATTTTTCAGTATTCTGAAAAAAATATCTCCGTTACTATTTACAGAATAAGTAAGTACTTCGCAGAGTAAATACTGGGGCAGTAATAAAAGTTGCAGCATTCAGGTTTGTGGCTAATACCTTGTAATGAGCGTACTCGTAGAGTTCATTCTACACCTTTGGAGCCGTTGGGTAAATGATTTTCAAAACTTTTTCAGGGGCTTTCACACTTTCTTTTTCATATACAAAACAAACCTGCGTGTTAAATTTTTTCAGTTTTCAGGATTTTAAGATTATATTGTTTAATTGTGTCAATTTTATATACTTTTGTAGTATATTATAATTATTTTAAATAAATAAATTGCTAAAATGCATTGGAATTATTGACTATTTGTATCTTATAAAAAAAGATGCTAAATATTTGTAAAAATCAACTTTGTATGATCCAATGTGCTAAAATCCAAACTTTAAATATGGTAAAAATACGTTTCTTTTATGTTAACACATACAGGAAAATACCGACAGATGGTGATACTAATTTTAAAGTCTCGTGGAATTCTATGACGCTTACCATGGTGCATATGGCTAAGCGCTGCATGTGGAGTGTTGATCCGCCAACGCCATAGACTACAGCCCGAGATTCACGCATCATCCTTAATATTAGAGGAATTTACTTTGAATGGGTGGTCTCCACGGGACGGCTTTCGTCTACCACCAATTTTAGCTAATAGGCTATGACTGTCATTTTACGGATGAGAGATCAAATTCACACCGACCGGGGTATTTTTCGAGATCAGAAATCGATTAAAAATCTTTTTTTTCAAATCTCCGCCAGAGATCGAACCCACGACTTTTGGCTTGCAAAGCAAACCCTTTGCCGGTAAATGGTCTGTAATTTGTTTTAAACTAAATCATATTTTTGGGTATACTTTACATTTAAAAGTAAGGTTTTTTTCTAATGAATACAAAATATTATGCGTGTACTTTGTGACGATTTATAATGTTTTAACATTTATATTATTTTGAGATACCGAAATTGTTTGAGGTTTATTTTAAAAATAAATTTAAATACTTTGATATTCATTTTATATTACGATTGATACTTAGATTAAAAAGTATGTATGTTTGAACCCTTTCATTAGGGCTCGGTGGAATACAAATTAAGCCGCCAGTTATATTTATACTAGTATTTGCAGCATTAATGTTCTTATCTGGTCTATTTGCATATCACATTGGGTCTTGTATCCTTTAGCTCTCAGATGATGCATAAAGAACTATTCTAAGAAAGTAGTTAAACGAATTATCACCGCTACCGATGTCAACGGTAGGGGAATCTTAGACGGTTGAGACTTTTATAACTATATGCAAATATTTTCCTTCACTTGTGGTAACAAACGTAACACCCGTATGCAGAGACGTTTCTTAAGATTTGAGAGGAGTCAAAGTTTGAGGCTTCCTTACTTTAATCATTCAAAAGAAGAGTAGTTATTTTAGGCTGGTTTCCTTAAGAAATTTTACTACATACAGGTTGCAAGTTGGTTACTTTAAGCCAAGGATTATCTCTGCATTCAGGTGTAAGATAGCCTAGCCATTCGATTGGATGTCATGAAATTTACATCATGCTTACCTAAAAATACAAATACGTATTCTGCTTGATAATTTTGATATATATAATCGTGTCGGAAACAACAGGGTCAGATCCTGTCTGCCCAGAAGTGGGCGACGTCGATGGCGTTACTTATGGCCATCATCAGGTCTTCCTAGGTGCAGCTATTCGGGCACAGCACACACTCCAGAAGGTGTGACAGGGTCTGCTCCACGCCGCAGTCACATTCAGTCGGTCCGCTGTAAAACTGCCAGGCCCTCATTTGTGTCCTCGTCTTGCATATTCCGGTCCGAAGTCTGTTAAGGGACCTCCATATATTCCACCCTTGGTCATGTCCAGGGGCTAGGTCCTCTTTCGGGGCAATCCAAGTATTCCCCTCAGTTGCCCTTCTCCACATGTTCAGTCGCAGGGTGGCCTCAGGTATCACCAGTTCCGTTGTCGACTGTAGGAAACTTCTTCTTGATTTGAGTCGTGTGGTTATCTTTTGGTACCCAAACATAGGGTGGAGTGCGTCGTGGATAATTTTGATATCAGCTCGATATAGCCATTGCAGGCTCGTGCCGAAAAGCCTCGATGTACAACCTTTCGTCTCTTTTTTTGTTCGCTCATCGGATACGCATGTGTTGCCATATTATTTGTTTAACAGGTTTAATTGTGACATCGGGTTGTCTACCACCACGAGCGCTCGGTGGCCAGTAGCCAGTTGTGATCCATCTGCGGCCTGAAGTAACAAGCTTCGCCTCGGACAGATAACCGAAATTACACAATGTGCTTCTTTAAAAGTCTTTGTGTTGCTCATCTACTCTTTCTACCTCCACTTCGCGTTCTGATAACAATCCCGGTGACGTGAAGTTGTTTTTTTCTCTGAGTAACATATATGTTATTATAACATGTAATAATTTGAATCGGGTAACACTGGTATATGAAAAAAAAGTTAAGTAGTCTATTAAATAATTTCTTGGTAAAAATGCAGTTGTTTAATACACCTGGTTAGTATGAAGGTTGTTACTTGGGAGTTATTTAGTGGAAATATTGGCGTCCGCCTCAAAGGACAGGAAATGAAAACTGAAAACACTTCATAAAGACACCTCTTCAGACATCGTCGGTCTCTTTACCAGCTACTTACTATTTTTACCAAAGGAACTATGTGCTTAATAAGGCAAACGAGACAACTGTCTATTTGAGATAATAATTAGTATTAGAAATAAAATAAAAGATTCTTTAGAATTTATTCCACATATATATATTTTTTGACGACATGTTTCAGCCAGGTCGGATGGCCATTTTCAAGTAAATTAGTAGAAAATTTGTTGGCTCTATATAAAACAAAGTAGTGAGCTGTCAGTTAACTCAAACTGTAAAGGGTGTAAGTGGTAGGTTAGGGCAGAGTGAACGTGAAAAAGATAAACACTCACCGTGTCACGGATGAAGTACCATTTCTTCGTCTCCTCCCGCATCCAGGTCAGTCGGGCCACTCGGGTTTACAGTTTAAGTTAACTGAGAGCTCATTCCTTTGCTTTATATAGAGCCAACAAAAAATTTTACTAATTGACTTGAAAATGGCCACCCGACCTGGCTGAAACATGTCGTCAAAAAAAAAATATATGTGGAATAAATTGTAAAGAATTTTTTATTTTATATCTGATATTATGGAATTCCACCAAGAAATATCGATCGAAAAAATCGAAATAATATTAGTATTCTATATTATAATATTAGTATTCTATATTACAAATGAATCAGTTTGGAATGCACTTGACTTATAATTTAATTAGTTCGCATCAATTCATTCAGAAAAATATCGGCAGAAGCGGGATGCGAACCGCGGACCTTGAAACCAACTTTGCCCAGGTCTTTATATACCACTTAGCCACCTCGGCTATTTCTTTGCCTGAGCTGACACGCGTCAAAACTTGTATTTATACCATTATCATCGAATGACGATAGATGTGTCTATAGTATACATTCAGAGTTTGTATATTATTATATTTTATTATTCAATCAGTCAACATTTAGTCACTGGGTTTAATATTATTACTTTCCGACATTGTATTTATTTAAGTAAGTACCACTCGGGCCTCGAACCGAACTATAGATTGAATGGATGAGAAACAACTTCTTGTAGGTCCGACGCGGACTTTACAACCAGTCATTTACCTGTGTTACTGATGAACAACTTTCTTGGCATTAACTCAAGATGACATTATTATATGGATTAAATATTTATTAGAATATTATTTTATTTTTTCAATTTTCTAATCTACTTTTATAGATCATTGACTATATAACAATATTTTTAGTAATTAAATATACACATACTATACATCAAATTCCTTATACGCATCATCGTAAACTGGAGCATATGGTGTTCACAAACTGCCGCTTCAAAGCTCTGTCAGCCGCCAAAGTCTTCGCCTCATCCCATACGAGTATGGTAATATTTTCTCACGTCAAAGATATGACAAATATAAAATGTTTATAAATATTAATTAAGTATACGGTGTATTATTTCTTCTCTTTTTATGTTGGGAATTTTCGTGTCCCATCTGATCATTTCCTAACACACAACCAAATTTTCATCTCACAAATCCGATCACAACACTCACACACTACCACTATCCGACATCTGGGAAATAATATTGTTCTGGAACCGAGGTCGCGGTCCCGAAATTACAGCATCAGCGAAATGGTTATGCCGTAATACCAAGTATCCGGCACTGAGGATAAATCCAAAGACCGGAGATGAGTTGATACTAATTTATTTAATACGAAACCCTTTTTGTACCCTAATTTACGGCATGAGTAAGTAGTTATAAAAGTAATATTAATTCAATGAATGTCATACACTGCACATTTCTCGATACCGTTTTTGGACCTTGATCCCTTCAATCCATATAGAGTGGCAGATTATTGGGATGTTCCATGCTCCGCATTGATGATGCGTAAACATTCATTATTAATATTAATATTACTCATATATAGAATTTCCTTCATCGCAAATTCTTCGATACTTGTTGTTTTGGACCTTGATCCCCTCAATTTGTATAGAGTGGCAAAATGCCCTGGTCGTATCTGACTGAATGCATCTAAGATAAAGAGTTGATTATAACAATTACTTTTGACAATTACAATTACAATTACAAAGACTTTAGGATATACAAACAACACTGTTTTGTTCAATATAACGTTTAGAACAATATAAATCTCGTAAAGTAAGGAAACTATTTTTAAAATATATAAGGAATCAACCGAGTGGATGTCTTAATATCAAATTCTCCAAACTATCCATTTACTTCATCTCAACATTATTCCTCACACAGTTCCACAAATTTCTCTCCTTGCCTTGGTTTAATTTATTCCAAAATTAGTTACTGCAGCTATGCAAGCCGCAGGCGAGCTTTGGAAGCTCTATGAACATACAAAATGTACGACGATTCAGCAACGTAGTTGCATCGCATTCGAGCAATAAAATATTTTTTATCGTTATGTCATACATCGGTTTACAAAACAGTACTCACAAAGTGTTGCTTTATACAATATTTTCACAATATATTTAATACTGCCTTCTACTTTTAAAAATATATATCACGTACTTTCTTTATGAGTTCATCATTCTTTCTGCACAGAAATATAAGGCTTAAAAAGCCTTATAATGTTAAGTTAAGCGCCCTAGACGGGAGTATTTGCAGCAAGTATTCGAGGACATGAACTGTAGCGCTTATGCTGAGCTGAAAAGGGTTGCGGAGGACCGAGAGGAATGGAGATCGAGATGCAAGATTCTGTTGCTGCAAACCAATCCTCCGGATTGATACTACGAAGAAGAATGTTAAGTTTACCAAGCTAAAAGCATAATTTTATTTGTAGCCGGTTTTTTTTCTTCAATATCCGTACCATGTTGGAAGCATACGTTTATCGTTAACTGTCGCCGGACAGTTCAGCTAGGACTCTCAATTGCTCTACCTCTGTATCCGGGAACGCATCAGGGAGCATAATTGGTTCTGTCCAATAGGTCCCGATGGCGTTTTGTCAGAGTTCTGCATTTCTATTATGTTTAAATATAAATTTATTATTTTTAGTAAATTTATTAAATATTTATGGTCTATTTTGACTGTGTTTTTAATTTTTTCTCTGTCGGAATGCTGGAGTGCGTGTGTGTAGAATGTTGTGATCGGATTTCTGAGAAGGAATGTTGCTGCGTGTTAGGATTTGATCAAATGGGACACGAACATTCTGAACATTAAAATAGAAGCGGAATAATTTTCAATACATTTGAGATGAATTTATTAAAGAGTGATTTTTATTAATTGGCAAGTTCTAGAAGTGATTTTATAATATTGAAAGGTTACTCGTATGTCGTTGGAGTTTGGTCGGTTGTAGATCGGGCACGATGTTTCCGGTGGACGGCTGAGTAATCAGGTTGCGGAGAAGGTCGCGGCAAATAATAAAAAGGGCCTGGTCCAAATGGTCGTCTCCTTATATAAAGCTTGCTTATATCTATGCATCAGGATTGCATCAGGGAACATAAATATAAACTCCTGCAAGATCTGGGAAACTTTAAAAATGACAGCTTTAGTATCCGAGACATATTTTGTGTGATTTTTAATTAGAAACATTAAGAAGAAGTTATGATGAGTCTGACACTGCCGAGGCCTGGAACATTGGTCCAAAAAGGTAGCTCAAACCATAGTTAAGTATTTTATATCTACTGATAACAGCCAGCGCCTGGGCTTCGAACGGCATCATGGCTTTGATCCATCGCTACGATCAATATCTAGAACTGCACTTCCCTGCAGCGTTGATCTACAACTCAGTGGTCGAGAAAGAAACAAGGCTTTTGGCGCGGTCTCTGCAGTCAAATGACCACTTTTTTGATAGCTGGTCGAGGTATGATTCGGCCCCGCTTAAGAACACTCTTCTTTAACTCAAGATCTCCCTTAGTATCAACAGATACTTTGTTTATATGTTTGCACCATTAATTATATAATAAATGTGGCTCAGGTGAGATAGCTAGTTCTCTCCATATTTGTGGACGTTACGGAAGCTCTTGCCCACGCTGGTTTGACCATCTTTAGAGGAATCCTCCTTATTAAGCCACATATAATTCAGTTGCGGCTCCCACAGGGCTGATGTATGCCGGGCTGCGATGAAGATCCTGCAAGTGGTTAAACCCTCCACCTTCAATGATATATCATAGGGTTCAAATATTGTACGAGTACAACGTTTACAAAATATATTTTTCAAAGAACAATGTATTTTTAAAATGCAATAAAACAGCAACTAATATGTTATTAGAAAACAGTATTTATAAAATGATCATTGATTTTTTTTTACGTTTGAAATTTTAATTTATAGACTATAACTAACATTTTTAAATATACGGTCGGCTAACGACTCCGAAATAAAAGTAAGATCCAAATTGAATTATTTTAAACATTTCCAACAATCATCATCATCATCAGCCTGTGTCCGTCCACTGTTGAACGTAGGCCTCCCGCATGAGTCTCCATCCTCTTCGATCCTCCGCCTTCCGCATCCAGGTCACTCCCGCTATTCTTCTTATATCGTCAGTCCATCTTGTAAGGGGTCGGCCAATGCTTCGTTTGCCAGTTCTTGGGCGCCATTCCAATTCTTTTCTTCCCCATCGACCGTCGTCTCTTCGACATATATGACCTGCCCATTGCCACTTGAGTGTGCCTATTCGTTGGGTAGCATCCACTACTTGAGTTCTTCTGCGTATTTCCTCGTTTCGGATTCTATCTTTTAGCGACACTCCGAGCATGGATCTCTCCATAGCACGCTGGGTGACTTTTATTTTATGGGTAAGACTTGCTGTTAGATTCCACGTCTCTGCGCCATAAGTTAATACAGGGAGGACGCATTGGTTAAACGCCTTAGTTTTAAGGCATTGCGGAATTTTCGCTTTAAAAATGTACTTTAGATTTCCAAATGCTGCCCATCCCAGTTGTATGCGCCTGTCGATTTCTTTTGAGAAGTTATTTCGCCCTAGTTGTATTACTTGTCCCAGATAGGTATAGTCGTTTACAACCTCTATTTCTGTTCCTCCAATGGAAATAGGATCAAAGGTCTGTGAAATATGACTATTAATCATGGCTTTTGTTTTATCCATGTACATTTTCAGACCAATTTTGTTCGACACTTCATTGAGGTCGTAGAGCATGTCTTGGAGCTTGTTAGGTGATTCGGCTATTAGCACTATGTCATCTGCAAATCGGAGGTGAGTTTTTCCAACAATTGGAACAAAATGTAACGTTTTCAAATTAAATTAAAAAATACGATAAAGTTGTGAAAAGAGTGTACGAGCTTAATTTCCCTTAAGAATAGAGAACTTATTATCAATTCATTATTCGTATTCCAACATATTGGATTTTTTCAGTATAGCCTATTATAGGTATAACCAATTTTTATTATAACATACAAGAGATTTTTTATGTAACACCCAAAAGGAAGACAACAATTTTTTGACATTGTTTAATTAAATTAATGGGCATTAATTATTTAACAAATGGTCACTAATAAATATCTAAAGAGTAAGAAAATAATAATCATTTTGGCAATAGACAAAATATATTGGCAACATCCACTGTGTTAGTATGAATGTGGTCAGTTATAAAATTAACATGGCAGTAATATATTCAATATTGAAACAAATTAATCTGTAATGAATGATCAATTAAGCCACAAAATGGAAACCCACTAGTAAATAGTAAGTAGTAACAACTAGTAAGCTTTATAATGTTTTTCCAGCATTTGTTTCATACATCTTGCAATTTCTTCAAGTAACATGCCAATAGACGCTTTCTATCCTGGTCAATACGTTATTTGAGCATAATTATTTTGTATTAATCATCCAAAAGTAATAAAAGTAATTATTATAATCAAACTCTCTATCTTAGATGGAATCTGTCGATTCATACAGTCGCGTACGACACAGGGCATTGATCATCACAATATTTTGCCACTCTATGTAAATTGAAGGGATCAAGATCCAAAACATCGGGTAACTAGGAATTCGCCGTGTATGAAAATCAATTTATTAATATTAATTTTATAAAATATATAATGCATACGCATCGACACGGAGCATTGACCATCCCAATAATCTGCCACTCTATGTAAATTGAAGGGATCAAAGTCCAAAATTGTATCGAGGAATTTGCGGTGTATGAAATTAAATGTGTTAATATAAATTTTATAAATGCTTACTCATGTTGTATACTAAGATATCAAAAGGGGTATATTATCAAATAAATTAGTACCAATTCAACTCCGGTCTTTGCATTTATCCTCAGTGTCATCACCATTTAAGCTGATGCCTCAATTTCAGGACCATGACCTTATCGTCAGTGCCAGAACCTTAGTATTCAAGCATCACCATTTAGCTGACGCTGTAATTTCGGGACCGCGATCCCGGTTTCGAAACACATCGCATCAACCTTCACATATGCATCACACATAAAATTTCACATGCAGCATCAAGCCTCCTTGGTTGAGTTTTATAATGCCTAATGGCTTCGACTAGCTTGGCCCTTTTGCGTACAAAATTACATATGTGTATAATTAAGAGTTTTATATTTAACAGTGGCTTACTATACAGTACATTTTCTCATCATCCTTTTTAATACAATAAAGCGAATGAATGCTTGCTCTTTAAGTACTAAAATAGTGATTCATTCATGATGACCATCAAGAGGATTGACAGCAGACGGACTCTGTCAACATCTTTCAAAGTCGGGGTCATCGCGACTTCGCTGGAGTCTCTCATGGAGTCTGATATGTGGCCTGAAAGGACCATCGTTCAGCCCTGGATACGTGTAAGACTAAAGAATCGCAGTGAACAGTGGTTGAAACCAACTTGAGTGAACATATTGACATATTTAGTGTAATATTGCTTCAGATTCAGTGCTGGTGTTGACTGATACGAAATGTTGGACGTTTAATTTTATGACATTAATGCCGTGTTATTTGTGTGTCAACCATGATATACTTATGATATGATTTTTTTGTCACAAAACCTAACTATTTGCGATGCGTATTCCGACACTTGTTCTGAGTGTGAGGTCAATGACACTAAATATGTCAATACATTTACGTCATCACACTTACGTTAGTACTTCAATAACGAATTAAAATTGTTTATTTTGTAATGTCGTTGAAGGAAAAGAAATAAAAAAATGTACAAATTGTATTATTTAAATTTCAATCAATTACAAACAAGGAGATTTAATTCACGTTGGCAAATGCTTCATGAAGTTCCAGAGTAGTCTTTTGTTCTACATTTAAAAGGTTTTTGATTGTTTTTTTTTATTGGTCATTCCTATTGATTATTTCATGAAGCTTTTCTCGACTTTTACGAGGGCTAACAATGAAGCGTTTTTAAATACGATTTTAATTAAAAATACTTCAATTTACGAATTGAGACTCGATTGAAATTCAAACCTCAGAAAAACACTGTTTTGTACTGCACAATGAAACTAATGAATAACTAGAATACTATTTTTGACAAATTATTTATTTATTTCACAGAACCGAAGTTTCAATGTGCAAATATTAAGAAATATAAAGTATTCATTAATTAACAATACATAGAAAAGCTTGACCGGAAGCTTGTAAAGTTTTAACGTAAATATAATCAATGTGCTTCTTAAAGAAAGTCTTTGTTTGCTGACCTGCTCCTCATCCTGCCCTCACGTGACGGAGTAACACCTTTTTGAGAGAGAGGAGGATGTTGATATGTTTCCCACAAGATACTAGCAGAGCGTCATAAAGTGTACTGGTCACTGCATTCGATGCAATTTTCATGTTTAAATCTAAAACACAATAATTCAGTAATAATGGCTTTGTAAAGTCGTGTTGCTTTGTTACACAAAGCGCATTTGTGCATCCTTAAAAATGGCATTCAATTGCATTACCTCATAGCGCAATTAGGGGTCTAGATAATGGCAGCACTAACTGTCTCTGGCATTAAAAGCCGGGGAGTGGCCGTTCATTAGTTCGGCCATTTGGCACAGGGCGGCGTATTAAATCGGCCGCAAGCCTTATCGTAATGTCCCGTGTACAAAACAACAAACTGACAAACCGACCGAGCGAGGATTCGAACCTTTTTCTTTTAAGGTTCCGGTTCGCAGAAATTGCTCACGGATGACGCGCATGGCGGTCGCATTATGTCCTGTGAGGTGACCACTAGTTTCGTGCAATACAAAATATTTATTTGCATTTTTGTTTACAATATAAAAGTATTATTATGATTTCTTATTATTGTCACCATTTTTAGTCGTAAAACTCAGGCCTAAAATCGCAATTTTTATTACTCATATTTTTTATAATCGCTGGGTTCAACCAACCGTTCCACTGCTTGTATAACCTTTAAACGCCCAGCGGTTTCCTTACGGGACCGCGGATTTGCGTTGTTCAATGCCCTACGGTCCCATACAGGAGTGCTTATGGTTCATTTCACAATCGGATTACATTAATTTGTAATAATAGTATTAAAGTAACTTCATGGAAGAATCTATTGTGCGACGAAACATTACAAACATAGGCCTGTTTGGGCATTGAACGACGCAAATTTGCGGTCCCGTATGGAAACACTGGGTGTTTAAAGGATAATCAGAGACTTCCAAAATCCTGACTGAAGTCGCGAAGCAGCTTTCTGAGACCTCTCACATCCGCCCCTGAAATGAGAGAATCCAGCTCTAGCAACAAGTCAAATCAGAGGATTTCATTACTCCAAAGAAAGATCTCCCAAATGGCAAGAACCTTGACTGGCAAACCTAAAAATCCCTAAACAGATTAAGGACTGGAGTTGGTACAACAAAGGACAACCTCGAGCGTTGGGGAATGCTTCGGCAGGGAGAGTCACTATTATGCTGCTGTGGAGACTTGCAGACCACCTCACACCTAAGATCCTGCTCCATGTGCCCAACAAGCTGCACATCTCAGGACCTAATGCTGGGCAACACACGAGCTATCGATGTTGCCAGATACTTAGCAGAAATAATTCGACGTCGCTGACACGAAGAAGAAGAAGACTCATATTTTCTTATGGAACGATTTGTGTAAGATGAGAGAATCGCAGTGAACAATGGTTGAAAGCAACTTGAGATGAAGATATTAACATATTTGATGTAGTGTTTCTTCGGATTCGGTGCTGATGTGGACGGATACGAAATTTTAGATGTTTGATTTTGTGACAATAATACCGTGTTATTTGTGTGTCAACCATGATATACTGATGACGTCGTTTTTGTCGTCACAATTCCCAACTATTGGCGCTGCGTATTTTGACACTACTTGTACTGAGTGTGAAATCTGTGACACTAAATATGTCAATGCTAAAGCATTTTCTTTTTTTTTACAAATGTGATATATGAACATTTACTTATGGACTTTTATTAAATAAAATAAAATAATTTTCGCAATGTTTAAAATGGTTAAAAATTAAAGAATTTGAATTTCTTATTAATGAGTAATTTTTCTTAACGATATTTCTTTTTGATGTTTCACGATTAGAATATGATAAATACAAAATAAAAAAAATAAAAATAATACCCTTGTTTATATTTGGCGATTCTAAAATTGATTGAGAATAATTGATAAAATATATAGCCGGTGGGTATAGCTCAATGGTCAAAGCGTTTGCTTTGCAAGCAACGGTCGTGGGTTCGATCCCCGACGGAGATTGAAAAAAAAAGATTTTCAATCGATTTCTGAGCTATTAAATACCACGGTTTGTGTGAATTTGATTTCTCACCAGCACAATGCCAGTCAAAGCCTATCAATTAAAATTGGTGGTAGACGAAAGTCGTCCCGTGAATACCACCAATTCATATTAAATTCTTGTAAGAATAAGAATGATGCGTCAATCTCGGGCTGTAGTCGGGCTGTACATTGGCGGATCAACACTCCGCACGCAGCGCTGAGCTATATGCACTATGTTAAGCGTCATAGAATTCCACAGATGGGACTTCAGAATTACTATCACTATTTGTTGGTATTCTCCTGTATGTGTTTACATAAAAAAATACCTCATTTAAAAATAAAATATTGCTAGTATTCCTCGTGTGAACGATTTAATTATTTTTATTGGAGAATGGTCACCCTATAAATGAGGTAGTATTATGACTATGCTCACCTCGTAAAAACTTAAAATTTCTGATGTTTTTAAAAAACAAAACCCCATTTCGGTTTTCCTGCTTTTATACGCTTGGTAACATAAAATAGTTTCTACTTACTTTGCTTAAAGCTGATATTCGTGGTCTTCCACAATGTCAGAAAGGAACGTAGCGTACTATAATATCCTATTTCTTAATATAAACAAAATTTCTCTCAATTTTTTCTCAGCATATTTTTACACTTAATTTTTACACTGAACATAATTTGTACTTTTATTTTTAATTTTACACATACAGAATATGTACTTCGAAATTAAAAATCATTTTCAAATTTCTCTGAGGACTTAAAGTATTCTTCAATTGAGTGGCACGTGTACTTATGAAAATTTTCAATCTCGTAATTGTACCTAGAAGTGGGATGAGTAGTTATCCTATACAGTGGTGTACAAAATTCATATAATAAAAACTCCAGGATTATTTTTTATCAACAATGTTAATTAAATACTTTTCAATTGGTTTAAAATAAGGGGTCCGCCATTTAACGTTTTTTCAACTAGTGCTTATTTCGTGAATGGTAACACTTAGCTCATGTCTGATTTGACAGATAATTAGTTTTATCCTTCCGCTACACGAATATGGTTATGTATACGCTTGAACAACGCTGGGAAATATTGCGACATTGCTTTAAAAATCAGGCCATTTTCTTCGAAAATGAGCAAGGAGTGGCCGTTACAGTCAATGGCGATCGTTATCGGGCCATTTTTGTTCATAAAAATTGAAGAGGAGGATATTGGCAACATTTGGTTTCAACAGGACGGCGCTACGTGCCACACAGCCGAAGCTACACTCGATGTTTTGCGCCCCATTTTCAAAAAAAAAAGTTATTTGGCGGACCTTTATAAAATTATAACAAATCTACATTCATTATATCGTTTATTTATGGCATACCTACATTTATTGAATATTACCAGTACGATAGTAATACTACCGTAATATTGCTGAAAATAAAGCTGCTTAAAATTACTATGAGATTGAAATAAAACGTAGTACAAAAGTGTAGTTTGTAGAGTAATGTTTTGTTTTTATGTAAACACATACAGGAGAATACCGACAGATGGTGATTGTAATTCTGAAGTTTCATCTGTGGAATTCTATGACGCTTATCATGCTGCATATGGCTAAGCTCTACATGTGGAGTGTTGATCCTCCAACGTCATAGAATACAGCCCGAGATTCACGCATCATCGTTAATTATTACAGGAATTTACTATGAACGGGTAGTCTTCACGGGATGTCTTTCGTCTAGTAGTAGCTTCATCGATCACACTTATATAGTTCCTAATGGCCTTGTAGGACGGCAATAGTCGAGGGATTAAAAAAAGGTAAACGTAGTTAATGCTCTCCTGTGCCATTCATTACACGTCTCCAGCCAGGTCCACCTTCTTCTCTTGAGACACTGTAGTATGGAAGGCTACCTCATCCGCTCTCTCACAACGTCATACCTTACAAAGTCAAGTGTATACAGACGTATGTTTTGGAAACCTATTATTCAGCTGCATTGGTCAGATAGTGGTAAAGACTAAAACGTACATATGAAGTCAGTATAATGACATCAGCATGATGAAGCCCTTGCTGACTGGTACCGAAAACCTTGAAATACAACCATATATGCGAGAAAAGGTCGTATTATGGCCGGCCGGGCATGTTATTCCGCTAGGGCCGGAAGTTTGTAAAGTTTATAAGAAAATATACGTCAATTTGCTTCGGAAAAAGTCTTTGTGTTGTTAATCTGCTCCTCACACTTCCACCACGCGATCCGATAATTATCCCGGTGAAGTGAAGTCGTTTCTCCCGTAGAGATGGGGATGTCAATAAATTTTATAGATCCAATAAATACATTAAAAAAATGTTTTCGTTTTTCAGTTTTTACAATGATTCATTGATAAAGTATTACATGAATTGGGCGATGATTTCTAAGCTTTGTTTAATATTGAAATGAAAATTTTACCGTAAAAGCTTTTCAGATAATTTGATGGAACATTAAATTTGTTGCAAAAGCATTTGAATATTTATTAATCACTTTAGTTTCCTACCCTCAGGTAAGGGTACCTGAAATTGAAGTATTAGGCTTATTTTCGTTGAAAATTTTACACATTACCAAAATAATTGCGACACAATTTTAAGTTCAAAAAGATTGAAAAATCGTCGAGATAGTCGAATTGACTAGGGTAATGAACAAGAGCAACGGTTGGTTCCAAGGCTCGCGGTTCGCATCCCGCTTCTGCCGATATTTTTTCTGAATAAATTGATGCGTATAAAAAGTTTGATGTATAGTATGTGTATATTTAATTACTAATAAAATTGTAATATTCGTTATGACGTTACTTTCACCTTGATCGATCGGGACTTAACAATTTGATCTCGTCGACGGTCGGCACACGACTTAGCGCGCTTGTGATGGTCTGTCGCACAGCGCCGCAGTGGCGATCTACGTAACTAGTCCAAAATGCCAATATGGCGACACATACATGTACGAAAAGCGAAAATAAATAAGAGACGAAAGATTGTACATTGAGGTTTTCGGTACCAGTCAGCAAGGGCTGTATCATGCTGTCAGTATTTACAGCACTGTATAGGGTAACTACTCAACCCACTCCTAGGTACAATCACGAGATTGGAAATTTTCATAAATGCACGTGCCACGCAATTGAAGATTAATTTGAATCTTCAGAGAAATTCTGTAATGCTTTTTAATCCCGAAGTACATCTCTGTTGTTGAATATACTCGTACATTATTAAAATTTTCAAGCCCCACTTAAATGAAAACGATAATACAATCAACAACAATTTAATCTTAATTTATTGACAGCAAATGATTAACTGTAAATGATAAATAATTATTAATTTACCGTGTTTTGACATGGAACACGTTTGGTATAGCTTCTGTTTAGGAGACGGTAATTTTGACAAGATCGTAGCCTTCCTCAATCCACCCTCTCTCCCACATAAATGTGTTCGACCACTTGCGAAAGTATTAGGCAGCTCAGTTGTCTCTTGACTGTGATGGATTGTGGATGGCCACGAGTTAGTCGAAACTGCAGTCTCTTAAACAGAGGACATTCGCAAAGTGATCCATGTAAAAACAAGGTAAATAAATAGTTTAATTTGTATGATTAGTTTAAAGTTTGTCTTGAAGAAGGTGAGATATCATCGAAACCAGTAGACGAATAAATAAATCAAAAAGCACTACTACACGATTTCCGTCCTACGTGAACTCTATGTTGATCAACCTTTTAACTGCATGCTTCATGTGGGACAGATGTGTAGTGGTTGTGTGCATGTGCATGTGCATGTTGTAACGATTGCAAGTGTTCATTTATTTGATTATTAAAAATATTCTAATTGCATGTGGAAGGAATAAAAATTACTGGGAACGTTTTCCAAAGCCTGCATGTGGACTTAAATAATAATAATAATAAAATTTATTTATTCAGCCACTAGTGCCATAATCAAAATTCCAAGCAAATACAGTTTTTTTTTTTAAATTAAATAGAATAAAAGAAAATATAAATCGGCATGTTATTATTATTACACCACATTATTATTATTGTATTACTCCACATAATCCAAATAACTCCACATTCCAACCGATACATATTTGAATACGCGCACTGCTACGCATCACTACCGACACGTCGAGCAGGGCCGCCTTTCTCCAGAGCAGCGTGACGGACGCCCGCGGCACACTCCAGCTGATGTGTCCAGAGCTGATGTTCCCGTGAAGCTAAACTCGTAATCAATTCCGCCTAGGTAGTCGATATCGTGAGGAGTAAGCCACATAAAGATACATCTGGAAAAGTTATTTGCCTGAAGCTAGTCAATCTGTGAATGAAGTTATTTTTGTTCTAACCGTTTTATTGGTACTTAAGTAAGTAAAGTTTGAATCTTAAAATGGGGTACAGGGTAATACTATATAATTCTAATGCTTGCCATGCTTCAATACACCTAGAAGTTTGCCATATCACATGATAGTTTGCATGAATAACTTTAAAAAATTACAGGTACTTCAAAATAAATGCTTAAAAATTTGTACAACACCCCTCCCCGCGTGAATCTCAAGCGCCTACACACGCGCCAGGAAATTCAGTCCCTCCATCAACACTTCCTCAATCTAACAAAAAAAATCTACAGATCCACAAAACGACACAAAAACCCTCCGATCAACAGATTAGGGGTTTATTCAATATTCTGCCCAGGTGATCTCACCAATGGTATGTATACAAATGTCCACAAGTAGTAAATTCATTAGTGTTTTGCCCTGTGTGTATAATGTGTTTCAATTTATGTGTCTACCATGTCTGTTGCTATGTTTATTTTATTTCTTTCTTTAAGTTTAAATATCCTAGTTTTAACTCCTAGTATTAAGAAAAAAAATAACTAATACAAATTCATGTCAAATCTAGTGCATTATATAATAAGTTAAGAGACTATTAAGTCTGGTCATTTAAGATTAGGTAATTATCATTGTAAATTCGTATAATTTTTCCCTAAATAAAGAACCTTAAAAAAACACGTTAGTTTGTTATCGAGTTTCTTAAGTGGAGCAAAGTCTGTAAATTAAAAGATATTGTTATTCTTGCGGTAGTGTGACATATCATACGGTCCCTGGCTAATAGTTAATTCTTTGTTTAATTATAAATTTACTATTTTAAAATCATCTGCGCTATGTTTATAACATTTGTAAAAAATATTTAAACTATGCAGCTCAGTACTACAGTTGATTTTATACGTTTTAAATTCGTTGTGTTTAGCCATGGCTAGAATCACTCCAAGATAATACATCTCCGCCAGTTAAAGGTTAAATTTCATACTTTAAATCTCTGAGGACACATAAATTAAGGCTATGGGCACTCGCAGTAATAAGGGATGCCCAACCAGTCGAAGGGCAGCGTATCTTTGTGAACTTGTGTCCATTTTTGGGGTATAATATTTTTACATTATACTTCTTTTTGATTTTCTGCTTTGCTTCAATCTTCTTCGTAGTATCAACCCGGTGGATTGGTTTGCAGCAACAAAATCTTGCATCTCGATCTCCACTCTACTCGATAATCTGCAATCCTCGTTAGCTCAGCGTAAAAGCTACAGCTCATGTCCTCGAACACTTGCTGCAAATATTCCCGTCTAGAGCGCCCTCTGCAGTTTCTACCCTCAACGATCCCTTCCACAATGTCGTGAAGAAGACCATCGTGGCGCATGATGTGACCGATCGATCAAGCTCACCTCTCTGAGATGGTTCTTAGTAGGTGCTTTCTTCCTTGATTATGCTGAGAAGCTCATTGATCGTGACGTGGTCTCTCCAGGAAATTCCGAGAATTGTTCCGTATGACCACATCTCAAAGGCAAATCTTCAATATATTGTCACAATGTATTAGCATTTTCAGCCAGTCATTGCCGTCTTATTAAAGTACATTATTTATGTCTTTATTACATATAATGAGAGTGCGGAAATTGAAGAAAAGTCTGTGGCAGACTTCTGTTTTATCACTTGTTCCAATTTCGCCTATGCCTGTCAAATAAACTTACCTTATATATTCCATAGTTTGGAGTATTGCAGTATATATATATAATCGTGTCGGAAATAACAGGGTCAGATCCTGTCTGCCCAGAAGTGGGCGACGTCGATGGCGTTACACTCAACCATTATAAGGTCTTCTTTGGGCACAGCTACTCGGACACAGCGCACACCCTCCAGAAGGTGTGACAGGGTCTGCTTCACACCGCAGTCACATTCAGTCGTTCCGCTGTAAAACTGCTAGGCTTTAATTTCTGTCTTTGTCTTGCATACTCCGTTCCAAGGTCTGTTAAGGGACCTCAATATCATAGTATTCCAGTGATCCCTTCATGTTATAAATTGCTATACGTGTTACGCATAGCAATTCCTTCTCAGCAATCTACAGATCACAACACTTCATCCATATCACTTCCGACAAGTTTGATAAAGTTATACTATCAAAATACAGCCTCGAGTAATCAAATTATTAATAAATCTTTTAATTAGCAATTTCAATAATTATTCTTTATCTTAAAAAATTATTGATTTAAGTTATAATTACTGAATGTATTGTGGATGCATAATGTTGAGTTACTCACTAACACAGGCAAAGCTTTCATTTTTAGCATTCTAAATTACGTTTAATTTTAGCATTTTGCTTACTCTCTTTAAAGCGTTAAGCAAAGAGCTCCACAATATTCCATAAAATATTAAATACAAAAAATATATGCAGAAAAGTAAATACCTTCGTACAACAGTGGGAGAACACCGACTACAGGACAATACCGACAGATGGTGATCGTGATACATAAAATGTCATCTATTGATTCAATGTCGATAACCATATTACACATGGCTAAACGTTGCACGTGGAGTGTTGATATGCCAACGTCATAGGCTTCAGCCTGACATTCACGTATCATCCATTTACCACAGGAATTTATTTTTAATGGGTGGTATAATGGACTACTTTTGTCTAACACCAATTTTAAATAATAGGCTTTGGTTGGCATTTTACAAGTCACGGATCGAATTCATACGAATCAGCGGTGCGTAACAACAAAAAGGTTGAGAGCCTCTGCTGTAGGGCGTGCCGTGCAAGCTAATGCAGGGATTAGGGCGATAAAACAAAAAAGAAAACGGCTCAAGTCACGTTTAACCCATTTTAAAGCCAATCCGTTTTCTCGGAAGGATTAATCAACGAAGCGTTTAGCGGCGGTTAGGACCTTGTGCTAATTGGATTATTCGAACTAAGAATAATTTTAAACGCGGACATTAATTATATAAAAACGTGAAGTACGTTAAATATTATGTATATTCTTTGCATTTAGCACTGAGCACTGATTCAATGAAATACTAAAGTTGCGCCTTCAATAAAGTCAGTTTTCCGCGTGTATAAACACAATATTCGATGAAAAAAATTAAGCTTCTCAAAAAAATATCGATTGATAAAGGCAAATAGGAAAATACGTGGGGAATTGAGGACGGGGTGGGGGGTGAGTTGAGCTTAAGGAAATTAAGAAAGAGATGAAAATCTTGGATTCTGGAGCCGTATGTGGCGATTTTCTCTTTGTCTCTGATTTTTAACGCCATTGCAGGTGTATTCTTTAGAATAAAATGATTTGGTATCTTCAGGTAGCTTAAGTGAGTGTCAAGTGAGATAGGTGTGTCTTTCGGAAATGTAATTTAGGATTGGATCGCTACTTTTAATAATATTTACGCATTTTTCGTTAAAAAGCTATTTTATTTATTTATTTAATAGTAGTGTATAACTTTCAACAAACTTCGTAGTTACAATAAAAACTTTATTCAATTGATCAGAAGCTAACATTTATCTATGAACTGAGAGCAGAAGTCCTATATGTAGAAACGATTCAATGGACTAATGTCCATTATAAGACGTTGGCATTTTACCACACAACTTTTCGAGAAAGGCACCAATGAAGAGGCACGTCTATTCATGCAATCTCATTGCTGTCGCGACACTCAGAGCGATCGAAAGAATTGTATATATTTACGAATAAATCGGAATGATGCGAAATGTTTAACCACTTTATTAATATATTACTTATTTTAGGAATGATATTTTAAACAATAAGTAATATGGTATTGTACTGATTTACAATCTAACTAGAGCACATTCAAAAATAACAGCGACGTGTCGCCACTGATTATGAGGTCGCAAACAATGTTTGCATATTTTTTCGGTCGCAAAATAATAATGGCATTAAGCTGCGGTATTAAATGTAGTATTAAACAGACTGGCAGTGAGCTTCATAAACTTGAACTTCATTTTGCATTATTTATTTTTTCGTTGTATTAATTTAAAATACACCCAGTGTTTTTTTAACCTTCCAGCGGGCGCGCTGAGTAGTTTAACTTGAGCGGGCGCTTGTCGTTTTCTTATCTTTATAAATGTGAAATGCTTGCTATAGGTTATGGAAAAGGTGAATATATCGCATCGATTGCATTTCTCATCATTTCCGCTCCCTTAATAGGAGCTTATAAATCCTCTGATACGACTTGTTGCCAGAGCTGGGGCCTTTCATTTTTAGGGCCGGATGTGAAAGGTTTTGTGGATCTCAGAAATTTGCTTCGCGACATCAGTCTGGTGTTGAGGGTTTCTGACTATACAAGCAGTGGGTTGTTTGGTGATTGCCTTACGCATTATTCGGCGCATATGATTTTGCGTCTTATGTTTGGTGGTGCGATACCAGCCAAAGGGTATAGCTTTGAAATGGGTGTTTAAGGCAGCCTGTGACGACTCTGCATGCATCATTCAGGGAAGTATCCACTTGATTAAAATGGGCTGATCGACCCCATACTGGTGCCGCATATTCTCCGGTGAGCCTTCTATACATGCATGTATAGAAGGCACATTTATTGATCGAATTAAACTTAGAGTGCCAGATATTGCATGGAATTAAAACATACGTTGTAAAATCTACGTGCCACTTGTATGTGTGTACATCAGCTGATATTGCGTATCATCATTCAATGCTTCCTATTCTCGCTTAGCAACTATGCACCGCAATCCTCCCACTGCAGTGATTAAAGCACCGAACTCTCCCTCCGACGTAAATCAGCCCCTGCATTTATTGGTCCCAGAAGCTCGCAGAACGGGAAAGCACAAATGCCGAGATTGTGCACAGATTGCTTTTACGCTTTACTCCATTCTCGTATAGTAATGTGTTTGCTTTATCCAGTCTAGTGTGGATGTGCAAGGAAAACTTTCTGACGCAGCAGAAACACAATGCAGAGCATCGACGTTCACCAATCTAAACAGCAACTTTTTTAATGTTAACAGATGCAGGAGAATACCGACAGATGGTGATAGTAACTTTGAAGTCTCACCTGTAGAGTTCTATGACGCTTACCGTGGTGTATATGGCTAAGCGCTGCATGTGGAGTGTTGATCCGCCAACGTCATAGACTATCCGCTCCATATTTTGGAGCATATGCATACCGCAAATATCCGTTTCACAGTTCTTTAAACTCGTATTATGCATGCTTTGTTCCAGAACACCTGTATCCCCAGAAGTCCACATGGAAATATAGATGGTTCCCGGGAGCATTCAGGGCAAGAGCTCGAGAACTTGCATAGACTGCGGCTGTTGTATCAGATAAATATTTGGATGTTCTCAACTCATTGTATCCTAACATACCCCGTTGCCAGCTTTCCTCGATCCTTTTTTCACATATTTTTTCCTTTTTTTTCGATGGCATTGTTTTTCTAGGTCTCTGTGGTCACACGCATTATATTTTTTATCGATTTTTCTATGTTTCCCTAATATTTAACTCTCTTAATTTTATTTTTTATCTTTAATTTTTATGACTATCTCTCAGTATTATTATTTTTATTCCTTTGTAGGAGAATAATAATCTTTGAATAATAAAATGAAATAAATTATCATTAGTATAGTTTTGTGCCAACTTGTACCCGTGAGTCTTAATTTCTCTCAAGTCTATGCCTTCTGCATTTAACTTTCTCTAACTAATCTTCTGATGTCGTCAGTGCATCTAGCACTAAGTTCAGAGAGGAATTTCGTTTGTCGGTTCTTGGGCGTGATTCAACCTCCTTTAATCCTCACCAACCAATATTTTTTAAACAGACGTTTCTTTCCTATAGCCAGGACACATCTTTTTCGAATATTCTCGTTTTGGATTCCAAAATTATTCCGAGTTGCCGCCGATCCAGTTTTTTTATTTTAAGGCATTTTTTGCTTACCCAGTCTTCTTCTTCGTAGTATCAATCCGGTGGATTGGTTTGCATCTCGATCTCCATTCCTCTCGGTCCTCCGCAACCCTTTTCAGCTCAGCATAAGCGCTACAGTCCTGATACAGTTGGTGGCATATCTTGTTGGCTGAAGGTTTTTCTTATTTGTCTTGGTTGTTTTGTCTCGAGCAGTCCCCACCCGGAGGTCCAATTGGGGGACTATTTTATCTCCGGAAAATTTAACTTTAAATGCCATCATTTTTTTGCTGATACGTGGGATACCCAGTATATGAAGAATATTTTTATATTAGCCTATCAACACCAAAAATGGGCATTGTTCATCCAGTGGCTTTATTATTATACACTTAGTCTAGCCGTAAATAAAGGTTACATAGTGCTTGTGCGAGGTTTTGAGTGATTATCAATTTTACCAGTGGAGCTTAAGTACGAGTGGAGTTGTTTGACGTCCGATCGATCGTGCTAAAACAAATTTGAAGGTATATTGATTCATGCTTGCTAATTTATGCCTTAAATATCAATAATAATATTTAAGCTTGAAATCATCCACAATAAAAATCCAGTAATTTAAGGATACACATAAGTGTGTGATTAAATAAAATGTATGATTTCAAATTACAAATATTTTTATCATATCCGCTCCGTATTCGGAGCCTAACGATACCGCAAATTTTCGTTTCACAATTATGTAAGCTGACAGATTGTCTATGCCTTGTCCCAGCACACCCATAAAACCTAGCAATAAAAAAATTCTAATTACTACTGTTCAAAACGTTATTTCGAACATAATTATGTTGTATCAAACATCCAAAAGTCTATAAAGTAATTGTTATAATCAAACTCTTTATCTTAGATTCATACAGTCAGGTACGACACAGTTCATTTTGCCACTCTATATAAATTGGAAGGGATCAAGATCCAAAACAACAAGTAAAAAGATATTTTCGGTGTACAAAATTCGATGTATAAATAATAATATTAATAAAGAATGCTTACGCATCGATACGGAAAATTGACCATCTCAATAATCTCATACTCAATGTAAACTGAAGGGATCAAGATCCGAAACGGTATCGCGGAATGTGCGGTGTATGAAATTCAATGTAATAATATTACTTTTATAAATGCTGACTCATGTCTTAAACTAGGGCAGTGGTTCCCAAAGTGGTCCGTACGGACCCCCGGGAGTCCCTGGGATCATTCAGGGGGTCCGTGGAAAAAAAATGATTTGGGGGTCCCTGAACATCGTTAGGGGGTCCGCGGAAGGTTCAATATAAAATTATAAGAAATTTTGATACATTATCATTAATATAATTAAACATAAATTAAATATGCGTGATGTGAATATTGTGAAGTGCATACAATAAATATCCTAGTCTTGGACAAAAAGAAGTAAAATATGGGATGGACCAATAACTTCTAAACATTTAGGAAGCCGGTTACTTCCGCGCGAATACAGATATCGGTGCGGGAAGGGTACCAATCTCGAGAACGGCTGATTCCAAGAATTTAGTGTAATAGCAAAATATACGAAGCATAATGTGACGGGCTTAATCTTAACTGTGATGAAATGTAATATTTCTTAAAGCATTGCTCAGTATCTAGACCAGATTTTCTGGAGCAGGTATCACAAAACGGAACTGTTTCTTGTATTCCTCATGGACTTTTTTTGTTGCTGCACGGTCTTTGTCTAGTTTTGCAATGTAGTGGGGCTTTAATTCCAAATGTTAATCAGCATCTATCATACTTGTGCGTCCCCTTTTTCTGGACTCCCGGTCAAGTCTTGCGCCTTCTACTAGTTGAAAAATTAACTCCTTCCTAAGCTTTTTGTGATATCTGTTAGTTTCTGTGATAATCTGAGTCATCATATGTTCTGTAAAAAGAACTGAACAAATCCTAAAGCATAGCTTAGTCGTTAATTGTCTGGAATTCTAATGCCTGATGTCGACATGGAGATGTTGTTTCCGGAACTCAAGGGTTTCTGTCATTTCAATCCAATAATTTTTCTCACTTTGACTATCGACATATGTGGTTCTATCATCATTATCTGAGCTGTTGATATTATCGTCTTCGAAATATTCAAAATCCCAAGTAAAAGAGTAAATCAGTATCTTAGGATTCACCTTTCGAAAACAGATGGTCTCTAGATAACATATCACACGAAGTTCCAGCCATTTTGGAATGAGTATCTTTCAGACGTGATTGTTTTGTAAAATAATATTTGAAAATGTTAAAAATTGATTAAAAATATCAAATCAATACTCAATATTGTAAAAATCACAAAAAGTAATGTTGCGTAAGTAGTTTTGCGCACAAAAATGCACTACAAACACATCGGCTGCCGGCCGACAACTGAGTTGTACTGAACAAATAGCTAAGTCGGCTGACCCTTGACAAAGAAGTGCAAACTACGGCAGCAGCAGAAAATAACCTTAAGCAGATGGAATAAATAGAAATACAGTCTACACTCAAATCTAAGAATCTAGAAGTGGGGGATACTTTGAATATTAAAATAATAACTCCCCAAAAGCTATACAAACTTTTAAAATCTGTCTACAATAATGTGGAAATGTTCGGCTTTACTTATTTGTGCGGAAAGTTATTTTCATGTATTAAATTACTATAATAGTAGCCGTTTGTGAATATTTTGTCCAAAAATTGATATCTAAATGAGGTGACATTAACTGGGCACCCCGCAGCCAGGATATGTCACCAGTGATTTTTTCTTTTTGATATCTTTGAAGTATAGTTTAAATTAGCAATCCAGGATCCATTGAAGAATTAAAATAGAACATGTTGGAATGAATTGCATGATATTTCACCAACCATTTTTCGGGCGGTAATGGAAATTTTTCAGTCCAGATTATAGGAGTGAAAAAATAAACAATGTTTATATTTACACAATTTTATCTTCAAAAAATAAAACCTTCATATATGTACTTGAAAATTCAATTTTAAGTTTTTGATATACACAGCGCGTTTAATTTTTATGGCTATTTTAAATATTAAGACGTTATTGGTCCACAAATGTTACAAATATTTTTTTTTTTTAAGTACGTAGGAGGGGGTCTTCCGAAAGCAGAAAATCATGACAAGGAGTCCACGAGTGAAATAAGTTTGGGAACCTAGTTACTACGGTATAAAAATATGGCTCGTATCAGATAAATTAGCATCAACTCAACTCCGGTGTTTGGATTTATCCTCAGTGCCGGATCCTTGGTATTCCAGCATTACCATTTAATACTGATACCGTCATTTCGGGACCGCGACCTCGGTCCCGGAACAACAGCACTACTTTATAATAATTCAACTAGATTTAAGAGTTTTTTATTCAAGTATTTAGTAAAAGTGTAGCCGTAAAAACGTCATTATTTTATACAAACGATAATATTTAGATAATATAGAAACGTAGTAATACTATGTTTTTTACCTACCCAGCTCGGATGTAAATTGTCAACTTATTGCGGAAGTACTAAGTCTATCAATACTATTAAATGATTCTCATTGCTTGATATCAGAAGGCATTCAGGCGTAATCAACAGTCGTGTGATTTCTCCGACAAACAACTTAATTAACACGAAACTCCATCCGACTCCATATTAATTCTATTAATATTGACATAAACAACGGTTTCAGGAGATGTTATATCGCCTTTGCTTTTCGCAAATGCTAAATGTCCTCTAAAGAGCTCCTCGCTATTTCACCGAAAAACAACTAATACTTTTAAAATGACAGACAAGTCTTCATTGTCCGAAAATGTTTGAGTTGGGGCTCCAAAACACATTCTTGAATTAATTGATTCGGAATTCTAGCAAGTGAATAAACAGTGATCAGTGTACTCCACGTTAAGACAAGGTAGTAAGTATTTTTTCTTTTTAATTTAATTGACTCGGTTCAATAAAATTCGGCTCGTCTTATAATAAATAATGGCGCACTTACGCCTCACCAGCCGATAAGCTTAATTTAATGCTCTACAAAATCTCAATGAAGCGTTGATTAAAATTGAGGTTTATATTGCAAATTAATATACATATATATGACAAGTAATGCAACTTGGACGGCACAACTACACACTCAAAATAAATTTAAATTCATTTAAAATAACATCCTCCTCTCTTTAAAAGGTTTTTATTCAGTTGCGTGGTGGCAGGATGAGGAGCAGATAAACAACACAAAGACTTTTTATGAAGCACATTGACATATATATTTCGATAACTTTACAAACTTATGGCCTGGTACTACTCACAGCATTCAACAGACCAGGCCAACAACAATACGACCTTTTTCGCGCACACAACTGAGCGCGTTTGTTATGGGTTATCGCACAGCGCCGCAGTAGTGATCTATATAACAAACGTCACACCCGTGAACGGACTTGTCCAAAATACCAATATCGCGACACAGAAATAAGAGACGAAAGATTGTATATCGAGGTTTCCGGTACCAGTCAGCAAGGGCTATATCACGCTGATGTCAACAAGACTAAAGACTAAAATAAATTTGGTTTTACGAGTATATATAAAAGATCACTATCTAAATTTAATAAGTAATTATTATTGATCAATGAATTTAAACTTTTTAGTAATTTGAAAATGGCGAGATGACTCAAAATAATTGATGGAATTTTCCATCGGAAAAATTAACACGAAATAAGCAAAGCGTGCGTGGCTTATTATTACAATTTAAGTAATATTGTTATTACACATAACAACAGTATTCTCTTAGGAAATATTTCATGGGCTTCAGGTAAGCTGCTCTGAGACTATTTGTCACACGAGCTATGTGGTTTGCTACAGTAAATGAGTAATGTTCTGCTACGTACAGTCTATAAGACAAGCATTAATATCAGCCCGACTCTAGATTAAAACGCATCCTCTACGTTCTCTAGAACTAAGCTTGGATATTTATATCAAAATTATGAACGTATAAATTATGAAAAAGGCGTTTATTAATATGATTTTCAAATTGGGGCAAACCACCACCAGCAACCCTTTTTAGAGTACACCAAGTTTTCAGTACATCACGGATGGACGCTACTTGCTATAGATGAGTCAATCTATAGGTTGTCTTAGTTCTGCAATTCTTAAAACTCCTTGCTAGTGAGTATAATGATATTGCGTACAGTAAATATCATCGATATAATGGAGTGTTGTGGTGTCTTTTTTGCCTGGGTACACTGTCAGGTACACATCATTATTTGCGTCCCCGGGCAGAAGACAGAAGTTTTTCAGTTTCGTATTTACGTAAAATAAATGTCAATGTGCTTCTCGACGAGTTTTTTGCTTTAGCGAAGGTCGCTAAAACAAAAAAACTAAGGGATCTTCCTCCACCCACCAAATGGTCACGAAATATCGTTCACAGAAAAATTCGTTCAGCGACTCATCGGTAACGACTTGAGGCGTACTGGACGTTTGATGCACGGGACATTTGGCGTACGGGACAACTAATCTAACCTTACCTAAGTTATTTCGTTAACGAGACATATGAATCTCTGGACTCTACGATGACTAGAAAAAGCTTTAGGTTAGGTTAGGTTACGTTAGTGAGTCATCGAGTACACCAGTGGTTCCGTGCACTTGACATCCTGTGCGCCCCACGTCGTTGAGACGCTGAATGAATTTTCTGTGAACGAAATGCGGCGAAACCATGCACTACACGTCCCGATGATGATCCCGGCGATCTGGAGTCGCCTTATGGGGAGAGGAGATTTTGGAGATCCCCAAAAAAAGGACCTAGCCCCTGGACACGACCAAGGGGTGGAATATAATATGGAGGTCCTTTAACAGACTTCGGACCGGATTATGCAAGACGAGGACACAAATGAAAGCCTGGCAGTTTTACAGCGGACTGACTGAATGTAACCGCGGCGTGGAGCAGACTGTCATTTCTATATTCTAGAGTCTACTCCACTTTTTGGCAGACAGGATCTTACCCTGTTGTTTCCGACACGTATATCTATATATATAAAAATCAATGTCTGTCTGTCTGTCTGTGTGTCTTTTATGCATTCCGTTACCATTAACCCGATTGCGATAATACTTTGTCGAATTATTGCTGATACTAAAAAAAAAAGATAAATACTCAAAATTTGATTTAATTACAAAAATTAATTGAATATTTACGTAAAACATGTTTTCATACAAGACTATTGTAATACAGAACGGCCAATTTAGAACATTGTGTTTCCTTGACAACGCCGTAAACAAAAATTCACTGACCTGAAGTTATTTTAAGTAGGTAATTTTAGTAGGTATTTTAAGTAGGTACTAACGTAAGGTACTGAATATTTAGAAACAAAATTCGATTTTCGAGTAAACTATTTCAATATTTGAATTTTTGACGACTTTTTTGTTTATCGAATTAAATAAATCTAACGTATTAATTGTGTGTGATATACAGCAGAAAGAGTTAATTTTGGAATTCTAATTACTGGTCGGCTTCGGATAGTATTATATCATAATTTAATAATTAATTTTAAGTAAAAAATTAATAAATTAAAAATATTTAGTTTTGATTCACAATTTATTTTAATGTTTACATGTTTCGGCCTTCCTGAAGACCATCTTCAATAATGAAAAAATAAAAACAGGCCGTGGCTTATGTAGGTATGGACAAGATCCTATATTAGTACACACATATTTACAGGTTGTATATTATGTGCGGGTACAACAATTGAAAAAGGTTATTTTAAAAATTAATTGGTATGTGATTAGTCTTAATGTATTGAGATTTTTTTTTTTTTATGTAAACCCATACAGGAGAATACCGACAGATGCTGATAGTAATTTTTTGTCTCATCTGTGGAATTCTATGACGCTTACCATGGTGCATATGGCTAAACGCTGCGTGTGGAGTGTTGATCCGCCAACGTCATAGACTACAGCCCGAGATTCACGCATTATTATTACAGGAATCTACTATGAATGGGTGGTCTTCACGGGATGACTTTTGTCTACCACCAATTTTAATTGATAGGCTTTGACTGACATTTTACGGGTGATGGATCAAATTAACACCAACCGGGGTATTTTAGAGCTCAGAAATCGATTAAAAATCCTTTTTTTTTAATCTCCATCGGGGATCGAACCCACGACTTTTGGCTTGCAAGACAGCCAGCATTATACAATGATATTGGTTTTGCTTTCAATTTAAAAAGATATTATGAAATACTAGGTATTATATTTTTTTAATTATAATGAATTCTAAAATTATAATTATTTCACCAAGTATTGTCAGTTGATAACCTTAATGTTAGTGTTATATCAATCAATTTATTTTCATTTTTCAAAAGTGAAATTTCAAAACGTAACATTCACTGTGAAATCAATTATGCCACCCAAACGAAAAGCAATAGGTCAAGAGTTCAACTCAAGCACGAATGAAAAGGGCATCTCGAGCTTCAGAAACAGTCGAGCAAAGGAGAGCAAGATTGGAAGCAGATCGAGTACACGCTGCTCAAACCCGTTCATCTGGACAGATGAGCAACGGGAAGCGAGATGAGAAACAGAGTACACACTGCTAAAACCCGTTCACATGAAACAGATGAGCAACGGGAAGCAAGATTGGAAGCAGATCGAGTACGCGTAGATCATACGAGACGTACTCTGCATGCTGATTTAAATCATAGTGCTTTCCATTACGATCCTAATTATGATTACAGTCTGCACCCAAGTATTGTTATTGGAAAAATTGATAAATTATGCGTGTATTGTAGTGCCTTTAAATTTAAAAATGAAACACTAGGAATGTGCTGCACGAGTGGAAAATTGAAATAGCCAGAATTAGATTCACCCCCCGAACCTTTATTAACGTTGGTATCGGGTGATATAAGTGAATCAAAACATTTCTTGACAAACATACGAAAGTACAATTCTTATCACTACCACTGCCGAACGCAAATCATTCCTCATCGTACAAATGGTCATGTTTAGCAAGTCTCAGAAACGCATCGATCGTACGATGGATTGCAATATCCGATTTTATTTTGGCAAGGAGAAGACGGATACCATTTCAACATCCCGTTGAGAAATCCACAAGCAGATGAGGAAACGACTAAGAAAGTCAGTGCCATGAATTACTATTTATATCGATTGATGATTCGTGAAAACGCTGAAAATCATATCCTAAAAGGTTGAAATTTGTTCTATCAATACATGTTCGCGAAAATAGAAACTGAACGACTCCTCTACATTTGATTAAATCAAACCAAGTTGCGTTCCGCAGAGTATATTCATTTACGCGATGCAGTTGTAAATGATGGCTGAAAAACAAAAAAACATTGTGTATCCAAAAGCATTCCAATAAATAAAAACACATACGGGCGGGCGCCACTGCCAAATTTAGGTAAGAACAACATAACCTAAGTTTATTGTTTCTAATTGGCTCCGGTCACGCCTCAAGTCCGACTTATCCAATCGGAAGGCGAGAGGATCCCGACGAGGCGTTTCCATAAAAACTCGCGGTTTATTTTTTTTTTAGTGGCATTGCAACGCATGCCGGGTACACGCTAGTATATATATATATATAAGAATTGTGTGTGTCAGTTAATGTCTGATAGTAGTAGCCACTCGTACTCGTACGAAGCACATCGCAGCCACCGCAAACACTTGCATGGATAATCAAGTGCAGTATTTGAACGTGTGATCTACAACTGTGGGATAACTAAGATATCGCTCGAGGTGGCAAAGGGACATTATTCATGTATGAGAAACCATCCTCGTGGAATCGTAGGAGGCGAGCACAGTAGCGTTATGTTGGAACCTAACAAATAGCAAGCGAGGCTAAGATTTAATATACAAGTACCATCTATGATATATATTTTGACGAGAGAGAGAGAATTAGTGGTGAAAGCGTTTGCTTACCAAACTTTAAGTCATGTGTTTGATCCGTGATGGAGAATTAAAATTATATATCTTTTAATCATTTTTTAAGCTAAATAAATAATTGGTGTGAATTTGACTCCTCATACGTAAAATACCAGTCAATAATGTATTGATTAAAATTGGTAGTAGGCGAAAATCGTTTTGTGTACACCACTTATTAATTGCGAATTCCTGTAATAAATGGATGATGCTTGAATTTTGGGCGATTGTCTATGACGTTGGTGGATCAACACTCCACACGCAGCGCTTTAGTCATATACTAGTATAACATGGTATTCTCCTGTATGTGAATGTAAAAAAATCTGGTATTTTATATGTGAGAAGCTACTAATATAGTTCATTGAATTTGTAGTGAAAAATAATTAATATGGGGACTAATAAGGGACGAAGAGACGACGGTCGATGAGGAAGAAAATAATTGGAATGGCGCCCAAGAACTGGCAAACGAAGCACTGGCCGACCCCCTGCAAGATGGACTGACGACGTAAGAAGAATAACGGGAGTAACTCAAATGCGGAAGGCCGAGGATCGAAGAGGATGGAGACGCATGCGGGAGGCTTACGTTCAACTGTGGACAGATACAGGCTGATGATGATGATGATGAAGCTTCTTTAAATATCCGCTTGACGGGCGTGTGCCGATTTCAAAATAATAAGAAAAAATATAAGATTATATTGAATTCAACGCCACGCCCATTTAGCGAATATTTTTAGAAGCTCGTGGTTTGACAAACAAATCAAACCGTGTAATTTGTAGTGCCAGCAAATGTTGCTGATTATTTATTAAAAAGGGTCTCGATAATTCAAAATAAATATATATATTTTTAAATATGGCGTTAAGTGTAAACTTTACATAATTTAATAATGATATTTGATATTTTCCCTTTGATGGAAGATACACAATGAATGTCAAGCAATTAATTGGCCAATTGTACGTTGATCTATTGAAAGTAATCAAGTCAGCAGGAATAAGATATCTAGGCATCAAATATCACTTGGATCAAACGTCAGTAGATTTTATGTGAAAATAACAAAATTATTCAGTTCAAATAAAGTTCCATTTTGTATGAGAATATAGTTCATTTTTCGTGTTGATAATACAGTTCGGTGGCCAATATTGTGAATGGAATATTTCAATCGAACCCAACAGCTGCGCTCTGGTTCATTTTAAATTTACCATATCTACTCTAGACGGCTTAAATAACCACTCGGCGTGCGAAAATATCCATTTATTTCGCAATCCTAAAACTAGGGTTCCGACAAAAATTTGATACAATTTTATTTCAGAAAAACAACGTAAAAATCGATTGTAATTTTGAAAATGAAAAAAAAAACATTATTCCAGATTTTCTAATGCCAATTTTTTTTTATGTATTGAGGAAGAAATTAAGGAAGATAGGCACGTAGTAAGTATGCAAAGGCGATGTTTTTCAATTTTAAATTTAGACTAACCTTATTAGGTGTGCATGTCAGGCGAGCGAACAAAAATAAGAGACATCTCAAAATATCGTTTTTCGAGGCTTTCCGGCATCAGTCTAAGAGAGATATAAATAGCTGATACCACCATGAATCGGTGGTCTTCATGGGACGACTTTCGTTTACCACCAATTTTAATTAATAGGATATGACTGTCATTTAACTTCAAATTCAATCAAATTCACATCAACTGGGGGTATTTATAGAGCTTAGAAATCGATTGAACATTTTTTTAAAATCTGAACATCTTAGTGTAATATTAGTCTCGTAAACTGTATTCTACGGGTTTAGACTAATTATTCGATGTCCTTAAAAAATCCGATTACAAAAATCACCCGCATGCAGGAAATCATTCTTTCAAGTACTCGGACTTTTGCTATGAAGGTTGTTGGTACTCATATACGTTTCCAAGTGAAACTTCAGGAGTAAATATGCCCTAGATTCTAGAACGAAGAATGAACAGTGGAGCTGACAGAACTAAGTGGCGGCAATCTGTGGTGACCATATGCTCCTAATATTAAATTTATATGTTATGAATATACTGGACTGGACTTTACCCGCCTCACACCCGCATCACACCGGAGGACAGTTAAGACTCCTTGATGATGCGCTCATTCAGATATGAATGTACTATATAATGTATTACATATACTCTAGTCACCCAAAATAAATACATCATGTAATGCATACATGGGTCCCAGCTCACAAGTGCGTCATACGTTATGTGACTTGCCCATTCTGCGTCACTCGTTATGGGAGCAATTTTTTCCCTTTTTTTTTTTGCTCGTTATGCGAATTACTCGTTATGAAAGGGGCTCGTTATGAAAGGTTCCACTGTATTATGATTTAGGTAAATTAAAAAAAAATGTATATCTCTGAACATGTTTCACAGTGAATTCTAATAGTATTAAGTTTGACTGCTCATTAATCTGTTGACTACAACATGATATCAAGTCTCAGCTGCATTTCTAGGAACCAGTTGACGTTTCCTATAGCCATTGTGTTTCCTGTCGGACGGCTTGTTCCTTTTGTTACCTAACACATGATGTCGGCTGGAATATTATGCACAATTAAACGTGCATAACGTTCATTCAAAGCTTACAGTGGGAGAACTATTATAGAAATGTTAACTAAATACGAATATATCATCGAGCCATTGCTAACAGTCGTAGTTCTTAAGAATATTTCCTCCAATATATTATGATATCACAGACCATCTTCAATAAAATTATTGACGATGGTCTCTTATAGTAGTAAGAATATTTATTATTGATGATGGTCTCTTATGGTGGTAAGAATATATATTATTGATAATGGTCTCTTATGCTGGTAAGAATATATATTATTGATGATGGTCTCTTATGCTGGTAAGAATATATATTATTGATGATGGTCTCCGGTGAGTCCGAAACATGTGATCATTAAAAATAAATCTGAATCAAAACTTTATGATTTTTAATTTGCTATTTTTTTAATTAAAATTATTTAAAATTATAAATGTGTTTTCTTTTTGCATTATTTAACATCTTTTATATTAAAGCAATGCAATGAAACTTAACCTAAGTTTAACAATCCTTATTTAACATGTCTTAAGTTTTTAGAAATTTATATTCTGACCTAATATTGATTTAAATTCTGATCAGTAATTGATTTTAAGCTCTGACCATATATTTCGTTGCCATTTTTAATAAAAAAATACAATATTCTCAAAAGTCCTATTCCTACTTTTTAACCCGACGATCGCCGTAAGCGCACCCGTGGGCGCTACGCAATATTCGAAAGATGTATTTCAAAATTAATTCCGATTTTCTCACAACGATATCTATAAATATTTTAAATATTAACAAACAGCTAGGGCGGTTAAATTATCGAGTATTTGATTTTTAATCTATTTTGTGGCAGCCCTTGTGAAAAAAAAATGATTTTTATCGTGAAAATTTTATTTCAATCGATTGCAGCTCACCAATAATGTAAGTTAAAAATATTATATAATTTTAGTAGTTTTTTTATTTGTTTACAAACATGTGGCGATATATATATATATATAATCGTGTCGGAAACAAGAATCAGATCCTGTCTGCCCAGAAGTGGGCGATAGCTTTACTTCTGGCCATCATCAGGTCTTCCTGGGTGCAGCCACTCGGGCACAGTAAGTCCAGAAAATCTTATATAATTACAAACATACTCCGGTCCGCGATGAAGTGGTCAAATAAATAATAAATATACTTATATCTCAGCGTTCATTGAAAAACACACAAAATTTAATCATATATCAAAATATACTAAACATAGCGTTAAGTAATGCGTAAATAATTCACTAATGAGTACAATAGATTATTCATCATTCAAAGCTATGAAATGTTATCCTTCCCTATTGTGTACGCCTACTGAAAATAACTAGATCTCCTGAAAATGTGTTATATCACGAATTTATAAATTGCACCGTTTTCAGCAACCATCGGCGGATTAAAATTCAACCACCGGGCGAACGTAATCGATATTTTTAAATAGAATTCCGCATAAGGGCAAAATCCCATACCGAGTACCACTGATGCTACTCCAATTAGTCTGAATAAAACATGCCACCCAATAAAGGAATCATTGTTCACGGCATACTGAATTACGACTGCGTGAATTATTTCTAAGTATTAGGTGTATTTTTAACAGTTAAATTTAACCATTGTTATATGTTTGTAGAAAATTACAGAACATTTGAAAAGCTGACAACAGCATTGTAAATGTACTTAGTCTTCTAGAGATTTTACGCCTTTTAATTAAGATGATATTACTAATGGAAAATAAAAATATATAAAAAGAGTTTTTTATTTACACTCTAGTCATGCGAATAAATACAAAATACGCTATTCTTCTTTACCATTAAGGGAATACAACGCTTTCCAAAAACCTTTCACAATATGTTTTCTAACGTAGTTTATTTGGTACGATATATTTTTCTTTTTGCTCTTTATAATGCTCTCTTATTTTTTAATAATGAATATTTACTCCAATGTGCGTATTTTGTAAGTTGGGATGTACTGATAGTTTTGTTTTATGTTTTTTTCAAGCACATCGGTTTCATTAGAATTTGGCCATCTGCTTGAAATATTCTGAAACGAAATATTACGTGAAACTTTTATCTCTCAAGTCTCTGAAAATGCAATATACTTCAGGCTGGATCCATGCGTCAGTATGTACTGCAACACAAAACAATAAACTTCTCTGCAGCAAGCCACAGCAATCTCATTTGGAAAACACTTTTATATATTCAATCCGTGATTGCAATATGAAAAAAACCTTTTCGATTTTACAGTTAAAAAAACTCTTAAGATTTAATTCATAATTAAAAGTTAACACAACCTTATAAGAAATTTATTGTTTGTGTTTCATTTGATAAAAACCAGAAATATCTGAGTTTCATTAGTTACAACTCTTGATTTCTTTATAAATCAAATAGAGGTCGATCGAAAGTTCATTATTTAAGAATCGTTCGGCATGTTTTCATTAATATGGTTTATTTTTGGTTATAAGGTCCAACTGGACACCAGTCGCCGCGTAAATTCCATAACCATACCTAATTGAATATCTTTACCATCTGAGATTTCATCATCGAAATGAACGAACAATGCCAAACTAAGATTAAGCACACAGTAGTTTTTAGTAGCCGTTGAATAATTTAAATAATTTACTTTTTATTTTATTGCGCGGTACGTGGGACTCAAAGCTTTACTTGATTAAAGCAATGTGGCGTCTATATAGCGCCTGTTTCATTTTTATTATCCTTTTCGGCTGTGAATCTTGGTATCTCACCAAGCAAAAATGCAGCCAAAAAAAGGGTTTGAGAGCAGTGCCTGCGTAGAATACTCGGGGTACAATGGTTTGACTTGTGAAGAACAACGTGAGAGAAAGGATAAGGCAGTCTTCCAAACTACAGTTGGCTATAGGCGAAGATGGAACTGATTGGTACATGTACTAAAGATGCCGTAGGAGAGAATAAACATAAGCTGCCGTTGGAAACTATACATAGACTGTACTTGGCGGAGCTGCAGGAAGCAAAATTTAAATGAATTGAGGCTAAAATAATGGCAGCTGACACAGCTTTGTGGCGGCTGTTCGTGACCGCCATATTTTTCAGGTAGAAAAACGAATATGTTGATCATAATAAATAACTTAAATGCATTTACGAACCATTGTTTATTTGACGAAACATATTCTAGTTACATTTCAAATTTAACACATATATCTTTCATGTGTATTTCGCTGTATTTTTATAGTATTTAAGGTACAATTAAAATATCGGTTTTTCTTACACTTATAAGTATAAAACTCAATTCAATTACGAGATACGATTTAAAACGAAATAAATATTTATTTTATGTAAAAATAAAAAACTGAGAAAGTTCTTGTTTATTTAATATAGTAAAGCTGCATACCGCATCAAAACTATTCGCATAACACTTCTCTGCAAAACTCGGCGTGGCTCCGTAGAGGCGTAGAGCACAAGTCGTAGGCCAACATTTACCCGGGGAAAGCAAAATATTTGTGTTGTCTTGAAATCAACTTGCCTGAAAACCGTAGACGCGGTTCAGGCAGCTTGTGAAAACTTTACAGACACGATTTGATTCAAACCGAAACGGATGCAGAGCAAAGTAAATTATTATAATTAAAACATTCTACAATATGGTCATCTAATATGCAAATATATTAACACCCTTATAATATACACTATTTGATACACAATTAAAAACTCAGAGCATGCATCATCTTTCAATGGCGTGACCCGCGATGGTACTCATAATTACACGATCTGCACCTCGACAATCGCTGTTGGGTGCAAAAATAGTAATTTTATACTGTGTTTTATTTAATATGAAAACGCATCCTTTAGCGTAGACTTATTTTATTATTTAACTTTCTCTGAGTTGGATATTTTTAGACTGTGACTGAAGGAATGGCGATCGTTGAATGTAATTGAATTCACGTTCAGACTGTGTATTTATAAGCTGTAAGTACTGCTTTGAGGAAGCGTTTGTATTGAAAATGATGTGTATTCATAATAAAATGCTACAATTTTGGAATAATAACTACAGGAAAGTAAATATTAGCACAAGTCTTTCCATTTCGCAAAATTGTAGACTATTAATATCATAAAATTTATGTGAAAAACACAGTAATATGTATTTGACTAGGGTATAGTAAAGTTGTTTGACTTCGGCAAAAGCTTCTTGCTTAAAATATTAAATTTAATAAAATAATGGTACGTACTAAATAAATAGACTGTCGTTAACTAATCATAATATTAAAAGCTAGTGAATAAATGTTGACTGATTGAATCATAAAATAAATAAATATACATACTATGAATAAATACTATAGAGACATCTGTCGCTATATTATGTCTGCAATGGTATATATATACATAGGTTTCGCGTATCTGCTAAGGCGAAGAATAGTCGTGTGGATTGCGCGGTGTGTAGAATAAAGCAAATTTTGCAAGGCGCTTGGTTCAAATCCCGCGTCTGCCGATATTTTTTTCTGAATGAATTGATGCGTATGAAATTTTATGTATAATTTTACGTGTGTATTTAATTACTAAAAATAATTTACAAATTCATTAAATATGCATGTCTCTTAAATTAAATTTGGATTTTAGTTTCAAATTTAAAAAATGTTTTGAATAATATATAAAGTGGTCAAATACGTCGCATAGTTTCAAAACTGTATTTTTGATAGTTAACCATTCGATAAGTAAACAAACCTCAAGTACATTTAGTGCATGATGGAATTCCACTAAAGCTACGCTATGTCAACAAGTGAGGCTCGATTGAATCCAGGACTATTCAGGTGTGAGACATTTGCATAATGAGTGCTCATACTTTATATTTAAGCAGAGCTTTTGTTTACTCAAATTTAGTTACCAGGGATAGATTAAAAGTTACGTTTACTTATTAATATTCCATAGTTGTTTTCTTACTTCTGTATTAAGTACAGTGTACTTACACAAAAGTTTAACTTTTTTGAAAATATAACGTAGCAGACACGATTAACTTAAAGGAATAAGCTTTAGAAACTAAAGAATAAAACGTGAATCACTTTATTATTTAAAAAAAAAAAATCAACGTTATTATGTCATTTACAACAAGAAAATAAATAAATACAATATTTACATAAACGTACAACGATTATTTGTAATTTCTATAAGATATTTGATCATAATAAGATATAATGGTGAATTGTTTATGTTATTTAAATTATTATTAATAAAGAACATTTTGAAGTATTTTTTACTGTACTGATCTTTATAACATTATGTTTAAGCATTACTATAAAACTTTTCGATATTTGTATATTCGAATCGAAAATATTTGTGTAATTATTTATTACGGAGGAAAAAATGATCGAGGGGTCTCGGGAGCTTCGGACCGATCATACGATTTTCTTAATAATACGATTAACAAATCACCAAAAATTTGCTTTGGGTACAAAAACTACCCCATCTTCAAGAATCTTGCATTTACTGTGGCTGTAGTACCAGAGAAATATTTATAAGGATATCGGGTTATAAGCCCAACGTTCCCGAATCCTGGATAATTTATTATTCCTATGCGGAGGCTCAACTCTACTGCAGTAATGCATAAAGGTTAGATTTGATATAATCATTTTTATTTAAATAAAGCTTAGTCTAGTTTTCAGCTGACAGCATCTGAATGACAAACGCTTTTATCATTGGACTATGCCTCCGGCCTATATTAAAAGTACGTACGGTCACATAGACACATACATACATATTTGATGGGTATCCAAGTATTTTTAATGTGCATAAGTAACTAGCATAAAATGAATTGCATGTGTTGGATATAAAATTAATTAAACATAAGATTATATGCGATAACAACTGTTTTAAAAATAAGACACATTCGTTTTATTCTGTCTCTATGGGATATGGGAGCTTAGTTTGGAATCTCAATAAATCCAAAATACATTATCATGCTCGAAAAAAATCTCTGACGTCTCTATTTTAATATTTACGGTAACTATTCATTCAATTCAACCAATTACGAACATTACCCAACTCTTTTTCTTCTAGAGATGCTTTCTTGCCATTCGTTAGAGTCCCGGAGCAAAATCGCTTCTCTCAAACATTCATTCCTCCTTCTTCGCGGTGCAATTCACATCCCTGGGATTCTTGAATGTTTTAACTTCTACGTTCCAGATAAGTACACGCGTGTTCGTATCCATCCATTGTTGTTGATCCCAGTTGATACTTGTCGAGCTTCGAGCACTCAATTTAGTACAATGGTAATGGCGCCCCTAAATGGCCTACCAGAACACATCGATCCTTTTCTTACATCATTTTCCTCTTTTGTCGATTGTATTGTTCTCCTAGATCTCTATGATTTTTGACACGTGTTATCTTCATCTTCTTTTATGTTTTTTTTTTCTCTTTTGTATATTTGTATGTTTATGTACACTCTGTTTCTGGTTCTTTAATATTATATGTACCTTAGAACTACGGCTCTGATAAATAAATAAATAAAATAAATAAACGTCGTCTGAAAAACCTTTAAAATCCCAAAACTGTTACAGATAAATAAAACGACATCGGCTTTCAGCGCCTTTACAAAATGGATGAGCAATAAAGTGAACAATGAACAGTCGCCTGTACGACATTTTAGGCGATGGGATTTTAACCGTCCGGGTTTATTTGTTCTAAGACTTCCTTTGTTGGAAAATGCCAGTTAAAAGCGTATTGAAGATAAAACTACTGACGCCCGAAGCAGCACGAGTCACCCGATGTGTACTTTTCCCACAATGCCCTAATCCGTTTACCAATGTCATATTTCCTCGCCGCACTAGCGCTCCACTGCAGTTTATTCTTTAAGTACATTGCGCTTCGAAGTTAAGCATACATTTCTACGAGCTGAAACAAATTACGCGAATTTTCCAGCAACTTTTTATAATAATTTAAATTCCATTTAGTTTATTTAACACACTGAACTTATAAAAGTATATATTTTTTTTAATTCAGCTTATGAATGTTAGAAAATTCTACCAAAAAAAATAATGAGAAAATAAATACAGAAATACGCAGATATTCAAATGATAATAAGCTGGTATGACTAAAAATAAATTTATGCAATATTCATTTAAATATTAACCTTTAAACGCCCAGCGGTTTCGTTACGGGACCGCAGATTTGCGTCGTTCAATGCCCTACAGTCCCATGCAGGAGTGCTAATGGTTCATTTTACAATTGAATTACATTAATTTGTAATAATAGTATTAAAAAAAGTTCATGGAGGAATCTATTGTGCGATGAAACATTACAAACATTGGCCTGCTGGGGCATTGAATGACGCAAATCTCCGGTCCCTTACGGGACCGCTGGGCGGATAAAGATTAATATAGATTAACATAACAAAATGCCAAAATATTTGCTTGGAGCATCTTGATGTACGGCTGTGAGACATGGTGCTTATCTGAAAGTGATAACAAAAGACTAGAGGCATTTGATATGTGATCATACAGAAGAATTCTTGGAATTATCTGGAGAGACCACGTCACGAACAATGAGGCTCTCAGCATAATCAAAGAAGATAGGCACCTAGTAAAAACCATCTCACAGAGGCAATTGGTCACATCATGCGCCACGATGGTCTTCTTCACGACATTGTGGAAGGGATGGTTAAGGGTAGAAACTTCAAAGGGCGCCCTAGACGGGAGTATTTGCAGCAAGTATTCGAGGACATGAGTTGTAGCTCTTGTGCTGAGCTAAAAAGGATTGCAGAGGATCGATAAGAGTGGAGATCGAGATGCAAGATTTTGTTGCTGCAAACCAATCCACCGGATTGATACTACGAAGAAAAACAAAATTCATGATTCAATGACAATGTGCGTTTTTTTTTTAATAACACACGCTCACCCCTATTTTTCGCCAATTTGTCCTCAATGACTAATATAATTAATACGTTTCTTTGAATGGAAAACTTACGATTAACTTAATGTTATGTCAGGTGCCCTAATAGTTTTTTTTTTCAATAATAAACACTGAATCTTGCATACGTATTGGCATCGCCAAAATGAAAAAAAAAATGCAACAGAAAGTACCAATGCGCATTAAAAAGTTACTCCAAGCTGTATACTTTAAAAGAAAACGTAATAGACGATCAAATCAAAAGGATACCTTCAAATCTCAGATAATGTACTTGCGATTATTTTTACTTAAAATATTTTTCTTAATAGATAGTCATTTTATAATGTTAATACATAAATTATAGTATTATGTGATAACATGCTATATTATTTTATGTTAATTGTGTATTTTATGCTAATAAACCTATAAATATTGCTTGGGGATTTTTTTAAATATGCTCAATTGTTCATGTATTGTATGTTAGCAACTAGGAATTTTAATTTTGAATTATTTTTTACAATTCACCATAATTGATGCTAATTCATTTGCATTTTTATTTCAAATTCACAAACATTAGTTTATTGCGTTCATAAATAATTAAATAATCAATATAAATCAATACAAACAACAAACACAAAAAATAAGTTCTAAGGTACAAGAAAGTAGAAGAAACAATGCATTAAATATAGGTATGTACTTGTGATTAAGTACTAAAGTAATAGAAAAGAAGAAAGTCAACAACAATTTTTGAAAACAATTTTTTAAAAGTCCCGAAGCTTGCTAAACGTAAGACTCTATGAAATTACTTTGATAAATAAATTTGTGGAGCTCATGTCGACGCTGGGCTTCTCTCAAGTGGAATATATCAATATTCGAGTCGATATGGTTGAACAGTCTGATCACTCTCCCAAGAGGCATAGTCTCTGGCAGGAAAGTATTACTTCTAGGAAGAACTAACAATCTGTGCATCCTTATCCTTGAATAATTGTCAGGGACAAACAAACCGATTTTATTATACGCCTAATAATTAAATATAGTTAAATATTACACTTAAACTAGCAATACGATTCAAAAATGCGATCTACTGAAACTCATATCTCGTTAGAAGATTATCTACCAACAAAAAATAAAAGAGTAAATTTCAGGATGTATGAAGTGTTCTATCGCAGAAAGAGTTAAGGAAACCATGTTCTACATTTAAAGTTATTTATGAGTAAACTTTAAGATGCTCTATTGTGGATATTAAATAAGTTTCATCTCTTGAAGCCCGCGTGCACGAGCCAAAGTAATATGACAACATATCAAAACAAGCACGTGCGCCTTATAAACTTTGGTGAATCGGCTGAAAATATTTGAATTCAATAACACTTCACATTAAATTTCATATAACATTAAATAAAAAGATAATTTGATAATTTAATAAAAATTTAATAATCTAGTAAAAAACTATTTTGCTTTTAGGAGGAAATATAGTACGAGGTACAACTCTCTCCTTCTCTGGATCTCCCCTGAACTTCGCAGCGCTCCCGGCCTCTTGCTCTGGATGGAACTTCAACCAAGGACGCAGACCTGCAAGCAGACTACACCCCAGCACGAGGGATCAGACCGGAACACAGCTGCCTTCAACCAGCTGTCGAGGAAGCTGAACTACGAAGATGAGGACCCACTGCTGCAGCTTGTAGAAGAGTTTATCAGTCGAGGACTGGTCGTTTACATCTTGTAAATATCAGATTTCATAAATTATCATTAAGCTATTGATGTCAGCTTGATATAGATAGAAAATATAGAATCCGAATCGAGGAAATACGCAGAAGAAATCAAGTAGTGGATGCTACCCAACGAATAGGCACACTCAAGCGGCAACGGGCAGGACATATCTGTCGAAGAGACGACGGTCGATGGGAAAAAAAGTACTGGAATGGCGCCAAAGAACTGGCAAACAAAGCATTGGCCGACCCCCTACAAGATGGACTGACGATATAATAAAAATAGCGGGAGTAAACTGGATGCGGAAGGCGGAGGATCGAAGAGGATGGAGACTCATGCGGGAGGCCTACGTTCAACAGTGGACGGACACAGGCTGATGATGATGATGATATAGCTCTTTTAGGCTGATGCCGAATAGACTCGATAAACGATTTTTTGTCTCTTATTTGTGTTCGCTGGCCTGACATGCACACCCAATAATGCAAGTCTTCATTTTATATAAAAAATACATGGCGTTTACATACGCCATTTTATTTATTTTGACAGTTGCTTCATTTCATGTTGGTTCAACTATCAACTTTAGTTTTTGCTTTTTGCAACTTCTGACTTAGCCGCGACAATCTTTAGGGCGCTTCATGTTACTGTGCCCGTCTGGCAGCTCGTGCCCGCGCACGTTTCCGGTCCGAGCGAGGCTTGCGATACAACATGTTACGACCGGGCGGGGAAACCGAAGTCTTATATTGGAAATAAACGCGAATCGTGCTTTTAAACAAGTTCTTTTCTTCGCGACCTATTCCTGTATCTTTCCTCCACGCGTTTCGATGACAAACCCGCGACTTGCTGTCGCCTTCATAAAGTAAGGGAAAGTTACTAGTTAATACTGAAAATAGTAACTGCTTATATTGCTGGAACATGTAAATTTTTGGTAATATTTGTACACTTGTGATGTAAAGTGATGTTGTGGTATTTTAAATATTGCTGGCGGGTATGGCTTGATCTAATATGGCTTACATCAGTGTTCCCAACCTCCTAACGTTTGTTCACCATATCAAAGATCGTGAGCTCGATCCTCAACAGAGATTAAAATAAAAAATATTTTTAATCGATCTATAAGCTCTATAAATTATCTTGGTTGGTGTGAATTTGATCCCTCATCCGTAAAATTCAAGTCATAGCCTAATAATTAAAATCGGTGATAGACGAAAGTAGTCACGTTAACAACATCACACACACCCATTCAGAGTGAATTCTTGTTATAAATTAGTGACGCATAAATTTTGGCATTTTTTCTATGTCATTAGCGGATCACCACTTTATATATGAAACATGGTTAGCGACATAGTATCTACATATGAAATTTCTGGATCAACATCTATCGGTTTTCTTCTGTATATTTGTACGCAAGAAAATTCTTTCATGGTTTATGTTACAGTTCAACTTTCAATGAAGTCACTTTAATTGATAAAAATTCAGGAATTCCATTGTTTTTCTTCGATTCGTCCAGAAACTACAATTTTCCTAACAAAACGCGGTACTTGAATAAATGAGTATTGTCGTTTTAATTTATTATTACGAAAAACATGATAAAATTTTGAAACACTTAAATTTTGTAAGTGACTATTGACGAGCGGAATTCGAACAAATTATGTCATTGATTTAATTATATCATAGCCTCAATTATATTGAAGAGTTAGTTGAAATCGATTCATCTCACTATTTTCAGAATTCAAAATAGAATATAAAGTATATTCAAGTATGTTTATATGTATTCAAAAGGCAATATATTATTTAAACGCCCAACGAATTTAAATTTAGAGTAGGAGAGAGTTCTAAAGAAATTTCTGAGGTTTGTCTACTCGGGGATGTAAGGATATTATCCGTGGCTATACCTTTTTAATTTTATACATGATACTAGGATTAATGGGCTCTATGTGTATACACAAGAGTGTATAAATTTCTTCCCGGTGGTGCATTGCATGTTTTGAAATCCTGATATCGTGTCAGAGATCGGCTGTTTTATTCCGGACAAGTTATGAAAGCAAGGAAGCATAGACGTGATACTAACCTGTCAAGGAAAATATCTCTTAGAAGAGTGAATGATTCGTTCAACTAGATTGCCCAACATATTTCCCGCATGCAGCGTTCAGCCTCCCTGGTTGAGCGCTGGTCTCAAAAAACACACATTTAAAGTAAGGTAAGCCTTTTAAAAGGAGAGTTTTTTTTGTTATACAGTGGTACCTCGACAAACAAGGTTAATTCGTTCCGTAATATTGATTTTAGTCAATTAACTTGTATTTCAAAGCAGTGTTATTCAGTAAAGATATTTTAAATGTCGTGTACTACATTCCAGCCCTGAAAAAGCAACAATTTTTCTTTATACGTGTTTCCGTGGGTATTTTAGAGTTCAGAAGTCGTTTTTTTTTTAATCCCTGTCGGAGATCGAACCCACGACCTTTGGCATATCAAGCAAACGCTTTGACCATTGAGCTATACCCACCAACATTTTTTTGATTATTTATTTAATTTAAAAAATAATAAATTTTAAAAAAAGGTGTTACAATTAAAATTTATCTTTAAGAAATGTAAATCAGCCGTCGGGTATAGAACTATGGTCAAAGCGTTTGCTTTGCCAGCCAAAGGTCGTTGGTTCGATCCCCGACAGAGATTTAAAAAATGATTTTTAATCAATTTCTGAGCTATAAAATACCCCTGGTTGGTGTAAAATTGATCCTACTCCCGTTAAATGACAGTCATAGCCTAATAATTAAAATCGGTAGTAGACGAAAGTCGTCCCGTGAAGACCACCTATTCATAGTAAATTCCTGTGATAATCAAGGATGATGCGTGAATCTCGGGCTGTAGTAGATGACGTTGGCGGATCAACACTCCACATGCAGCGCTTAGCCATATGCACCATGGTAAGTGACATAGAATTCCACTGATGAGACTTCAGAATTACTATCACCATCTGTCGGTATTCTCCTGTATGTGTTTACATAAAAAAAATACAGTCATACTATTAGCTAATAGAAAAATATGACACCTCTGTTTTATTTTTAGAGCAAATAGACATCCGAGTGCAAGTACTTCAGTTAAAAGTGCTCTTCCTCAAAACACTTCCGGCTTAGAGAGCAGTTCTCCAAACATAGTGCAGTCCTACGAACAGAGTGCAGGTCTCTTCAATTAAACGAAACGCCAACGCCAGAGATGCACTTGCGCACGCACCAGAGACAACCCTCAAAAGAATGTCTAATAGGTACTACAATAAAACATAAAATTATCACATTATTTTATAATACAATATTTCAGTTCATCGTAAAACGGCAATGCTTTAAAGCGAGGAATGAAAATCAATGTTACAAGTGTAAAATATGAACTTTACAATTAATCGTTTTCCTTAAAAAAAAAATAATAATATATAGCAAAAATAATAAAAAATGCAGTTTTCTGTTTTCGATGATCGACCTTGTTTTTAAAACTGCCTTGTTTTACACATCTCGTCATTTCTCGTAAAGTCAAACTATTATTGCCGGCGGTTATAGCTCAATGGTCAAAGCGTTTGCTTTGCAAGCCAAAGGTTCGATCCTGAATGACATTAAAAATTTTTTTTAAAAAACAAACGATTTATGAGCTCTAAAATACCCACGATGAGCGAGGGGGAGATCCATCACGTACGACTGCCAAGCAAAGACTTAGCTCTGCCGGCAGCTCGCTAAGGAGGGATTTGGAGTGGGGGAATCAAGGTACACTACAAAATCGCGGGAGCCACCGTAACAGCACTTTTCAGGACTTTAGCGGCATGGGAAACTTATTTTACTGATCACCCTCGTATGTTCCCGAAATCTATTATACAGCTACATTTTTTTTTGTTTTTGTTTTTCTCTCGCTATCAGCGTATTCTAATTAGCAAATATTGAGATCCATAGCTACTCTTCGGTCTAATGAACACTTTTGAGATTTTTTTTTTTCTTTATGTAAACACATACAGGAGAATATCGACAGATGGTGATAGTAATTTTTTTTTGTCTCATCTGTGGAATTCTATGACGCTTTCCATGGTGTATATGGCTAAACGCTGCATGTGGAGTGTTGATCCGCCAACGTCATAGACTACAGCCAGAGATTCACGCATCATCCTTTATTTTTACAGGAATCTACTATGAATGTCTTCACGGGACGACTTTCGTCTACCACCAGTTTTAATTGATAGGCTAAGACTGACATTTTACGGGTAATGGATCAAATTCACACCAACCGGGGTATTTTAGAACTCAGAAATCGATTAAGAATCCATTTTTTTTTTAATCTCCGTCGGGGATCGAACCCACGACCTTTGGCTTGCAGAGCAAACGCTTTACCATTGAGCTATGAAGCCGGCTACGATGAAGTGCTCCAATCTCATGCATACCCATAGCTAGAGCGTAAACGAAAGAGTTTATCAAAATATCGTGATAATACATTATATAACTAAGTATTACGTATTATTTAATTAGTAAATTCCTGTAATAATTTGATAATGCGTGAATGTCAGGCTTTACTTTGTTACATTGGCAAATCAACATTCCACATGCAGTACTTTTCCATTTGCAGCATGGTAAGCCACATAGAATCCACATATGAGACTTCAGCATCATTATCACCATCTGTTGGTATTCTTCTGAAATAAAATATCCAAAAAAAAATCTTTGTATTTTTTTACATCTCAGATGCTTCCGAATATTTAAATTGCATTATTCTTAAAGATATTTTTCAAATAGTTCATGCTTCGAATCATCTCTTTTCAATTTCTATTGAAACATTTAATTATGGTTCATTCAGACAGAAACGCTCCAACTCGAGCGCATCTCTTCGTTAATAAAGAAAAAGAGGGCGCTGAGAATATTTCATGAAATTGCTCACTTATTTAATAATGAATTACATTTGAACGCTTCGGTGAATATAACGAGGGAGAAGTTAGCTGCCATTTTATATTACACATTCATATAAAGTTGGTGCTGGGTAAGACTTTGGCGTCAGAGTGATTTCATCTTCCGTGAAAAAAACGTTATCAATTATATATAAATATAAGTAAATGAATTAATGTTTGCTTAATACTCATGGATATTTTAACTGCTTATGCAATCACGATTAAAGTAAAAACCAGTATCTGGAGTTCAAAATTTTGATAGAGAGTAATTACAAAAACTCACTGAGGTCGAGACCTCGTGTTCAGCAGCGGCACGACGAACGTTTATGGGCCAATCCAGGTAGCGAGAAAGAACCGTCTGCGGTTAGCGGCGGGAACCAAGTGACCGATTCAACTGTCGATTCTCTTCACTATTGTGTGAGTGAGTGGGGCTCATCATTATCACCAACGAACGGTATTCTCTTGTATGCAACGTCCAGCCACTCTGGCTGAATCCATAGCGTGTACTGGTCTCGTCTACTATTGACACAGCTCAATGTTAAAACCGTTATCCGGAGTGTTAAAATGTTGAAAAATAAATGAATAATTTCAAAAAATTACCGAGGTCGAGACCACGTGTTCAGGAGCGGCACGACGAACGTCTATGTGTCAATCCGGGTAGCGAGAAAGAGCCGTCTGCGTTTAACGGCGGGAACTAAGTAACCGAGTCAACTGTCGATTCTCTTCACTATTGTGAGTGAGTGGGGTCGTCATTATCCACATCGAATGTTATTCTCTTGTATGCAGCGTCCAGCCACCCTGGCTGAAGTCATAGACTGCACTGGTTCCGTCCGATTATGATCTCCTGCATGTGATTGCTAATTAAAAATTAAAAAAATGTAATTCATTTTTTTTATATCACATTTACATTTTTTCGCTCCACTTAAACTTAAGTCACACTTGGGCTTAAGAATTCATGAGCGGTAGGCTTATCCAAGAGTATAAAACATACTGAGCCGCAGTGAACTTTGCCCTCTTAAGTACTCATTCAGTTTTAATTACAGGCTAATTGCGCCCGTTCCAAGTTTTAGCTTTTTGTTATCATACAACTTTAAAAGTCGCAGTGTGCAAAACGACCCGCGCTTCTAATACAGATAGGCTTTATCGCAAGGATTACGAATGCTTTCAGACATATTTATTTGAACCGAAAAAAGACATGTTTTTTAAAGTAAAATTTAAAGATATTATCATCATCGCCAGGATGTGTCCATCGACTGCTTAACGTCGGCTTTCCGCATAAGTCTCTATCATTCACGAGCCTCTACATCCTGGCTACTCCCACTATTCTTCTGATGTCGCCAATCCATCTTGCAAAGAGTCGGCCAACGCTCCGCTTTCCAGTTGTTGGACGCCACTCTAACACTTTTCATCTCCATCGACTGACATCTCTTTGACAGATGTTACATTGCCACTAAAGTGTGCAGATATTTAGATAATCTCCAATATTTGGGTACATTTTCGGATATCCTTGTTTCGGAATCTATTTTTTTTTTTTTTTTATTAAGCAGAACCGTAGATCCAAAATACATAAAACAATGAAGAATAAGAAATATAGAGGATACATAAACATACAATACATGCAAAAAAAAAACGTAAAAGAAGAAGAAGATAACACGTGTCAAAGATCACAAATATCTAGGAGAACAATAGCAATGACAAAAAGGAAAATGATGTTAGAAAAGGATCGAGGTGTGCTGGTAGGCCATTCAGGAGCGCCATAGTAAATTGAGTGCTCGAAGCTCCACAATTATCAACTGGGATCAAAAACAATGGATATACTTTTTGACATACTTCAACCATGGATCTCTCCATGGCACATTAGATGACCTTTTTTAATGATTAAGACCTACTATTAGATTCCACGCCTCTGCGCCATAAGTTAATACTGTGAGGATACAATGTTTAAACGCCCAAGTTTTAAGACCTTGCAGAATTTTCGCTTTAAAAAATGTACTTTACGCTTTTGCATCGGTTGTCGGCATATGCCGTCAAAGATTCCCCTTTCAATACTCATTGTGACATCTACGGTTAGAAATTGGAAGTGCAGTCATTCCCTTTATCAACCTACATGTATTATTTACAGGAATCTGTAAAGCGTGTTAATTAATATCGTAAGGTTTCGTCACAGGAGCGATTTTTCTGGAAACCACATGTGTGAATGCCACTACATGTATGGAGTAACATAATGAACGTTTGGTAAATATTATAGTTTTTTATGCATCATCTGATAGCTAATGGATGCAAAAACCAATGTGATATGAAAATAGGTCAGATAAGTACATTTATGCTTCAAATACTAGTTAAAGCAAAAAAAATGGTTTGAAAAATTCACGCCGTATTGACAGTACAATTTGTATTCCACCGAGCCGTAACGAAATGGTTAAGTTATCTTATTTATAGTTATATTTTTATAAGAATTATTTTTTTAATAATTTATGAAGGCTTCTTTACTTCTAAGATATATATTTTTAAATTGTATGATGATCCTTTGTTTTGATTTTGTATTTTAATGCATATAATGGGTTTATAAAAAAAAAACTGTTTCCTTATTATCTTTCTTCTATACTGTAAGCTTAGCGAATTAAAATTTTCTTATACGTCTAAATATCAAAGTTTTGGAATGAAAACATTAGATGGTAATGACATGTGTCATATGCTTACAAGATAGTCTGAAGATATTCTCCTATATGCGATTGTTTAAAATAAAAAATACAGATTACAACCTTTGAAATATAATAAAATATTCGAAAATTATCAATCTAGTGAATAAAACGCTTAATGAACTTAATTAACCTTTCATTCATTACGGCTCGGTGGAATACAATTATATTGTCAATTATAAAACTAGTATTTAAAGCGTAAATGTACTTATCTGGTCTATTTTCTTTTATCACATTGATTCTTGTATCCTTAAGCTATCAGATGATGCATAAAAAACTATTCTAAGAAAGTAGGAAAACGATATATCACGGCTACCGATGTCAGCGGTAGGGGAATCTTACACGGCATATATCGGGTACCGATGCGAACAGGTTAAAGGAAACAAATTAAAACGTCAAAACGTAAGCATTCTTAAGCAAACAAAAAAATATTTGGAGGTTGACACGTAATTAGTTTATTGTATGTTACGTTAGTTTAGTAAGGTTGAGTTTAGTTTATATAAGAGTATAAAATATAATGCAATGCATTATTCTTTTTATATTTTATTGTTAAAAATATCATTGACTCGTGCGAAATAAATAAAAGCTCTTACTAAATAACTTTTTCTTTCGATTAACAGATACCGTTAGTGTCGATTTATGTCTGACTTAAAAGGGCGATATTTCCAGGCATCGTCAATCCATAAACTTCAGTATGTGCCAATTCTTGAAATAGACAGTTTAACTGTGAATGCTGCTCCAGTCCAATAGTCTGTGCTTCACGTCGGCTTCGCTCCAAGTGCTCAGTAAGTTATGTGACTGAACTCCCATAAATTTCCAAGCACATAAAATTTGGACATCCGCGAATACCGTCCGGTGTTGGAGCAAGGTTTATTAGATGCAACCCACTCATAAATAAAAATCTCTCTTTTTATGTCATTTACACATCCAATCACAGCATTTGGAAAACGAAATTACATTTTTAAAGCGAAAATTCCACAATGTCTAAAAAGCAAAGCGTTTAAGCAATGCATCCTTCCTGTATGAACTTATGGCGCAGAGACGTGGAATCTGACAGCAAGTCTTACCTATAAAATAAAGGTCACCCAGCGTGCTATGGAGTGTTCCATGGTCGGAGAATCGCTAAAAGATAGAATCCGAAACGAGGAAATACTCAGAAGAACTGAAGTAGTGGATGCTCCCCAAAGTATAGGCACAATCGTGGCAATGGCAGGACATATCTGTTGAAGAGACGACGGTCGATGAGAAAGAAAAGTATTGGAATGGCGCTTAAGAACTGGCAAACGAAGCGTTGGCCGACCCCCTGCAAGATGGACTGACGACATAATGAGAATAGCGGGAGTGACATGGATGCGGAAAGCGGAGGATCGAAGAGGATGGAGACTCATGCGGGAGGCTTACGTTCAACAGTGGATATGAGTAATTCATTTGAGATTTTTATGTACACATGTCAGGCGTGTTTTCAAAAGAATTAAATACACACATAAGACTTTTTCTAAGAACGGATAACATATTAGTATGGACACTTAGGATCCTTACTAGTAATATTAAAAACACATACGAATCACTTAAACAGACTTTGTACTCTTGTAATTGAAATCGAAAGATTTGGAGTCAGCGTGCATGCAAAAAGCAATATACATTTGTTTATGTAAAAGCATACAGGAGAATACCGACAGAGGGTGAAAGTGATTCTGAAGTATCATCTGTGAAATTCTTTGATGCTTACCATGCTGCATATGCTATGCGTAGGCTATGCGCTACATATAATGTGTTGATTCGCTAACGTCATAGACTACAGCCCGACATTCACGCATCATCTTAATTATTACAGGAATGCACTATGAATGGGTGGTTTTCTTATGTATGGGTGACTTATATACCGTAAGGCTCACGATGATTGCCCACATAAACATCTCGAAAGACCTCGTGAATTCTTCGTTTCAATATGTTTATCTGTCATAAGTGATGTCCCAAGTCACTATTGAAAAAATTGTTTTGTTATGCTGAAAAATTAGCTATTTCGATTTTTTCGATCGATATTTCTTGGTGAAATTCCGTAATATCCGATATAAATTAAAGATTTTGTAGAATTTATTCCACATATTTTTTTTTTTGACGACATGTTTCAGCCAGGTCGGATGGCCATTTCCAAGTGAAGTCATGAGAGCTTAGTAGTCAATATAAATTATGTGTTAACTTTATTTTTTATTATAACTTTATTATATCACATGGAATATTATTTCCAAACCAAAGATCGAGAAACTTATTATTTATTATAAGTTTGATGAGCTGAAGCTAGAAATAGCCTGACTGCAAATTTTCAACGAAGATTCTTCGTTGAGTTTCGTTGTGTGCGAACTTCGCGAAATTCGTGTGTTCACACAATCTGTTGAGAAGAACACAGGGAAAGCTGATATCTGCTTGGAAAGTAGAAGAAAAGCTCACAGCGGGATTCCAATACACTTAACCTTTGTAATCAATGAGACAGCAAAATCTTTTGCTATTAATCTGAATTTAGAGAAAAACCTTTCATGCATGAGACATAACAGCTGATTAACGAATTAACTGTTCTTCGAATTTACGTTTTTCTGCATATACCGTACATTTTGTATAGTCATAAGAAACCCATAAGAAACAATGTTAAATAATCCCGCATTAAAATGTCGACGATTTATCGATTTTTTGATCTATCGTTTTAATATAATGGTGCAGCCGCTATTTTTTTTTATGTAAACATACAAGAGAATATTAACAGATGGTGAGAGTGATGCTGATGTATCATCTGTGGATTCTATGACGCCTACCATGTTACACATGCCAACGTCATTGACTACAGCCCGAGATTCACGCATCATCCTTATTATTACAAGAATTTACTATGAATGGGTGGTCTTCACGGGAACATGGGTGGGTTATCACTTGTTGCAAACCGCGTATTGCTGGTCGGGTTGAGTTACTACTTAGCACCAAATGATCTAAGCCTTGAGAGCATCAGGCTAATAATCCGATTCTTTAAAAAGCCAACCAACAAATCACTCAAATATATGCCTGAAAAACTACATCTCCAAGTCTGGAGATATCGACCTGGAAGCTTTCGGGAACCATATACCTGTATGATACCAGGCGGACCGGAGGCGCAGAAACTGACAGAACTGAATAGAGACAATATGTGGTGATCATATGACCTTGCCGGCAGGTAAAGCTCAATGGTCAAAGCGTTTGGTTGGCAAGCCAAAGGATGTGGGTTCAAACCCTGACGGATATTTAAAAAAATTAAAAAATAATCGATTTCTAAGTTCTAAAATACCGCCGGCTTGGATGAATTTGATCCTTCACCCGTAAAATGCCAGTCGTAGCCTATTAATCGAAATTAGTGGTAGACGAAAGTCGTCCCGTGAAGACCACCCGTTCATAGTAAATTCCTGTAATAATAAGGATGGTTCGTGAATCTCGGGCTGTAGTTTATGACGTTGGCGGATCAACACTCCACACGCAGCGCTTAACAATGCGTAACATCCTGAGCGTCAAAGAATCCACAGAAAAGACTTCAGCATCACTATCACCATCTGTTGTTGTTCTCTTGTATGTACTTTCATAAAAAAAATATTCCATGTATGGATAGGAAACGGGAAAAAAAAAACTGTTTTTGAAGCTTTCTGCAAATATATTTTTAAAATGTAAAATCGCGGTACCACTGTAATTGTTGTCTTATTCTCATTTTCCTTTATTTTCCATGGCCTTACTCGCTGCGATGTGAAGGATTCTACCAGAATGCAGTTTACTTGTTGTGAAAAGCAACTATTGACCAAGTCGCAGTGTTGGCCTGATCTGTATTCTGCACCGAGCCGCTGCGTTCTGCTGCTGAAGATGCACGTCCTCTCGGGAGTCCGCGGAAGCTATCAGAAAGTCTTCCAGGCAAGAGACAACGTCAACTTTTCCATTCGAATCGTGATCTGAACGCATTGAGATTGACCGTGCTTGCGGTGCACCTAAACAATGAAATTAAATACTGTACGGAGAAATTAAATAATTCCAGTACATTTTTTACGCGATTTCGATTATACGCCATGTTTTTCGGACGGCACTTTTTCTACATGTTTCACTCGGTGTTATGCGATTTTTTCAATTTTTTTAAATATTTACATAATGAAGGCGTTCAAATCAGTGATGATCCTAGGAAAAGTTATGTGATTTAAATCTGTTATAAAACTTGTTTACATACAACCGCACAATTTAAATTATGTTTTGAAGACAAAAATGGATATCTATTGAAATCGTCAATTTAAAAAAAAATGAATCTGCGGGCTCGTTCCATTGCCGCGTGGAGGAAGGATGCCGGAGCAGATTAACAAGCAAAAGAACTTGGTTTTGAAACTCAATACGCATTTATTTTTAATAAGACTTGATTTCCTCGTCCGACCTAACATGACGCCGGTCCGGACGAGGACTAACTGACAACTGCCGGAACAATGTGACATGCAGAGCCGCCAAGATGATCACGGCAAAAAAGCAAATTAATGATGACAGTTGCACTATTCACTGTCATAAGAAATAAAATTGCATATGCAAACACCGTATAATTTTATATAATTAAAAGTAACATTATTAGATGTGTAAGGAGATCGAACAAAAATAAGAGACAAAATATCGTTTTTCGAGGCTTTTCGGCATCAGCCTCAAGAACTATATCAAACTGATATCACTTTGTATTTATCGTATACATGCATATCAGCGACGAATAATATAAAACACATACCAATTACTTATACATAAAACTTTTCTTACTATATTTGAAGAAAATAGACACCACAAATTCCCGTTTCACAGTTTTGTTTTATTTATGTACACACATACACAGGATTATACTGACAGATGGTTATAGTAATTCTTAAGTCTCATCTGTGGAATTCTATGACGCTTACCATGCTGCATATAACTAAGCACTGCATGCGGAGTATTGATGTAGCCTTATGTAACGTGATAAGCGTGATAAAATGCACAGATGAGACTTTACCATTGTTATCATCATCTTTTGTATTTAAACACATAAAAGAGAAAGCTGACAGATGGTGACAGTGATTCTGAAGATTCAGTGGATTATATATCGCTTACCATTCTTTGTGGATAAGCTCTGTATGTGGAGTGTTGATCCGCCAACGTCATAGACTACAGCCCGAGATTCACGCATCATCTTTATTATTATAGGAATTTACTATGAATTGGTCGTCTTCACGGGATGACTTTCGTCTACCACCAATTTCAATGAATAGGCTATGACTGGCATTTTACGGGTGAAGGATCAAATTCACATCAACCGGGAGTATTTTAGAGAGCAGTTTTTTTTTTTTTTTTAAATCTCAATTGAGGTTTGAACCCACGATTTTGGCTTGCAAATCAAACGCTTTCATTCATCAACACTGAAGGATCAACAATCCACATGCAGTGCTTAGCCATATGCAGCATGGTAAGCGTCACAGAATTCCACAGATGAGACTTCTGAATTACTATCACCGTCTGTCGGTATTCTACCGTATGTGTTTACATAAAAAAAAAACAATGCAAAGTTCAACAGTGTGAAAAAAAACCTAAAAGTGAAAATTAATACATGCAAACACTAAAATCAATTTTCTTATAGTATTTTCATAATCAATAATTAAATGAAAAATACAAACATTTTTTTGCACGAATTTAATGAAATTTTTTTATTTTTTCCTGCGTTCTTGGTACTTTTTCCTTCGATATTTTGATTTTTGGAACCATTAAAATATTTGAAAGGAGAAGAAGAAAAAAATATATTGAAAAATTTCAAAACAATTTTTTTTGGCTTCGTTAACCTCTCCTCCCCGGTGATGTCTATCGACTACACATTGCTTGTAATAACTTAAATATCTTTGTAAATATAATACACACAGGGTTCAGATCTTAGGTATTCCTCCTTAATACATTTACGTATTGAAAAAAAATATATTTATAATAATAGGCACTCATCGGGAGCAGGAAATATTTTTCTACAATCCGGAATAAATTCACCACTACACTCAAGACGCGTCAACTGTCATGTATTCATTCGACCTGTCGGAAGCGTGTGCAAAAATAAAATTAAAAACTACCCAGATGCGTCAGCATCTATACTCCTCACTCTCGCTGACGTACTAATATGAGTGAGCGAGACGGGAAACCTCAGTTGGTCAGCTAGTTCGAAATGATTTCGATGCGCGTCGGCTCATCGATATGTCGACAGGCTAAGTAGTGTTAGTAGCTCTCGGAAGTTTACGCGCCAAGGTGCGTCTGGCGGTTTGAGGTCTTCGCGTGATGTTTTTCATGTTTTTAGCTATTAAATGACAATTATTACTGCTTATTGACATCAACTATTATAAAATTAAGCGATGTCTTTGAATATTTTCATTTTTTCGAATTTCTACTCATTTTATTCACTTTAAATCAGAATGTGTAACGAGTACACACCATCGGAACGCGTGGAAGTTTTTAACATAGTAAGGCGAGGGTTAAAAAGCAATTTTAAGTGAATGATTTAAAAATACCGTCTCTATGGATATTCGAACACCATTCAAAGTCTTTGAAGGAAAATTTAAAGATAAAATTATGAAAGTTTCTCGTAAAGAAGGACTTAATTTTATTTTTATCTTCGCTCACGTGGGTTGTGTATTTTTAATAAATAAATATACAAAATTCCACATTGCAGCGATTTGATCTTCGAGATTATAGGTATTAGTGTGGAATGTTTTGCCTTCGAGAGGTCTTTTCATTTTCCATGTTTATTGAATATTACTTCCGGTGAAAGCCCTCGAATAAAAAAAATTTTGAGGAATATTAGATCCACAAACAGAATACGTGGCCTTAATAAATTTATTTCTATCATATTTTTGTTTTCAGATTTTTTTTCAGATAGCAACTTTCAGATCGAGAAAATATTTTTTCAGTATATTCCTTATAACTTGAACTAACGAGAAAAAAGACGGTGAAAATATCAGATTCGAGCGTTTTATGGATTTTATTATTTTGAAGATGGTAGTCATATTTAAAAATACAAATGTCTTGTATGAAAACACTATTTTTATAAATATTCTATAATTTTTTGTAATTAGATAACAATTTACCTTATTCTCTTCACAGTCCTAAAAGCAATATTTCCTTGTAAGTTTGATATCGATCGGAAGAACGGTGAAGGAATGTATAAAAATCACACACACACATAAAGACGTTCATTTTTTGTATATATTATGAATCGTACACAATATAGTCAGTGTTTCCAAAATACTAATGTCACTCAGCATCTGATAATTTAACTTCAAATTATTGGTGTTTATATATTATCGTATTGACATCCCCGTAAATCAATGGCGACTCCATGTCACCAGGATCGTCATTGGGACACAAAGAACTTTTCGAGAAACACATCAGCGTGTATTTTTAAATAAAAGAAGACTGATGAAATTCAGTAGCTACTGCCCGGAACAGAATACTCTTTTCATTCCATGACGTCCTGGCAGGGATTTTCTGCGCCGAATAAGCATAGTGACTACTTTGTGGCCACTTAAAAAAAAACACGCATTTACCATTTTCACTTGTATTTTCGGTGAGAGAATCCGTCTTACATCTCCATCTCTTTACAACCCGTGAATGCGATTCTAATCTGTTTAACAGGTTCTTTATTTTTAGCACTTGTGCATTGACCGCAACTGTGCAGAGGAGTTCCTACTAGACTTATCACTTGCTCACTGATCATAATCTGAATGAGCGCACCATCAAAGAGACTTAGCTGTCCTCCAGTGTGATGCGGGTGTGAGGCGGGTAAAGGTCCAGCCCAATCCAGTGGCCACCTTGTGAACTACGGCGCTTCGGCTGACAGCACTTCAAATAATGAAATCAAAAATCAAAATAATCAAAATGGTGACGCAAGTGCCATGCCATGTCTTATGTTACTAACATTTTTTAATATGCGTGTCCGACGAGCGAACACAAATAAGAGAAGAAAGATCGTATATTGAGGCCTTTCGCCACCAGCATGCAATCGAGTTTATATCAGGATATTATACGTCTTCAAATAAATATATATGTTTAATTATTTTTCATATATTCCTTATCAAATTGTATAATTTAATACTTAATTTTATCATGAAACTAATTTTAATTATTTTCCGTGACACGTACACGAAATTAATATAAATAAGAGCGAAACATGGAAAACTTGAAAGCAAAGCAATCATGAAATTATTTCTGCACGTTTTTCTTCTTTTCTTCCTTTAAACGAATTTCCCGCGGGAGGACGTGTCGTATATATTTTATTTTCAAAGAATGACCGAACATCCACTTAAATTAAAATTTATTTTCAAGATGCTAAAAATAATGTTACCACAGGAAATAAATAAACAATAATCATGCCGATTGCTAGTTGAACTAATGAATTATAAATCCACTAGTAAAAAACTGTAATTTCTTGTCATCATTACTTAAACTTAAACAAACAACTATGTTATTACACAAACAATTAACCAACCGATTTTATATATTTTTTATCACATAGTTTGTTCCGGAACCGAGGTCACGGTCTCGAAATTACGGCATCAGTGATGGTGATGCTGGAATACCAAAGTTCTGGCACTGAGGATAATTCCAAAGACCGGAATTGAGTTGATACTTATTTATTTGATAATATACTCCTTTTAATATCTTAGTCTACAACATGAGTAAGCATTTATAAAATCAATATTTATTTATACACCTCTAATTCCTCGATACCTGTTGTTTTGAACCTTGATCCCCTCAATTTACATAGTGGCAAAATATTGTGATGATCTGTCGTACCTGACTGCATAAATTGCCAGATTCCATCTAAGATAGAGAGTATGATTTTAATAATTACTTTAAAGACTTTTAAATGTTTAATACGAAGTAATTATGTTCAAAATAACGTTTTGAACACATTTTTACATCAAGAGTTGAAGGTGTGCTTTTATGTTTTATATAAATTATTATTAAATTATATTGCCCTTGCGATGATCTATTATGGCTTACATCAGTATTCCCCTACCTTTTACGTTTGCTTACCACAACCTAACGTCGTGGATTCGATCCTCGACGGAGATTAAAATAAAAATGTTTTTAATCGATTTCTAAGCTCTGTAAATACTCCCGGTTGGTGTAAATTTGATTTCTCACCCGTAAAATTCCAGTCAATAGCCTATCCATTGGTAGTACGTAAAAGTCTCTTAATAAACACCACCAATTCATATTGAATTCGTATGTACATATGCGATTTGTAAAATGGAAAGCATCAAAGAATTCACGTATGAAATTTCTCCACCATCTGTCGGTAAGTTATCAGCCTTTGTCCGTCCACAACATTTGGTCTTTTTTCCTATAACGTTTTCACATAATCGGATGATAAAAAACTAAATAAATTGGCAGTATCTAATATGTCAGTATGAATGTGGTCAGTTATAAAATTAAAATGGCAGTAATTTAATTAATATTGGTAAAAATTTATGAAAAATGATTCAATAATTAACCCATAAAATGGAAACCTAACCTAACCTATAATTAATTACTATTAATTAATTATTTTCTACCAATTTATTATTTTTCTAATTTTTGGGTGCCTATCTAACATTTTTTTCTTCTCCACTCGACCTTCGTCTCTTCTACAGATGCATCCTGCCCGTGGATTCAAACAACGTCAACATCAGAGTCTAAAACAAACAATTAGGACGGCATGAAAGATTTTTAAGCAGAACAAGGTGTGTTACAATATTCACAGCTTTTATTCTTGAATTTTAGCGAGTGAAGTGAAATATTTTCTGTAGTTAAATAAACTATTCAGGCATCATCATCAAAGTGGCTTTCTTTTGATGATGATACCTGAATCAAAAGATAACCACACGGCTCAAATCAAGAACAAGTTTCCTACAGTCGACAACAGAACTGGTGATACCTGAGGCCATCCTACGGCTGAACATGTGGAGATGCGCAACTGAGGGGAATACTTGGATTGCCCCGAAAGAGGACCTACCTCCTAAACACGACATTGGGTGGAATATATTTTGATCCCTTTACAGACTTCGGACCGGAGTATGCAAGACGTGGACACAAATAAAAGCCTGACAGTTTTATAGCATACTGACTGAATGTGACTGCGGCGTGGAGCAGACCTTGTCGCACCCAGGAAGACTTGATGATGGCCGGGAGTAACGCCATCGACGTCACCCACTTCTGGGCAGACATGATCTGACCCTGTTTTTTCCTGGCACTATTAAATATATATCAAAGTTATACTTTTGATAATCCCTGCAAAAGTTCAACAACTCGCGTGGCAATCTAAAAGTATGAATGTAAATTCTGTTGTGATAACAAACGTGAATACATTAGGTGCATTCTTGTTTTTCTTGTGACATTATATAAAGAAAAAAGTACCAAAGGCTTGCAGCACCTGCGATGTAGTTCTATAATTATTAATTGTTCCAAAGCCAATGTCTAGCGTCAGTACCACAACAGCTGAGATCCGCCAAACGTATGTTTGATTGACGACCACTCACACCGCAAACATATTCAGATTGATTCATATCTACGAGAATCTGCATACGCAAGACCAATTTGCCATTAAGCAAATTCAGATCTAGATACTCGGACATAAATAAGTCATGTCTTATCAAACAGACTGCAGCTGTACACAGTGATAATACATTACCAAGCCAATACTATCGTCACCTGCCATTTTCATCAGCCTGTTTGCGTCAACAAATGAACGTAAGCCTCCATCTAATAATATATTTATTAACATCCTCCTCTCTTTAAAAGGTAGTTATACAGTTGCGTGGTGGCAGGATGAGGAGCAGATTAACAAAACAAAGACTTTTTCTGAAGCAAATTAACATATATATTTCGATAACTTTACAAACTTCTGGCCTGGACCTACTCAATTTTTTACAATTCTTTATTTTTTTTAAATATTTTGTTTTCTTAAATGACATTACAAAATATATGACATTTCAATTCGTCATTAAAGTAGATACTAGCATAAGTAACATAAGTGTCGCATTGTAAATGTATTGACATACTTAGTGTCAATGACCTCACAATCAGAACTAGTGTCGGGACACTCATGCAAATAGTTGGACTTGCAACAACAAAAACCATGTCATAAGTATATCATGTTTGACACACACAATAACACGGCATTATTGTTACAAAATCAAACATCTGAAAATATTTCGTATCAGTCAACACCAGCACTGAATCTGAAGCAATATCATACCAAATATGTCAATATCAACAACAACAATGCGATCTCGCCGACGTCGGCACACGACTGAGCAAGTCCAGGACAGAAGCCTAAAGACTTGAAAAAACGACTGCCGTAGTATCCGGGGTATATTTTGGGTGATTTTAAATTTTTCTGAAAAACAGTTCGTACATTAGCCCGACGCTCCGGAGCTTGTTTCAGTAAATAAAATCTCTTGCCGATTTTTACTACAAACTCATGATCATCATCATCAGCCTGTATCCGTCCACTGTTGAACGTAAGCCGAGTCTCCATACTCTTCGATTATCCGCCCTCCGCATCCTGGCTCACCCCGCTATCTTTCTGATTTCGTCAGTCCATCTTCAAAGAGGTCAGCAACGCTCCGTTTGCCAATTCTTCGACGCTACTCCAACACGTCTCTACATGTAACTTTTATTCAGTTTTTAAATAGAAAATGTCATTTAATCTACAATTGAGTAAAATAATTACCGTCTGCCGGCATTTTTCTTTATGTGTTTATAAAAAAATTCATATTTATGTTTATTATAAAATATTTTATGTTTAAATATGCAGAATTCCAGTGCGGATATTTTTCAGTAAGTTTGATAAATATTACTATTACACATTGAGAGCAATACGAAGCGAAGCCTAGTTTTTGATTTTATTTTACAGTTATTAAAGTGGTTACTTGACATACGAATGCCCCAACACACGAGTTTTTAGATACGAGCCGTCGAGCGAGGGATTTTTCGTTTTGAAATACGAGTAATCGGCTTAGCGGGTCGGCCAGTTGCACACGAACCGCGCGTCACGCTTCCCCGCATGAATCCCCCGGTTGCGGTCAGAGAATCAGTTATCAGTGTGCTCTCGCTGTCAAAGCATCTTTTGTTCAATTAATTTTAATGGGGAAATTTACTTTGAATTACGAGTAATTTGAAATACGACCAAGGTTGCGGAACGAATAAAACTTGTATGTGGAGGTACCATTGTATTAGGAATATGGTAAGAATGAAAAAAAAGGTTTTATTTTTAGTGTTTATTTATTTCTGTAAATAATTTATTTACAAAGTAATTCAACTATGTAAATATAATGTGTGAACCATTTTATATTATTTGTAAAAGTGAAAATACTACGAGAAGTTCATTGATAATTTAGGTTACATATAAAATGAACTAAAAATAAATATAAAACAAAGAAGAATTTTAAGCAAATGTTTTTTTTCAGTATTAACTAGAAAAATAAATTAAATCATATTTTTCTAGTTATTGTTTCACCTCTATCCATATGAATTCGTTATTTAAAATGAAATGGAATAAAACAAGAAAGAAGTTTCATTTTGAAAAATATGGAACAAAACATATGTGAAAAGATATCAAACAATAAAATCCATGATCCAAAATACTTATATTATATGGTTTACAATATTTATTCTTATGTAATTATTAATACAATATTTGTATTAATAATATTTATACCAGATTAAGATCACATATTAAAGTAAATATAACTACCATTAGACGAAGCATCAGGTGTTTAACTGGCTTAGACATGTCAAAAGGAATAAGTTAATCTTCAGCATGTAAAATAACTTAAAATGGCTTTTTATCAGATCAAAAAACTGATAGTAAATCAAACAGAAAAATATGTTTCAAGCCAGCCTAATAACCAGTGTTTCTATTTAAAGATATGGTGAATAAATGTCCTCAACGTCGTGATATGCCTAAGAGCACCAAGACATAATCATGCTTGACTGTGACGCTTCTCGTAGTAAAGTAACGTTACCACTTTTCTTCCTGCCTATTGGGTTGTAGCGATTTTTCCTGCTCTTCTTAGCCACTTTATTACGTCTTTCAGAACTCTGGTACTCTCCAACGATATCTTGAAGTGTAGCAAAAGCTTCTTCGTCCATCTTTGGAACAGCGTCTTCTTTAGATTGATCAAGGAAAGATGCCATCGAACTGTCAGGACATGAATCGAAATCATTTAAAACATCGATATCTTCACTCATTGCAACTGTTTTTTTAATAGATTTGCTCTTCCTTTTTGGTTTAACAATACTCGGCTTACCTCGACCTCTAGCCAATATTTCTTCTTTAATACGAAGATAATACTTTTCATTACTATCCATTGAGTGTAACGATATGTAAGCATCGCCATTGTCTTCTTTTAATGTCAGCAATGGACTATCAGAATGATCTTCGAGGAGTATATCTTCCATTAAGGCGTCATTTTTTGATACATTCGAAAGGAGACTTTCTGGTTGAGTGACTGATGGTTGGAATGGATTGTATCTTTGTTGATCTTGTGATTGTCGAAATAGAGATGACCTCATCTTCCACCGCATGGAGCCTCGACTCTTCAGAGAGGACACCGTGTCCTGGACACGTTTTCTGAAGGACATGTTAGCAGAGTCCCTGCTAACGGGTGATGCATAGTTGTTCTTCTTTGTCTTGATTCCGAAAACATTTCTGAGTGTCCCCAATATGTCTCTGGATGATGATCTGTAAGAATGAAAAAATAATAAAATCTAAAATTAAAACGAACTATCAAGAAATTCCTTAAAACGTCAATAAAACACCAGGCTTTAGAGCACGGGTCGTCAACCTGGTCCGTACCGCCCACTAATGGGCGATACGGGCTTCCGTGGTGGGCGGAGGTCACATCTCCTACATACCTTCTAGAATTATTTCCACCCATATACTGAATTGAAATATAGCAAGGTTGGTGGGCAGTAAGGAAATTTTACCATAAAAAATAGGCAAAAGTGGGTGCTAGGCATAAAAAGGTTGACGACCCCTGCTTTAGAGTAACTAATAAGAGAGAAGGTAAGTGGACCCGTGATTTCGCTTTCGGAGATGTGTTGTTTATTTTATATATTTTATTTCTTAATAATAATAGAATGTAATATTAAATAATAAAAAAGTACTACAGACTTTGTATTTAAAGTATCTCTTCTTAGTATTATTACACAGATGATTTTATTTCATTATTATTTGACGATTGAAAATATATTACATTTAGATTTGTGCCAAAAATAATAAAATCGTTAATATATACAATATTTAATAAGAAAACATTGTTACAAAAATATGTTTCTCATTATTTAGAACTAATTACAAATAAATACGTTATAAATGCACATTTTAATGCGAAAAATAACATTCACTAACAACATTATAAAAAATCCTACCATTACTTGTTTTAATCATTTCTGATTATAATATTTTGACATAACCCTAACCTCAAATATCAAAATATATCAAATAATCAACAACAACAAAAATTAATAAAACATTATTAAAATATACATTGTATTTACCGTTTGGTGCTTGAAAACATTTTAGACGTCGCAGATCACTCAATGATCACTCTAAAGCACTTATATAACAATCTATATTAAATATATTACAGTATTTTTGCAATTATTTACAATTTACAATTAAACAACGTGTTCCAAAGCAGACTTGTTACTCCCGCCGAGTCAAATTTAAAACTGAATAAAAATGTTACATTTCTTCCGTAAGTAATATAAAAAAAAAATACCCACAGTAATTACAACAAAATTAAAATAATACAAGAAACAAATTTTATTTGGTAATTATAAAAACGTTAATGATCTTCGCTATTATTATCTCATCTTAACACATAATTTTACGCAGAAATGTATTAAAAATGTATGAAATCCCTAATTGATAATCGATTAGCTTATAATTTTTTTTTTTTTTTTTTGTTCATGAAGTATTTACGGGTTTTAACTCCGTATTAACGGCACATTTAAATTATTACATTTTGACAAGTAAATTATTAACTACATAATAATAATAAACATCTTCAAGGTGCCTAACAATAGCTACTGTTGCAAGTTTAATCTTGTTCATTTATAACGATTTAGATTTTTGAGTTTCCTTATAACTAGCCTAGCGACAATTATTTTTTCGATGTCCGCTCACTGAACTGGAACATATGGACATCACGAACCATAGCCACATAGCTCTGTCAGCCGCCTTGGTCCTCGTCTCGTCCAATGTCAGCTCCGCCGAGTACATTATATATAAAGTTCCCGACAGCATACCATGACGGCGAAAGCCCGGGGATTTGAAGAAAATGCAACCGTAGTTAATGCTTTCCTGCGGCATTCGCAGGACATGTCCCAGCCAGGTCCAACGTTGCCTCTTAATACATTATAGTATGCAAGGCTGCCTCGTCCGCTCTCTCACCTCGTCATTCCTCACAAAGTCAAGTCAGCAACAATAGCACATCGTAAACGCGGTTCTCGTTAGATCACCGAAGTTAAGCAACATTAGACGCGCACCAAAATATGAAGGAGTCACCGCGTTGCTGACCGCGTGTCGCTGGGCGCGTTGAGCCGCTCCTTAGAAACAAAAGGTCCAGGCCTCGGAAGCGTCGAAATAATCACAAGAATTCCTTAAGAAATCTGATAATCTAACAAATCAGCTAAAAATAGATGTCTTGGATACTGCGGGTGCAACCCCTAAAGTCCCCAAGCTTCTGCTTTGGGTTCTTCGAGAACTATATTATATGTATCAGGTGGAATTTCAGGCGCAGAGAAGTCTGAGGATGAGGCATGCAATGGCGACTGACAAAACTAAGTGGCGGCAATTTGTAGTTTTCATAAGCTGTAAATATGGAGGCATTTTTTTTTCGTTTGCTATATTCAAGACAGTCGGCAATTCTCTCAACTGATGTCTGCCATTCTGCAGAATCCATTTCCCAACCTCACCATTTCGTTATCCATTCCCACGTATTTCGTGGTAAGCAACATGTTACCAAAGAAGGCAATTCGAGACTCGCTGTAGTATACTAATTTCGCAGCCTTAGACTGAGGTCTTTTTGACATCTAACCGATGCAGCTAGAATCACGGGAAGGCCTTCAGCCATTCTCTAACAAGTAGCTTTTTGCGTGCGTCCAGTAACGGGTCCCCATCTGGGTTTCCAAAAACAGAACGGGATAGAGAGGGTTTTAACCAAGCGAGTCGGCAATTCTCGCGTCCATACATCTTGGCAAATCTGATGTGTTGATATAAACAGTTTATAGAGGTCAAACAGTTGATCATTTTGCATAAAGATCACATATTACAGTGAAGATATATTTGATACTATTTCAAAAAGACACCATCGGTCTGAAACCACGTGAAATTCAGTCTATTCGTATGGTTTCGAGATGGCGAAGTCCTGATTTGGTCCATTACCACGGCTGCTGGATGACGGCGCTGCTGCTTATATGGTGTGGTATCCCGATTCGGGGATAGCACAGATTACGATAAGGAGGAGTCGGGATCCCAATCTGGGCCCTCGGGACCCAGCGGAGGTCTCGCGAAGATGATTAGGGCCTTTTATATGCAAACTGCTAATGAGATCACCTCGGACGCCCATCTCAAACATGGGGTGACCACAATATATATATACACTAGCTGACCTGGCAAACTTTGTAACGCCTCAGATTCTATAAATTTTGCATTTATTCATTTTAGCTGTGTTATCAGCTTGATAAAGCTCTTTTAGGCTGATACCAAAAAGCCTCGAAAAACGATCTTTTGTTTCTTATTTTTGTTCGCTCGCCTGACATGCACATCAAATAATGTTAATCTTAATTTTATATAAAAATGCACGGTGTTTGCATACGCCATTTTATTTGTTTTGACAGTCGCTCCATTTCATGTTGGTTCAACTGTCAACTTTAGTTTGTGACTTTGCCGCGACAATCTTTGGGGCGCTTAATGTTACTGTAACCGTCTGGCAGCACAGTTTCCGTCCGACCGAGGCCCACGATACATCATGTAACGGTTGGGCGGGGAAACCGCAGTCTTATATTGCAAATAAACGCGGATTGTTCTTCTGAATAAGTTATTTGCTTTCCGATCTGCTTATGTATCCTTCCTCCACGCGTCCCGATGATGAGCTCGCGACTGTTGTCGCCCTTTTTAAAAATGGGAGATGTCAGCTGATTATATAAATCGTTTAAAAATTTGTGATAGGAATGGGATTATGGGTTTTTACACACAACTGATTTCTATAAATCATAGGAGTTATTGCGTGCATGCCCGCGGAGGTGTATAAACGGGAACGGGATAGGAACGGGACGGGAATATAATCCAATACCATTCAACCGATTACGATGAAACTTATTTGAGATACGAGGTGCATGTCCACAAGTATAAATGAAAATGAATATTTCTTGGAACGCTATTTTTATTATCACAAACAAGTCAATTGTTCGTAAATTGAATACCAAAAATGTCAAGATTTTTAAGGATATTTAAAATGTAATTTTTTAAACTACATAAAAAAATGGTTCTGCCGCATTTCGTCCCCAGACAGTTCGTTCAACGACTCTTACGAAACATTTGGTCCAAAAACATTTAGTGCACTGGATGTCTCGCTAACCTAACCTAACCTAAACCAAGTTATTTCGTTTACGAGACCTATGAATCTCTGGACTCTACAATCACTGCACAAATTCTTAAGTTAGGTTAGCGAGACAGCTAGTGCAACAGTTGTCTGGGGACCAAATGTCACAGGACGATAGGTCGTGACACCAAAATAAAATTATGTCAAGAAAACGTAATAAATTAAAATATTAAATTATATTTCCGTAAATTTGATTTTGAATGGTTGTCACCCTAGCTGAAATAAAGCTCAATGGGAATGAAAAAATAGACGGCATTTTTGGACAACAAAGTTAACTTCGACTTGTAACATTCCCGCGGTCTGTCCATAGCGAATTCCTCAAGATGTGACACTTGGACTGTACACAATTATTTTTAACTAGCCTTGTTTTGAGCGAATCCTCCGAATATAACGTCTAAGGAAACTCAGTACAAGAGTTCTATGTGCCGGCTATGTGATGTAATATATACACGATTGTTAAATTTATTTTACAGGGTTTTTTCGAGCGAAAGTTTCCATTAAATAAACGACTTTAATTTATTTTTCAGCGCCGCGCAAGGCGGTGTAAAATAAAAGCAAAACAAGTTGCTTATACTCGAATTTTTTGTACCGTATCCTACCGTAGTTTTTTTTTTGGCTTCAAACTCGATAGGTCGTGACACCAGCTGTAAGATAGCAAGTGCTCATTTGTTTTTTTTTTTAAATTGTATAAAAGACATCATCTTTCGAACGTTTACCTAGGTAGGGCAGGAATCATATATGACATTGACACCCGATATTTTTTGTATTCCTCACAACTTTAGGATGCGAGGTTGATTTAAAATATAACAAAGTGCCTATCAGCAAGGTATCTTTTGTATGTAAACACATACAGGAGAATACCGACAGATGGTGACAATAATTCTGAAGTCTCATCTGTGGAATTCTATGACGCTCACCATGCTGTATATGGCTAAGCGCTGCATGTGAAGTGTTGCTCCTCCAACGTCATAGACTACAGCCCGAGATTCACGCATCATCCTTATTATTACAGGAATTTACTATGAATCGGCGTCTTCAGGGACGACTTTCGTCTACCACCAATTTTAATTAATAGACTATGACTGGCATTTTACGGGCGAGGGATCAAATTCACACCAACTGGGGGTATCTTAGAGCTCAGAAATCAATTAAAAATCTTTTTTTAATCTCCGTCGGGGATCGAACCCACGACCTTTGGCTTGCAAAGAAAAGTCTTAAAACACCTTTTTATCAACTAATTATACAAGAATTATGCCATATCTTGTATTATAAATAATACATGACTAATTTATGTCGACCAAGAACTGGCAGTTCGAGAGATTTCTTCTTAGCTGCCACCGAATAGAGAATGCTTTTCCAGTCTCTGTATTTCTTACTTCATACGAACTGGATCTTTTTTAAAAAATGTATCAATATACACTTGCTATCTCCTCAAACCGCTCACAAACACTACACATTTTTTCCGTATGCAGCGTCCAGCCGTCCTTGCTATGCATTTTGATTATTACAATATATATTACAGGATGTATACATAATAAAATAAGAGTAATACAGAACAGCCATTTTAGAAAATTTCAAATATTCGAATTTTATTCATATTTGCTGTCGCTGTTCTTTTTTTTTTCATTATTCCTAACCTTATTTTCGCGACTGTGCTTTACTATAAGTATGTTTTCGTTTCATAAATTAAATAATGTTTTATTAAAATAATTATTTCAATTTGTAAATATAATGCAACAAATAGTTAGTTTTAAAAACCAATTAACACACTAGTTTTAATAAAAAATATGTCAGCGATGGAGAATAAATCAATATTATAAAGGTGAGAAAGCGTGAGGTAAATGTAATACTAATAAGTTGAAATTGATAAATAAACGGAGCTTTTTAGAGAGTAATTTATTTGTTCGGTACAAAATTTAATATTGTCAGAGCACAGTTAATTATAGAGGGTGGAACAAACGAAAGGGTCTCTGAAAATAATAATAATAATATGATGAATTCACAAAGAACGATCATAACTTACGAGTATATAATTATTGGATTTTTGCTCCGCTTGTATAAAGTCTCAGGCAGGGGCGGATTTGCGAACCAAGAAAAATCTGGACTAAACAGATCACATTCGAATAAAACGAAATATTAACTTGGGCCTTGTTTATTTGCTTAAGGTTCGACAATTTCCGATGAGAATATTTTGTATTCTTCCCATATCCGTTCCGAATCGGAAACATATTGCGCATTTAAAAAATAATACGAATTATGACTGAGATACTCGTGAATAAAAAATAATTATTTATTTACGGATCGTAAGAATATTAATGGCCTGTACTTTTTTTATGGCATCAATATATTAAATATTGCTAAAAAATTATGTAAAATCATTAAATGAACCGATAAAATGGAAATTTTACCTATTATTAAATACCATTCATTAATTATTTCCTGCCAATTTATTATTTATCTGCTGCCGATTGATATCTTTCTACTGCTAAAAGATTATTTCTTACTTATCTTTTTAGGTGTTTATTACTGATCGTTTTTTAAATAATAACTACCCATCAATTGAATTAAATAGCGCCAAAAAAACGATATTAATTTTATTAATTAAGAACGAAAAGAAGAATATAAAATTAAATACAAAAAAATACTTTCAAAAATAAAAGCCAACATATTCCTTGCACTTTTGTTCAAATGTCTACCAGGCTCATGTCTAAGCCCCTACTACTACCTAATAGACCCGAATTACACGAGAGGACAGTTAAGTCTCCTTGATGATGCATTTATTCAGATTACGATGGAAATGCTAGTTAGCAACTAATAAATCCAGTGGGAGTCCCCTCTGAACAATTATTATGGCGACTGCACACAAGTGCTAAAAAAGAAAGAACACGTGAACGAGATTAGAATCGCATTCACGTGTTTTAAAGAGATGGAGATCGAAGATATATTATCTCACCGAAAATACGAGCGAAAATGGTAAATGCGTGGATTTTTTTTATTGGCTAGAATGCATGCCTGATAGAGCCGAGGAGATATCCCCGAACTGTATCCAAAAGGACTCCTCTTTCTAACAAGAGTCCTAAAGAATGTGATCTGAGGTTCGGAATTGGGCGCCACGTTGGAGAGAAAAAGTAAAGGAGCAAGTGAAAGCACCCACCACATACCCAAAGCTAATCTTCCCGCTCTTTTTGCCATTCATGCAATTCTAACGATTACAGCAGTTCCAGTGGGCAGTTTCTCAGCTTCCCTCAGCCGCTCCTGATTTCAGTAATTTCCCCGTCGATTCGCCAAACAATGAAATTCAAATAAATCTTACATTTTCAATGCTAAATTAACTTTTTAAACGCAATAAATAATAATTTAATAAGATCAAATAACTCACAAGACGGTAGAATATACAATAATATTTTTGATGTCATAAATACGAGATTACTATCATAAACAACCTCTTATATATTTTTTATTATTGGATCTTGCTTGCACCTTTACGTGTGTCCTTTCATTTTTAAGTCCTTAAGAATTTTAAGCATCTAAATCCGGTTCTGAGTAGACATATTAAATATAACTTCTTTTTTCTTAGTGTCAGCGACGTCAAATTATCTTTCGATATCGATAGCTCGTGTGTCGCATTAGGTCCTGAGATGAGCAGCTCGTTGGGCGCATGGAGCAGGATCTTAGGTGTGAGGCGGTCTGCAGGTCTCCACAGTCGCACAATAGTGACTCTCACTGCCGATGCATTCCCCGCCGCTCGAGGTTGTCCTTTGTTCTACCAACTCCAGTTCTTAATCTGTTCAAGGATTTCCAGGTCCGCCAAAATTCAGTCAAAGTTCTTGCCAGTTGGGAGGCCTTCCTTTGGAGTAATGGAATCCTCTGATGCGACTTATTGGCAGAGCTGGAATCTGTCATTTTCAGGGCCGGATGTGAGAGGTTGTGTGGATCTCGTGAAGCTGCTTTGCGACTTCAGTCTTGGTGTTGGGAATATCTGATTATACAAGCAGTGGGACGGTTGGTTGATTGCCTTACGCATTATTACATATAACTACTTATTTAACACTACATGCTCTCTCAGCTTCTGTGTTTCCTCATTCATAGGATTATAGTGGACGACCTGGCAGCTATAGTTCTTGTTTTTGTTTCCAAGCAAAACATTAGTACATAAAAATTTGTTATATTTTAATTACATTATAAAATAATCCATACATATATATTAATAAATTTTAATTATTTAAAGTGAACTCTTCCGACAATTTCATGAAGCTTTATCACATATAAAATAATGAAAAATTATATTAATCTTCTATTCATGTCAACGAGCTCTTATAAATTTTACACAGGTGTCACATTAATATATATTTTATTTGTATGAATATATGTACATAATAAATAAATAATAATACTCTTTTATTTTTATGATATATATTTACATTTGTTTCTTTATTGTAATGTTCTAAATAATTTTTAAATACTTCAATTCTCCTTGTGAAATTATGTATTATGTTCTAAAAGCATTATCTCGACAACACCATTTGTTTTATAACAACCTCCCTAATAATTATTATTCCTATGCATTTTATTATTCTGTTAACGGTATATTAACAAGTAAGTCTCTTTCATTTATCTCTTTTAAATTTGCCTGTATGATTTTGGATATTCGGTGTTCGATCAATATTTCCAATTTCCTAAGCATCTCTTGGTTTCGCTGAAAAATCAAAACAAATACACAGATTTTTTTTTTAATTCATATCAATTTATCAAAGCCTTAACCCTTTCATTACGATTCGGCTTGAACACAAATTATACAGTCAATTATAAATCTAGTATTTGAAGCATAAATGTACTTATCTGGTATATTTTCATATATCACATTGGTTCTTGTATCCTTTAGCTATCAGATGATGCATAAAAAACTATTCTAAGAAAGTAGCTAAACGATATATCACGTCAACCGATATCAACAGTAGGGGAATCTTAAGACGGCATATGCCAACAACTGATGCGAAAGGGTTAAAAGGCTCGTAACATGAAATATTTAAAAATTATGAAGTATTATAAAACTGCAATTATGGGGATGGAGACAAAAACAATTTGAATATCTTATATATTCGTGTTCCTCTTGCTTCTCCTTGATTTCCATGCTAGCCTCTATTAGTATGTTAGTTCTGCTAACTAATCATCGATGGAGGCGATGTAACATCAAGATTCGCCAGCAGTTCGTGGGGCCTTTTGGTGTCGAGGACTGCAGCGTGTCTTAACATGCTGGGTTCTGGGGACTGACTGGCGTTAGCCCTCGTGCTTAGTGACGTATCCATATAGTGTTGCCACAAGTATTAATTAGTCTCATCAAATAAATTTATATTTAAACTAACCTTAACATTTTCTAAAAGCTTATCCAGGGTTTCAGTCTTTTTACAAAACTTTGTTTTCCTCCACGCTTCCAAAAGTGGAGGGTCTTTAGAATTCAATGTTTTTTCGATTTTTTCAAGTTCTAAAAAATAAATCAAACAATTTTAACAGTTAAGAAAATAAAAATGAAAGCAATAATATTACCTTCTCTATTCTCATTGCAAATATCAAAACCAAATGATCTTTTCATAGTCATTTCAAAATCCTCCTCAAATTACTTGAATCTAGATGAAATAACTCCGGCTGAATCGAGTAACTTGTTATAACAAATGTTTTTTATGTTATAACATCATTTCAATCTAAGTTTTGTCCATGAGACAAAAATGGTTGTCAAAACTTCTTTTTTATTATAAAAAAGAGTACTTTTAATTTATAAGGGCAGCTTTCAGGTCAGCGAAATCATACTGAAGCAATTTTAGTATTGGGATATGGAAAATAATGCACTATCTAGCAATACCAAAGAAAATGTGGAGCAATTTTATGCTTTAAAGTACCTAGAACTCCTTATAGACTGTAGAGAATCGGTATCAAGACTGAGTAGAAATAAGACTTAAATAACATTTTAAAACCACACCATTTTTATTGATTAGATCAAATGTAAGTTTAGAAGTAGCCATAAGAAAATATTAATTTTATACTCCTGTATAAATTCCATTATATTCCTGTCAAAAATAAACCGTTGAACCTAACAAGACAACAATACAATACAAGACAACAACCCCTTAAGACAAAAATAGTGCAGACCTCGGGAGCGTCAGGCTAATCATCCGATTTCTTTAAAACAACCGATTGACAAATCACACAAAAATATGCCTCGGATACTACAGCATCTTTTCATGTACTCAGACTTCTGCTCTGGAGGTTGTCAGGAACCGTATATGTTTTTTTTTGTGGTGACCATAAGTTTCATTAATGGAACGGATATGGGATGAAAGAATTAAGAAATAAATTATAATATATTCAATTTGTTTACCATCATTTTTGATTTCCATGTTCTTTTTGGCTTCAATCGTTCCTTCTTTCAGTATGTTTTTGTGTAATTTTAGTCTATTGATTGTATTTTGAACACACTTTATTTCTAAATATATAAAGTTTAATTCCTGTGCTTCAACATTTAACTCATCTTGCAAGTTTCTATAATAGCCATAAAACAAATAAAAAATATACAATAACATCATTACTTGGCGTGTTCGAGAATCCTGAAATTTTGTTAAAGATCAGTTTGTGTGTCCCCGATAAATATCTAAGAATAAGGAAGCACAGATTGTTCGCTCTCCCAAAGAGTAACACAAACCTGCAAAGGGACTATGCCTCTTGGGAGAGGGATCAGACTGTTTAACCAAAATCGCCTCAGATGTTGATATATTTCACATAAGAGAGGCCCAATTCAAACATGAACTCCAAGAGTTTCTGTGAAGGAATAATTGGTTGGCGTCATCTGTTTGATGAGCATTGGGACCTTCTGTTGCTTGTCTTTATTGCATTGTTCTTAGTACTTAATCTATGTTTGTAAATATTGTAACTTTTATTTAATTATTATTGTACTTCAGAAATGAATTGAGTTGATAAAATTTGTAATGTTTCTGCAAGGAAAAAAATTAAATTGAAATAATAAAATATTTTTTTTTTAATAAAATTGAACTTATTAAATTCTAAGTAATTTAAAGATGCTTTACTTAACATAAAACTTTTTAATTATTGAATAAAGCACATTACTTTTATTTTAATAAACATTATAATATGTAAATTGTAGCTATATTTAAATTTAATTCGGTGAATTTTCACATGAGTCTCAGACACTAAAAATATCACTTTATGTTTTATAGAAACTACGAATAAAATGGAAAATTAAATATCAAGAAAGGAGTAGCTAATTGTAACCAAACTTTGTGATATTTAATATGAATCTATTTATCATATATTATTTTTTGTGTGGCTTAAATAAAATGTATTACTCTTATTACTTAAATATACATATACTAAACATAAAATTCTTTTTTCAACGCGTCAATCCAAGCACAAAAATAACGGCAGAAGCGGGATGCGAACCGCGGACCTTGGAAACCAACTATGCCCAGGTATTCATACCGCTCGGCGAATCACGCCATTGCTATGCCCAGACTGACCTGCGATGAAACTAGTATTTATATCATTGTTATTATCGTACGACAGATGTCGCCATAGTATATATTCAAAGTATGTATATTTTTTTTTATTATTATTCTATCAGTATTCATTTATTCACAAGTTTAATATTATTACTTTCCGGCAGTCTATTTATTTTAGTAAGTACCACTCGGGTCTCGAACCAAACTATAGACTGAATGGATGTGAAACGACTACTTATAGTTCCGACTCGGACTTTATAACCAATCATTTACCTGTGTTACTGATGGATAATTTTTACCTTCTTGATATTGTCTCAAGTTTATTATTAATTATTATTTTTTTAATTTTATTAGAATATTATTTTATTATTTCAATATTCTAATCTACTTTTTAGATCATTGACTATATTACAATATTATTATTACTTAAATATACATATACTAAACATAAAATTCTTTTTTCAACGCGTCAATCCAAGATATGTATATTTAAGTTATAATAATATTGTAATATAGTCAATGATCTATAAAAGTAGATTAGAATATTGAAATAATAAAATAATATTCTAATAAAAATTAAAAAAAAAAATTAAATATTACTCTTATTTGGAATATTTTGAAAAGCTTCCCTCAATCGTCAAGAGAGCACCGATAATGAGGTTTTTCAAAGAGAAAATAATGTTATTTAAATACCATACAAATATACATGAATATTTATTTAATGATTTTTTTAAACCGATAATGTGCCATAAAAGTCAATGGTGAAATTTTTAGCAACTTTCCATATTACTTTTTCAATGTGTATCTTACTATGCTTGCAGGCATAAGAAAATAATATGAAATAATCACTAAATACATATCAAATATGTTTATTTTTAATTTAATTACGTACTGTAATTAAAATTATTTAATTTAAAGCACATTATTTAAAGTAAAACATACTAATTTAATGGAATAATTCAGCCTCAAACAACGTTTTCATAAGTTATCGGAGGCTTGACATATCAGAATTAAATATATTACTAGTAGGGATTGACTTTATTAAACAAATCTATTACTTTCTGACATTCAATTAGATGGAAAAGTATCTGACCTATCTGAAAGTCTTTCTTTGTAATAATTTAAAATAAAATAAAATAAGAAATAATATAATAATTGAATTAACCTCGGTATTTCTGCCATGAAGAAGGCATCTGCTTGAATGTTTCTTAGCAGTATTACTAGATGGCGCAGCTGTTCACAAAACTGGGGAAACTGTTCCAAAGTCAAATGTTTCCCAGCGTAACTAACAAAAAAACATAATAATTATTTTTAAGTCAAAGTTAACTCGCTATGTCATGTATTCTAAAAGAGGATATTGCCACCATCAATAGTGCCCGTCACACTGACAGCTGCCATTGTAGATGTTTTTCTAACACAACCGTTGGAGACCAGTGTACTCTGTGACGCTCAATCAAGACGGCTTGACGCTGCATGCTGGTAACTTGTGATGTGTTTGTGTGTGGGTTGGGGAAATCGCAAGTGTGTATTTTTCTGTTTCTTAAATACATAGAAGGACATTTCAAAGCTCACTGGTGGCATTTAGGAAACTAGCAGTTCTTGGTAGACATACATTAACTGGATGTACATCAAATGTAAGATGAGTTTGTCTGTTTTGGGTAAGGGAATTAAGAATAAATCCTATGAATTCAGAGGAACAACGCCCATGGTAATAGCGGTAGAAAATACTAAGTGAACCAATCATACTTCTGACAAATTTTTAACGTCTGAACTACTAACTTTTACACCCACGTTTGGTGTTGCTCAACAAAGTCCATTACTTGTTCAACAAGAAAGTACTCTGTAAACAATGCCTTGGTAAGTGCTCCCTAAGGAGCGCAGGTACAAGGCGACCGGCCCGGGGGCCTATGGCCCCAAAAAAAAAAAACATACTTCTGTGTTCTAAAATTACAGCTTAGACATAAGTGTGATTATTTATTATTTCAGAAGAATTGCTCTTTTTTTAACTATGCCAATTAAATCTAGAAGCCATTTTGGGATCCAACCCAAAGGTGACTGCCGTATTCAAGGTTAGGGCGGGTTAGAAAAATAAATTGTTTGTCGTTGAAATAGCTCAGTGATCTATAGAACACACCTAGTTTTTTGGATACTAAGCAATAATCCTGAAATAACTCACCTCAAATTCTGATCTACATGTGAAATTTATTAAAACATATTTTGTTATAGTTTATGAAACACTTCTTTTTTTACTGGGTTATATTTTCTCCTTGCCTTAATTTTTTTCCTTTAGTTCATTAATCTCAATACTCCTCAACCAATCATTTATTATTGTGAACCGATTATTTTTTTGTAATTTTTCGTACACTCCTATGTTATTCGATTTATGAAAATTCATAATTTAATTTGATCAATGAAAATTAAAGTAATTAGAAAAAAAACATACCAAGAGTTGTAATTAGTCAATGCTGAGTCATTTTCCATTTTGTAATCTTGAAATGGTTGCCTACAATTAAAAGAACGAAATGTGAAAGTAAAATACAATTTTATATATATATACATTATAGGATTTAATGGTCCAGGCCTCAGAGAATCATATATTTACCCAATTAATCTCTGTGCGCAGAAATGACAAAAATCACTAGATATAAGCAGCTGACAGACATTTATAGTAGCAATTTGGGACTATATGATATAGAACGGATATAATATTATCATCATGAGCATGTGGGCTCCCTTATCTGAAGCAAATGGCATTCACAAACTGCCACCACAAAGCAGTCTTCGCCTCATCCTATGGCAGCTCCACCGTGTACATTCTATGTATATTTCCCAACAGTGCGAGCCTGGGAATTTGAAGGAAGAAACGGCACCTTTAGTGTATGCTCTCCTGCAGATCCTCAATACGTGTCCCTACCAGGTCCACTTTCATATCTTAAAACACTGTAGTGTGAAAAGCTACCTTGTCTGCTCTCTCACCACGTCATTTTTCACAAAGTCAAACCATTGCACTCCCAGTATTATATGCACACATATGTTTTCGAAAATTATTAAACAGCTGCATTAACTATTGGTGAGATGCCAAGATTCACAGCCGTAAGGAAGAATGGGTACGATACAGGCGTTGTATATACAGCAGTTTGTTTTTTTATATATAAACAATTTGAGGTGCTAGAAATAAAATGCCCTAGGGTGGCGAAGGGTCTAAAGCCTAAGGTACTGGCCCAGTCACAAAAAGTTAGTTTGAAACCTGTCAAAAATGTTCGAAAGATCAACAGTGGAGCGTTCTATGATGACAGTGTCAAAGGTTTACTCCATACATTATTATAAGAGAGTCACAATCACTCCTCGGTCAGCTAGTATTGACTTTTGTTTAAAAAAAGTCCATAATGAAGGTAAAGAAACATTGTAACTGAAGTGATATTTTATTTTATTGTTTGTAATATGTGGTTTATTTTGTGAATAAAAAGATGCTATAGATAGTGAAATAAGTAGACATTAATTGTGTGGCATACTACTATATAAAGCTTATATGAAGATGACAGGAAGGCAATAACTCCTTGTAAATAATCGTAGATGGCAGTAGCAGAGAAATATTTTTCTAATGTTTTAATCAAACAATTCAATATTTTTCATGTAGGCTACTCTAATGACTGTATTGTTAATGGATAATTTTGTAAAAACAAAGTTTATTACGTTGTTTGTTCAGATTCTATTGAGGTTATCGAAGAGCGGCTTGTTGATTTACTGATCTTGTGGTCGCCATAAATAAACTTGGTGACTATTTGATTGATTGCTTTCAATGTTCTTTGACTAATAGATCGGTCGTGGTCAGATCCAAATGAAGTATTCTCCATTTCTTATGACTATTTCATTGATACTAGAATTTTGACACTAACTTCTGACAATCTAAAATATTATATTTATTTATTTATGTTGTGTATCCATAGCAACACAACATAAAAATAGTTACAGAGATATTTCACTTATTTTTCAAATAAAAGAACAATATGTATGGTATTTTATATCTTGTTTTAACACTGAGCACTGTTTTTGTGCTCAGTGTGATCCATATTTAAAGCAAGATATAAAATGCTGATGTATTTAATATTAAAATGTATCCCAAAGTGATTTATTTTTTTATTTTTGATGAAAACACATTCAGGAGAATACCGACAGATGGTGATAGTAATTCTGAGGTCTCATCTGTGGAATTCTATGACGCATATGGCAAAGCGCTGCATGTGGAGTATTGATCCGCCAACGTCATAGACTACAGCGCGAGATTCACGCATCATCCTTATTATAACAGGAATTTACTATGAATGGGTGGCCCTCACGGGACGACTTTCGTCTACCACCAATTTTAATTAATAGTCTATGACTGACATTTTACGGGTGAGGGATCAAATTCACACCAACAGAGGGTATTTTGGAGCTCAGAAATCTGTTAAAAATCCTTTTTATTTTTTTTTAATCTCCGTCGGGGATCGAACCCACGACCTTTGGCTTGCAAAGCAAACGCTTTAACCAGTAAGCTATACCTGCCGAATGCTATAAACATACTTAACATGTTATCAATTTTAGTTTGTTCTTTAATTACGGCAGCTGTAATTTATGCTCTCCTGCGGCATTCTCAGTACACGTCCCTATCGGGTCTTTTCCAAGCGATGACACGAAGACTATGGCGACTGATAGAGCTTTGTGGCGGTGCTTCGTGACAGCCGTATTATATAGTTAAGGGAGCGAACATGGTGATGATGAAGATGTTTATTTTTCAACATATTTCTTTTAAATGTATAAAATTTTGAAATATCAGAGTATTTTCACTTTTTTTTCTTAAAATTTTGAAACCGTTAAATAATCAGTGGTGGTTTTATTTAATGTAATGGCAGCACAGTCAAGGATTACCTCAGCCAGCAAACACCCTAGTTACGCCACTGATTACATTTTATATTTTCCTTCTTCTTCTTCTTCTTCTTCTTCTTCTTTAGCGTCGCCATTTCCCATCATCTGGGGTCGGCTCTCCTTGTGCACATTCACCATGTCTATCTGTCCTGCGTTGCATTCACGGTCAAGCCCAGAGTTTGTAAGATCCTTGTTTACAGTTGCAGTCCAGGTTGCCTGTGGTCTTTCAGGTATTCTCGTGCATCATGTTTTTTTTTTGGCGGTTTTTTTCACTGCCTGTTGCCACCTGACGTAAAGGGCAGTAGCTTTCTTGGAAAGCTGGAGAGCTGCCGTTGGCCACCAATTCGGTTCATCCGCCACCATCTCAGCTATGAGGACCTGCCCACCACATAGATCCATCATAGCCTCGCCTCCGAATATGTCGGAGAAGCCTATGGATGGTCTTCCACTGGGAGCCTCTCCTTCAAAATATGTTGAAGAACCCTCCCAGTGTGGATTTTATATCGAAGTTTGCCTTCTCCGGCCTGTTTGTCCGCGCGGGAGGTATTTTTATTTCCCTCCCACCATCGATATCTGGAAGGTCTTCCCCATATCCGCAATCTGGGAGACGCGCCCGATGGGGGCCCCACACGGGACATTTCATATTATTCCATCGAAATTAAAGTTTTACCCTTGGGAATTATTACGTGCTTGATTAATTGTATACCTTTTAGTACGGTTGATGACATTAAAATACCATTTCCTAAACCAATTAATAATAATTCTTGATTTTAAAAGACTGATTCAAAATAATTGATCAAATTGGTAAGTTATGTACCTATGTTATTAAGTTAATAACCTGCAGTTATCAAAATCACTCAAATTGCTTGTTGGATTATTCTTAAATTACATACAATTTAATCGAATTAGACGAACAATTATATATAATGACAGTTAAAGTATCGAATAAATTTAAAAATATATTACCCAATACCGGATTTAGATCCTACGGCGCCTTAGGACATTTTTTTCAGGCGCCCCACATTGTTTATATTTAAAAAAATCTAAGCAAGATTGGTTGCCCTCGGCGCTCCTAACTAATTCGACGCCCTGGGGCACCGACCAACTTCGCCACCCCCTGAAACCGGCACTGATATTAACATCCCCTTTTACTTAGCGAAAAGACGACTTCACGTCGCCGGGTTTGTTATTAGAACGCGTGGTTGTGGAATGAGGAGCAGATGAGCAACACAAAGACTTTTTCCAGAAGCAGATTGACATATGTTTAATTAAAAGATTGACAAACTTCGATTATCTGCCGGGACCGACAGTGCTGTGTCGTCACGACCCGGATGGACTCGCACAACTGGCCATTAATATGGCGCCCGTCAGTCGCGACATGACGACACAGCGCCGACAAAAATATGGTATATTGGCGATGTACAGAAGGGCTATATGGACCTGTCAATCAAGCGATATGGCGACATTTGCGTGTCCGACGAGCGAACAAAAATAAGTGACGAAAGATTGTATATCGAAGCTTTTTGGCACCAGCTTGCACGGGCTATATGGAGCTGATATCAATATATATTGCAATTTGACGTTTTGATGTTTAATTCGATTTAATAAAAAAAGTTTGTTCTACATAAACATACTAGTAAAACTACAATATTAACTAAAAATATTTATATTATAAACAAGCTTATTTTTGGTGAGGTAGAAAATTTCATAAAAGGTAAATTCTTATTTCGTCACTAATCAATTCAATCAATGGGAAGTAATTATTTATTGAATGGTCAGTAATAAATGCATAAAAAGGTAAGTAAAAATAAAAAAAAATGTTAGAAGAAAAATAATAAACTAGCAGTAAACACTTTTAATGGGTAATAATTAATTACAGGTTAGGTTAGGTTAGATAAATATTTATTTATTTACCTTGTTTTTACATGTATCACGTTAGATATGGCTTCTATTTAAAAGACTACGGTTTCGACCAACTCGTAGCCTTCCTCAATCCATCACCGTCAAGAGAAAATATGTCGTTGTAGTTGTCTCTTGACAGTGATGGATTGAGGTAGGCTACGAGTCAGTCGAAACTGCAGTCTAACGTGATGCATGTTAAATGCAAGGTAAATAAATAAATATTTATTAGTTTAGGTTAGGTTTCCATTTTACGTCCTAATTATTCATTCATTTTACATTAATTACTGGCATTATTTAAATATTAGTGCAATTATAATTTTATAACTGACCACATTCATACTGATACAGTGCATACTGACAATTTATTTAATTTACTGGCAAAACCTTGAATTAATTACTGAACAAATAAATACGAGCCGAAATAAAACACTATTTTTTTACTGTCTTGTTAATATTACAACATTTAAAAATATATATGCTTAGTATTATTTTTAAAAAAAATGTCGATCGCGTAATCCAAGAAAATAGATATGTACCAAACAAGAATATTTAAATCTAGTAAATGTAATTATAAAACACTTATCATGTTATCAAAAGATTTTTGATTATCATTGAGATTATTTTTAAGTGCTTCAATTAATAAAATCACAAATCAACAATAGAATGTTTAAAAAAAACGTCTTTGAAAAAGGTTATAATAATTTTTCATCTCGCCGCATCCGAGTGATAATCTTTCATGTATTAATGGAACAATTAATATGTATAACATAGATTGATTGTATGCTTAAATATAAATATTTAAAATCAAGATTATAATCTACACTGTAATTGATAATGATAATTTAAAGATAGCCATCTTGATTATTAATCCACATGAAGCACGCAAAACAATTAATGCAAATAAAAAATATTTTTATACCGACCATAGTTTCGTGTTACACTTTACACATGTTGAAGATAATTTTGTTGGCACTTCTTCTTCGTAGTATCCATCCGGTGGATCATCTCGATCTTCACTCTTCTTGATCATAACTTGAGATGCAATAATTTTTGCCGATACATGGGATGTCTTTTAGACCTTAAATGTGGTATTTTCCCCTTTATTTTCACATCCTAATGCCGTTGACCATAAAGGTCCATCCGCCTTTGGAGAGTATTTACTACCTCCAGGACAATAGAGAGCTCTAACCAGCTTGACCTGATGAGGTTGGCTGAGTGTTAGCTTATTCCGGCCAACATTCAAGTCCCAGTCTATATTGGCCGACTGATGTCGCTCGCCCCCCACCACGAAAAGGAGATAAATCAGGATTTTCCTTTCATCGAACCTGTGACCATAAGGCATTTCGCAGAGTCCTCCAGTACTTTTAGGATGATTCAATTTTTAAGCGTATCTCATGAAAATGACCCAAAGCTTTTACGATACGGGGGGGTTATGAATTCGTAGGTTAATCTGAAATTTATCTTCTTTGTAGTATCAATCCGGTGTATTGATTTGCAGCAACAAAATCTTGCATTTCGATCTCCAATTTTCGGTCTTCTGCAACCCTCTTTAGCTCAGCGTAAGAGCTTTTCGAACACTTGCTGCAAATACTCCCGCCCATGACGCCCATTTCTCCCCTCAACCATGCCTTCCACAATGTCGTGAAGAAGACCATCGTGGCGCATGATATGACCGATCGCCTCTCTGAGATGGTTCTTACTAGGTGCCTATCTTCCTTGATTATGCTGAGAACCTCATTGTTCGTGTACACTGTACACAATCATCACGTATTACACGAGATTCGTGTTTCCCTTTGGTGACTGTTCTATAATGTATTCATTGTTATGGCACCTTTATACGTACAACAAGTACTTAGGCTTTAGTGCTATTTTTTTATTTTTTATGTAAGCACATACAGGAGAATAACGACAGATGGTGATTGTAATTCTGAAGTTTCATCTGTGGAAGTCTATGACACTTACCATGGTCTATATGACTAAACGCTGCATGTGGAGTTTTGATCCGCCAACGTCATAGACTACAGCCCGAGATTCACGCATCATCCTTTATTATTACAGGAATTTACTATGAATGGGTGGTCTTCACGGGACGATTTTCGTCTACCACCAATTTTAATTATTAGGCTATGACTGGCATTTTACGGGTGATGGTTAAGATTCACACCAACTTTTTTAACCGTATTTTAGAGCTCATAAATCGATTTAAAAATATGTTTTTGTAAATCTCCGTTGGGTATCGAACCCACGAGACCTTTGGCTTGCAAAGCAAACGCTTTGATCATTGAGCTATCACCGCTGGCGAATCTGCAGAAATACGCATATCCAGGGTACTCCAAGAATCTATGGGTTATAAAATTAACTCGGAATAATGCAATGAACCACCAACTAAGAGTAGTATAAGATATTTTAACATTTTTTCATATGGCATGTTCCAACTGGGAAGTGAATGTGGTATAGAATGTTGACATATTAAATATTTTGAATTCTAAAAGTCCGAAAGCAGGTGTCTGCGTAGAATAATAATGATACGATTTTTTTACTTCGTGATGTCGGTCAATCGACGAAGATGCACCTGGTTAGGACGTCTAAGTATACTTCGGTGCCTCAAGAGAGCATTGACTACAGCTGCGTTTTTTTTCAAGCCTTCCAGGCTCTTGCTTTCGTTGAGAACTATACATAAAACACACTTTACGGAGCTGCGAGAAGCAAAGCTGATATGGCGTGAGGCGAGAACCAAGGCGGCTGACAGAGCTTTGTGGCGGTGGCTCACGATAACCATATGCTTCAGTTGACGTAGTGAACGTGCTGGTGATGATGATGGTGATGATATCCCTAAGAAGAAGAGGAAGTTATACTAGAAGATGCACAAACGTAATTAAATAGATTTTGATAGGAGTGATTAATATACCTGTATTAACTTATGGCGCAGAGACTTGGAATCTGACAGCAAGTCTTACCCATAAAATAAAGGTCACCCAGCGTGCTATGGAAAGATCCATGCTAGGAGTATCGCTAAAACACAGAATCTGAAACGAGGAAATACGCAGAAGAACTCAAGTAGTGGATGCTATCCAACGAATAGGCACACTGAAGTGGCAATGGGCAGGACATATCTGTCGAAGAGACGACGGTCGGTGAGGAAGAAAAGAATTGGAATGGCCGACCCCTGGCAAGACGGACTGACGATATAAGAAGAATAGCGGGAGTGACCTGGATGCGAAAGGCGGAGGATCGAAGAGGATGGAGAGTCGTGGGAGGCTTACGTTCAACAGTGGACGGATACAGGCTGATAATGATGATGATGATAAGGGACGTTTTAGAGTTTAAAATTTAGATTTAGATTTAGATAATTCAGCATTGACAACTCAGCATCGATGACAAATTACGAAAATAAGTCTCTAATTATTATAATAATATACTATTGGTAGCGTAGGACGATTCATAAATATATTGAAGGGTTATGCTACATGTGAATAATTGTTCCTATATAATTGAATAATTGGTTGAAAGTTACCTATAAGTACACGGTGTACTAATTGGAAAGCTCATTCGTGTAATGTATTGAAACACGGTGAGCAAATTTTCAAATCTAACATGGCCATCTTCGACGACAAAATCCTTAACAGAAACATCAAGCTTATGAAGATAATTGGAATATGGTACAATTCCGACGACGGTCTGATAAGAAAGTGTGGCATATTTTTATGCGTAAGCCTGTTCTATTGCTTGTTTGTCTTCATCCCTCAGGCTCTATACTTGAGGAAAGCTGGCTCCATGCTGGAGATGACAGAACTGTTGGCACCAACTTCGAGTGTGGTTTTTCTGCTTGCTAAGTATTTGGTGCTGTACCTTAGTCGAAAAGAGCTTTGCAATTTCATTCAGGAACTGCAAGAAGCGTGTAAGTATTTGTAAACAATTTTATTTAACCTCTTTACGTGCGAGGTGCGGATATATATTCGCACCAACTTGCACTGCTCTTAAGTGCGAGGTGCGGATTTATCCCACGCCCTGAAAAAAACACGTCGCTTCAGTGTGAGATGCAGATTTATCCAAATACTATATTGAATATTATTTTGTTTTGTATTACAACATTTCTTCGTCAAAATTTTTTTTTACATTACGTATTGAGTTGTGGGTCATTCTACACATTTTTCAAATTTGCCCTTTTTTAAAAATAATAATGGATTTATTTAATTTAGTTCTGAAGGTGAATATAAATGCAGCACTGACCAATCAAAACACATAAAAAAGGCGTCTTTACGCGTTTAATTTTATTTTTCATTGACTAATTGACTTATTTCGTGATTTTTTATGAAATCTTATTCCGCACGTATAGGCAGTCTAATTATGGAGTTTCAGTTCTTTCATATACACTGCGAAACTGCAGCACCTCCTTAACTTTGATATAAATTTTATTTTTTATATTTTAACTATATCTTTAATATCATACGATCATTTAACCCATTCGTTACGGCTCGGTGGAATACAAGCGATACTGTCAATACAGCGTAAATTTTTCAAACCATTTTTTTTGCTAAAAACTAGTATTTGAAGCATAAATGTACTCTATCTGACCTATTTTCATATATCACATTGGTTCTTGTATCTTTTAGCTATCAGATGATCCATAAAAAACTATTATATTTAACAAACGTTCATTATGTTACTCCATACATGTGGTGGCATTAAACATGTGGTGTACAGAAAAATCGCAGAAAAAGTGACGAAACCTAACGATATTTACTTACATGCTTCACAGATTCGTGTAAAAAATACATGTAGGTTTATAAAGGGAATGACTGCACTTACAATTTCCTACCGTAGATGTCACAATGAGTGCTGAAAGTAGCAAAACAATATATATATAATAGTCGTCGATAACCACATATGCTTACAGGTGGATTTTTGGGTGCATAGATGTCTGGGGATGAGTTATGCTCAGTGGAAGCTGATATAACTGAATGACGTCAATTTGTGGTGATCATAGGTGCCAGATATGTAACGAATATGGGAACAAGAAAATACAATATCTAGAATTCTTCTTAAGCTTAAAATCTCATACGATTTAGTCCTCCATTTTATCCGAGAGCATCGTTATTATCAGCTCACACCTGGCAGGGAAGCGAGATGAAATACGATAACCCTTTATTTCATCTAACGAATCCGATCAAACTTTAGATTCAAACAAAATTTGAAATACAAAATTTAAAAAAACACAAAAGATTCTATGAATTTTTCAATTTTTATTAGAATATTATTTTATTATTTCAATATTCTAATCTACTTTTATAGATCATTGACTATACTTAAATATACATACTATAAAATTCTTTATAAGTAGTCGTTTCTCATCCATTTGTTTGTTTCCTTATTTTGAATATATTTATCTATTTTTACAATGAACTGGTCAGTCTAGGCGGGGCAATGGCGCAGTTGTTTCCTGGGCGTCAGGTCCGCGGTTCGCATCCCGCTTCTGCCGTTATTTTTGTGCTTGGATTGACGCGTTGAAAAAAGAATTTTGTGTATGGTATATGTATATTTAAGTAACAAAAGATTCTATTTTAACCGAAAGTGTTATAAGCATGAAAATCCTATTAGTGAATACAATAATCCACTTTGTGTTTCCATAATCAATAAAAAATGAAAAGCTAAAAAATAAATGCACGAATTTAGATTTTTCGAACTGGTCCTTTTTTTTACGCGTCACTTTCTGTTGTACCAGTGTATTGTGTTAAAAAGGGATGCGGTATATATCAGCTGATTGTGTTGACAATTTTTAGATACAGAAAATGATAACAATGATTATAAGGATATCATGGTGACTGCCAATGCCCAATGCCACCGAATAGTTGGTCTTTACTTGTCGATGCTCATATATGTGACATCAACATTTGCTGTATCTCCAATACTGAGAATGGCATACGGAGCTTTCTACAGCAATGGCGTCTACACCAAGATGTTACCGTTTAAAATGGAGTAAGTAACAAATTTATTTATTTCACAGAACCGAAGTTTCAAGGCAGATAGAATAATAAAGAATACGGAATAGGAAACATATACAAGCATACAATACATACAAAAAAAAAACATAAAAGAAGAAGAAGATAACACGTGTCAAAGATCACAGAGATCTAAGAGAACAATACCATCGACAAAAGAATAAAAGGATATATGAAAAGGATTCAGGTGTGCTGGTAGGCCATTTAGGAGCGTCATTGCCGTTGTACTAAATTAAGTGCTCGAAACTGCACAAATATTAACTGGGATCAAAAACAATGGATGGCTACGAGCACGGGTGTACTTATCTGGAACGTAGAGGTTAAAAAATTCAAGAATCCCAGGATTGTAGAAAAACAGTTGGGTAATGTTCGGAATGTGAAATGTACTTGATCCAAACATTATTTTTATTCCGTATTGAAAAATGCTGTCTTCTTAAGTTATCGCGGCCAGATTTGGTATTGTGGCTTTTGGGTTTAGCCGTGTGTGCTGAATTGTTTCGATCCAATATTTCGACCGCCATTTCAAGGGTTTTCTTCGGGGTCGACGGCTTTAAACTGAAGAAGACCCCTGCAATGGCGGTCGAAATATTGGATCGAAACGATTTGTCACACTGACAAAATTAAAAAGATAACTTGGTTATAGTGGTGCTAGGTAAGAAACATAATGTTTATGAGACTGTAGTTTTGACCAACTGGTACCCTTCTTCAAACTACTTTCAAAAGTCAACTTGACAACAACGACAATAGCGGATTGAAGAAAGCTACCTGTTAGTCAAAACTTGAGTCTAATAAACAGCGGCCATGGTCAACGTGGTCCATGTAAAAACAAGGTAAATTAATAAATATTGATTATTTATAATGAAACTTTAAACGGATTTAGCATTCAAAAAAATATATAATTTATATTGCCCCTCCGTTATTTTGTGAATTTCTCCTCCAGTTTCTTCTCATTGGATTGGTCTGAGAATACAAACCATTTCTTCGCGGTGTACGTCTTCACCGTGGTGCACATGTACCTGATGACGGTCATCTACTGCGGGTTGGACTCGCTCTTCTTCTGCCTGACAATCTTCTGCAAGGCTCACATGACCTTCGCCAAGAATGAAATCGAAAAGATTGGAATAGCCGCAGAAAATGAACGAATTCAAAGCAACGTTTCGAAATTGTACAAGAGACGTAGGACACGTAGAGCACGTAAGATATTACAATTTATGTCATTTTTTGCAGGCGGGCATAGCTAAGTGCTTAAAGCGTTTGCTTGCCAAAGTGAAGATCGGGGGTTTGATCCACAACGGAGATATAAAAAAAAAAATCTAACCTCTATAAACACCCACGTTGGTGTGAATTTGATCTCTCACCCTGTAAAATGACAGAGCTTTGTGCAAATGGGTCTAGCCGAAACATATAATTTAAAAATATTACGAATAATTTATAAATTATATTTTATTATATATTTGGGATTCCGCTATGATAATAATCGTTCATAAATGTCACAATGTATTTTCACTTAAAAAATAAAATGTATTTTCATTGCCATTGTTTCAGTTGCCATACTTCAGAAGAAGAATAATTCCCAAAATGTCTATGTGTCACAAACCATCTATGTGTCTGAAAATGTGGCTATTTCTCAACTTAAGGCTTGCGTTGCCCATCACAACAAAGCCATACACTACTCAAGAAGACTAGAGTACTTTTTCAGCATTCCGTGCATGATTCAGTTCATTTCAAGCACGCTCACGATCTGCTTGTCGATGTTTCAGCCGAACATGGTAAAATATGTTTTGACATCCACCGTGTTTAACCCTCCAGATACGAGCGTGACCGTATTGTCACAGTGAACACTATTGTCTATTTATCCCTACTCCGATCCCCTTCCTACCTGAACCAATATTTTCTGGCGGTTTTGGCTTAATAGTTAAGCGTTTGCTTGCCACACCGAAGGCCGCGAATTCGATCCCCGACGGAGATGAAAATAAAAAATCTTCTTTGATCGATTTCTAAGCTCTATAAACACCCCTTTTTTTAAATAAAATAGAGAATTTTATGTGAAATTGATCACTCACCCGTTAAAATGACGGTCATAGCCTATTTATCAAAATTGGTAGTAGACGAACGTCGTTCTGTGAAGACCACCCATTCTTAGTAAATTCCTGTAATAATGATAATGATGCGTGAATGTCAGGCTGTAGTATATGACGTTGGCGGACCAACACTCCACATACGGCGCTTATCCACAAAGAATGGTACACGTTGGAGAATCCACAGAAACTTTATAATCACTATCACCATCTGTCAGATTTCTCATTTGTGTGTTTACATCAAAAATATGATGATAACAATGGTAAAGTCTCATCTATTCATTTTATCACGTTACATAAGGCTAAGCGCGGCATAGCACACCACCCATAAATAGTGAATTCGTGTTGAAAATGTTGTATATGACATTGGCGAATCAATATTCCGCAGGCAGCGTTAAGTCATATGTAAAATGGTCATAGGATCACCGCAGTACTGCTAGTTAAGCAGTCGGGGTTTCGGCGACCTCATTCGAAAGTGGTCGGGATTGAGTGAGCCCTTCTCGGGACCGCTCTCTCTGTAAAATAGTTTCAAAAGCTCACTAAGCAATCTCATACTCTTTACATTTATTCCTGTATTAATTTAATTTTAATTAAAGAAAACTTTCGAACATGAGTGCCGTGGTTTTTACTTTGATACTAACAGATTTGCAGCAAGTGTTTGACATGAGTTGTAGCTCTTATGCTGAGCTGAAGAGGATTACAGAGGATCAAGAGGAGTGAAGATCGAGATGCAAGAATTTGTTGCTGCAAACCAATCCACCGGATTGATACTACGAAGACGAAGACCAACAGATATTATTTGTTCATGTAAAAGTGTGATGTGTGGACTTTTTTGCAGTCTCTTCACATTGGTCTACTGTTCGGTGCATTTGTGCAATTATACTTGTTCGGAAGATATGGGCAGCACTTATTAAATGAGGTCAGTAAATAAAATAATTGCATAATATAAAGTCGATATATTCTACCATCGTATAAGTCTGCTTCCCTAACTGAAGCACATTCTGTCGTCTCTGTCTAGTATGAGTTGATATCCTTCTCTCGGAATTAGATATCGAATTACTGGGTGACAGGATGCAGAAGCAGATTGAAAATACAAAGAACTTGTTTTCGAAGCACAATTCGCGTTTATTATAAATACTTGATTTCTATGCCCGACCGGCACGACATTTCGCCGGCCGGTTCCATTGACAACCGCCGGACACTGTGACATACCAATGAACGCGGCAAAAAATCGAATTAAAGATGACAGTTGCACCAACATGAAATGGAGAAACTGTCATAAAAAATAAAATGGCGTATGCAAATGCCTGCGTAGTATTCCAAAATTAAAACTAACATTATTAGATGTGCATGTCAGGCGAGCGAACAAAAATAAGAGACAAAAGATAGTACATCGGCACCAGTCAGAAAGGGCTATATCATGCTGATGTCAGAGTATATACGTCTTAAGTCAAAAGAGACTTGTGTCGCATGATTGTTTTTGTTCAGTCTGCTGGGATAGCCGCAGCAGCCTACGCCACTCCTTGGTACTGCTACGGAGCTGCGTACCGCCGCCCGTTGGCGCTGGTCATCCAGATGGCTCAGCGCCCAGTGGGGGTCACCGCCGCGAAGTTCTACTTCATTTCCATTCACAGCTTTTCCAAGGTAAGCATTCCCTATAATATGCTACTCAATTTAATAACACAAAAGTCCAACAGTACTTCATACGATCCCATATAAAACAACGTCTTATCAATCTTTTTTCAAAACGTTGTTTTGAACATAACTGTGATGTATTAAACATCCAAAAGTCTTTAAAGTAATTGTTATAATCAACTTTTTACCTAGATTCATTTAGTCAGGTACGACACAGGGCATTATGCCACTCAATGTAAATTGAGGGGATCTAGGTCCAAAACAACAAGAATCGAAGAACTTGCGGTGTACGAAATTCTGTGTATTAATATTAACAAAAAAAATGCTTACGAATCGATACGGAGCATTTACTATCCTAATAATCTGCCACTCTATGTGGATTGAAGGGATCAAGGTCGAAAACAACAAGTATCGAGGAATTTGCGGTGTACGAAATTCTATGTATTAATATTAACAAAGAATGCTTACACATCGATACGGAAAATTGACAATCGCAATAATCTGTCAATCTATGAGGATTGAGGGGATCAAGGTCCAAAAACGGTATAGAGAAATGTGCGGTGTATGATATTCAATGTATTAATATTACTTTTATAAATGCTTACTCATGTTGTAAATGAGGATATAAAAAGGGGTCTCGTATCAAATAAATTAGCATCAACTCATCTCCATTCTTTGGTCTCATCCTCAGTGCCGGATACTTGATATTCCGGCATCACTGTATAAACTGGTGTTGTAATTTCGGGACCGCGACTTGGTTCCGTAACAAGCTGTATATATTTTAATAAATTGATAATATCAAAACGTTTTCTTTTTTCAGATTTTGAGTGCATCTGTATCCTACTTCACAGTACTCAAAAGTATGAACGAAAAAAATAAAAATGTATAATATTATTTTGGTTTATTTTACCCTTTCATTACGGCTCGGTTTGAATACAAATTATAAAAAAACTGTCAATTATAAAACTAGTACTTGAAGCATAAATGTACTTATCTGGTATATTTTCATATATCACATTGGTTTTTGTATCCTTTAGCTATCAGATGATGCATAAAAAACTATTCTAAGAAAGTAGCGAAGCGATATAACACGTCAACTGATGTCAACGGTAGTGGAATCTTATGACTGCATAAGCCGACAACCGATGCGAAAGGGTTAGTTATATTATAATCTCTAAAGTAATAAAATTAAGAGAGAGGGGAAATCTCCACTAGGTGACCGGAGCCAATTAGAAACAATGAACTTAGGTTATGTTGTTCTTACCTAAATTTGGGAGTGGCGCCCGTATGTGTTTTTATTTATTGGAGTGCTTTTGGATGCACAATGTTTTTTTGTTTTTCAGCCATCATGTACAACTGCATCGCGTAAATGAATATACTCTGCGGAACGTAACTTGGTTTGATTTAATTAAATGTAGAGGAGTCGTTCATTTTCTATTTTCGCGTACATGTATTGATAGAACAAATTTCGACCTTTTAGGATATGATTTTCAGCGTTTTCACGAATCATCAATCGATATGAATAGTAATTTGTGGCACTGACTTTCTTAGTCGTTTCCTCATCTGTTTGTGGATTTCTCAACGGGATGTTGAAATGGTATCCGTCTTCTCCTTGCCAAAATAAAATCGGATATTGCAATCCATCGTACGATCGATGCGTTTCTGAGACTTGCTGAACATGACCATTTGTATGATGAAGAATGATTTGCGTTCGGCAGTGGTAGTGAGAAGAATTGTACTTTCGTATGTTTGTTAAGAAATGTTTTGATTCACTTGTATCACCCGATACCAACGTTAATAAAGGTTCGGGTGGTGAATGTAATTCTGGCAATTTCAATTTTCCACTAGCGCAACACATTCCTAGTGTTTCATTTTTAAATTTAAAGGCACTACAATTCACGCATAATCTATCAATTTTTCCAATAAAAATACTTGGGTGCAGACTGTAATCATAATTAGGATCGTAATGGAAAGCACTATGATTTAAATCAGCATGCAGAGTACGTCTGGTACGATCTACGCGTACTCGATCTGTTTCCAATCTTGCTTCCCGTTGCTCATCTGTTTCAGATGAACGGGTTTGAGCAGTGTGTACTCTAACTGTTTCCAATCTTGCTTCCCGTTGCTCATCTGTCCAGATGAACGGGTTTGAGCAGCGTGTGCTCGATCTGTTTCCAATCTTGTTCTCCTTTGCTCGACTGTTTCTGATGCTCGAGATGCCCTTTTCATTCGTGCTTGAGTTGTACTCTTGACCTATGCTTTTCGTTTGGGTGGCATAATTGATATCACAGTGAATGTTACGTTTTGAAATTCACTTTTGAAAAATAAAAATAAATTGATTGATATAATACTAACATTAAGTTTATCAACTGACAATACTTGGTGAAATAATTATAATTTTAGAATTAATTTTAATTAAAAATAAATAATACCTAGTATTTCATAATATCTTTTTAAATTTAAAGCCAAATTTTTTTTATTGTATAATATCTTAATACATTAAAACTATTCACATACCAATTAATTTTTAAAATAACCTTTTTCAATTGTTGTACCCGCACACATATACAACCTATAAATATGTGTGTACTAATATAGGATCTTGTCCATACCTTTAAAAGCCACGGCCTGTTTTTATTTTTTCATTATTGAAGATGGTCATCAGGAAGGCCGAAACATATAATCATTAAAATAAATTGTGAATCAAAACTAAATATTTTTAATATATATTTTTTTAATTAAAATAATTTCTAAAATTGTGATATAATACTATCCGAAGCCGACCAGCAATTGGAATTCCAAAATTAACTCTTTCTATTGTATATCACACACAATTTATACGTAATATTTATTTTCATTCGTTCTTTCATGCGATATAAAACTAAATCAAAAAAGTCGTCAAAAATTCAAATATTGAAATAGTTTATTCGAAAATCTAATTTTGTTTCAAAATATTCAGTACCTTACGTTAGTACCTACTTAAAATACCTACTTAAAATACCTACTTAAAATAACTTCAGGTGAGTGAATTTTTATTTACGGCGTCGCTATGGAAACACAATGTTCTAAATGGGCCGTTCTGTATTATAATAATAGTCTTGTATGAAAACACGTTTTACGTAAATATTCAATTAATTTTTGTAATTAAATAAAAATTTGAGTATCCTATCTTCTAAGTCTAGGTACATACAAAATATTAATTATATAACATAATAATTCCTGTGTGGTCGCTACATCATCTCCATCCAGCGATGGCTCTGGGAGGAATCCAGAGTCTAGGGAGTTGCATGAGTTGTCGATATAAATTGTTATACGCCACTTTGAGCTTCTCCCACTCTCGTTTAGGATAGCTAGACCAGAGTTCTAAAGTAAATATATATTTAAAGTAAATATATAAAGTAAATATATATTTATATAGTGTTAAACGAATGAATGTTGATTTGATGTTTTTTTAATTAATAAATTTATAATATTTGTATAATGTGTTTTACTTTTCGGTGAATGTACTATTCTTTTTTCAGTTATGTAATTGTGTTAATTCTTATAGTGTTTTTTTTCTCTTAAAATTTCATCGTTTTTTTTTATGAAAGTTTTTTTTCTCGTCCCATCTTAGCTCTGCCTCCCGCAGCTTCGTCGAGTACACCCCGGGCGTTGCAAAGGAGGCAGATATATTTAATACTCTCAGGAAGCATTTGAAGTATATGTCTGAATTAGATCCTCCTTAGTCTCTTGATTTCTTTCTTAGGGGAGCAAACCAGTAAGTCACGGGCTTCATAATCCCGAGATGCTTGAACAAATCGCTTCCTAGCATAATATACCCCTTGCACTGTTCACTCTCCCATCTTCAACATGCTTCCCATACATACTCCTCCCTAACAACACATTCTTGATACTGTGGCTTTTAGGTTAAGCCGTGTGTGGCAAATTACTTATTTTCAATATTTCGACCGCCATTGCAGGGGTCTTCTTCAGGGTTGATGATTTAGTGATGAGTTCGTGTTTGGAGGTAACTTAGCCGTCAGCCTAACGTACCTCCACAACTCATAACTAAGTCATCAACCCTGAAGAAGACTCCTGCAATTACTGTCGAAATATTGGAAAGAAGTAATTCGCCACACACGGCTAAACCTAAAACAACAACATCAAATCTGGCCATGAAAACCCAGAGAGTTATATAACACATTCTTCTTTACCAGAATCGGCCAATATGGTAAGGTTGTGCTGATCTCTAGGATCGAATTGTCCATGCCTAAGGAGCACAGGGTTAATCAGTCGATCTTTTGAAATCAACAGATTAAAAACAAACAAAAAAACACAAATATTTGCCGAAAATAATTAATTACTCTCACATGTAAAAGGCGCTTCATCTAAAATTCCGATTTGAAACATTTCTGCATAATTTATTAATAATTGTGATAACGTAATGTGATTTATATCTAATAGATTAACAGCATAAAGAACTTAGCGATTATAAAGATTTATCGAAACAATTAATAATGTTTCAATGTATTACGCAATAATTGGGAATTAAATGTGGAATTTAGTATTACTCACGATGACATTTCGTTTTGAACGAATTTATTTTTCAGTTTTCTGATCGATTTTCTTTATCTAAAAAGCAATCACGGCGTAGTTCTTTTTTATATTGAGTCGATAATTAGGCTTTTGAACGGCAAATTTTCTTAATCCTTACAAAACCTACGCACAATAGTCAAACTCATCGAACACTTCCCGGTCACTTAATTTTGTTTGTCAATATAGAACAAAAAAAAAGAATTTTTCAAAATTCAAAACTTATTTCCATCAACTTAAATGCTTTTCTAGCATGTGTTTGCTTCTTTAAACCTAATTTATCTCGTCAATGTAACCTATATTTTTTATTATTATTATTCAAACCTTTTTAAGCATTATGTCTTTCTGAAAATAAATAAATCAAACCCAATACTGGATTACATGCAATAATTGATAGATTATTAGCACATCTTACTCTGATTAAGAAAGAACCATCTCAAATAGGCGAGCCCGATGGATCGGTCACATAACGCGCCACGATGGTTTTCTTCACGACATTGTGGAAGGGATGGTTGACGGCAGAAACTTCAGAGGGCGCCTTAGACGGGAGTATTTGCAGCAAGTGTTCGAGGACATGAGTTGTAACTCTTATGCTGAGCTAAACAGGATTGCAGAGGATCGAGAAGAGTGGAGATCGAGATGCGTGATTTTGTTGCTGCAAACCAATCCACCGGATTGATACTACGAAGAAGAAGCATTACATATACTCAACTGACGAATGTCCATTCTGCATGCAGCGTGCGGCCAGTCTCATAAATTATATGCGAGTAGATTTAGAAACAGTGTTTTATTGAATTTGTATTATGAAATTTAAATAAATGTCTTATTTTAAGAAAAAACTTTACTTAAAATTCATGATATTCAGTAATAAGTCAGTGCTCCATAGCCTTTTCCCATCTAAGGCACATCAATGTTCTTTTTAGGATTTCGCGGCACACCAAAGTTCTCACCTTGAATACCGCGACACACCAAAAGCAAAAATAATGGATATCAATTCAATCAATTTTGCAATATTTTTTCATTTTTGTTTTCATCTAGAACTTACTGAACATACTACGGAGTTGTCTCTCACATAAGAAGGCGATAAGCGCTGAGGACTGGAGGACCGTTGTAAAATTATTTAGTAATATTATTGGCTTATTTGATGGCCACACCCGTATCTGCTCACGGCACGCAGGTTGCGGATCACTGTTGTAAATCACCTAGATAATAAAATTTAAATCTATACATATAAAAATGAATGTCTGTATCTATGTGTGTATATTAAACATTCCTACACCGTTCATCCGATCGATATGAAACTTTCATAAAATATTGTTTTTAGGACTGTGAAGAGAACAAGTTACTCACAAATTTATTTAATTACATTTGTTTTTTTTAAATAGTATTTTCATACAAGATGTATACAGAGTAAAACAAGAGTAATGCAGAACGGCCATTTTGGAAAATTTCAAATATTCGAATTTTATTCTTATTTGTAGTCGGTGTTCTTTTTTTATTTTTTATTCCTAACCTCATTTTCGCGACCGTGCTTTACTATAAGTATGTTTACGTTTCTTAAATGAAATTCATATTTATTAAAAAAATAGCACAGTTCTTAAATAGAATGCAACAAAAAGTTAATTTTAAAAAACAATTAAATGTAAATAACCCATGAGATTGAACAATCCATTTGCATTTCATTTTACTTAAATCATATTCCAATATTACATTACATTTTTATTTTGTGAAAACTACTATTTCTGTAGTAGTTTAGTTGAAATATATTTTTCTTTATTTAATTTGTATTTTAATTATTTCATTTGATTTTCATTGATTGATTTTTATTGTTACTAAATGGTTTATTATCATCTATAATATGCAAAGTTTTTTAAAAATCCCATTTAACCTTACCATTTCCCTATCCATTTCCACATACTTCGTGGTTAGCAACGTTAGTTACCAATGAAGGAAATTCGCGAAACAATGTAAGTATACTTACTTTGCACCCTTAGACTGAAAGTATATTTGACATCTAACTGATGCTCCTAGAATCACGGGAAGGCCTTCAGCCACTCTCCAACAAGTAGTTTTTTGCGTTCGTCCAGTAACGGGTCCCCATCTAGGTCTCCAAAAACAGGACAGGATAGAGAGGGTTTCCACCAAGCGAATCCCACAAATATACCACGGGTCGCCAACCTGGTCCATACCGCCCACTAGTAGGCGATACGGGCTTTCGTGGTGGGCGGTGGGCGATTTTTGTACATTTTCAAATCTTCTACATTCCTACTACATTTTTTTCCATCCATATACTGAATTGAAGTATAGCGAGGTTGGTGGGCGGTAGGTAAATTTTACCATGAAAAATAGGCAAAATTGGGCGCTAGGCATCTAAAGGTTGACGACCCCTGCCATATACTATCCAATTGAGCATTCGACAAATAATTTGCCGAATAGATGTATAAACACAGATATTAAACAATAAGGCCTTCGTGTTTAAAGCTTCCATTTTCGATGGATTCACATTTTTTGTTGACTGTAAATACGAGCAGTTATAAAAATTTATTTAAAATGTAATAAAATTGCATTTTTAAATTTAAATTTTTATATATATACTCAATACTATTTTTATAAATTTGAAAAAAAAATTGTAAAAAAATAAATACATTTATAATGAATTTATTTTTTTAAATATTTGCATATAATCACAAAACAAGTTTTGATTGAATTTTGTTTTAATAGAATGTTAAATAAAATAATTTTAAAATTTATTATTAAATTATATATTTTAACTTTAACAAAAATAATTTATTTAAAAATACAATTTAAATAATAAGTAATATCCTAATGCTAAAAGATCTTTGTTCGTTTAAAATATTAAATTATTCCTAACCTAAGAAGAAAACGCTTCTTTAGTGTCATTCAAGTATAAAAAAAGCCTCAAGTCATCAGGGGTAATTGTGGTAAGAACATAATTTACGAGGCCAAATTACTACCCGATACAACACATGTATAAAAACTATCACTTTCACTCTTTGTTGGCCTTAAGGTCCATTAAAATCCGAACTTAACGACTCACGACAAAGCACTAAGATCTTGAGCTTCTAATCGACAAATACTAGATAGGAATCTGGCCACAGCATGCGAGAGATGTTTATTTGTAATGCGTTCGTCACTAGCTTTGATGGCTCTTTCCAGTAATTTCTATAACCGTATCACCATCATATGAAATGACCTTCTTTTGCACCTCAAGCCTGGGTATATTACGCGAATTACTCGTGTCCATCACTCCAGATACGAAACCAGTGCCAGTAGAAGACTTTGGACTACGAGTGCAGTAGTATGTTGTTAAAGCGACTGCGTAAAACAAACAAATCAATGATATACACAACAGAGTTATTGAAATGATCTTCCATAATTGGTCGTCTGAAGAGTTGACAGGTGGGGCAGTAGTCGGAGGAATAACAACCGGCGTTGTTTCTTCAACAGTAGTTGTATCAATTGGAGTAGTCATCATCACTACAGTTGTACTGTCTACTGTTGTGGTTGTGGTGTCAAATACACCTAATGTCGTGGTTTTCTATCCCGTCTATCGTGGTAGTCTCAGAATTAATGGTTGTGCCTGTATTCGGTGTAGTAGATTCTAGTCCACTTGCTGTGGTTGTTTCTGGTCCGTTCACTGTTGTTGTTTCTATTGTATTTATTGTTGTTTTTTCTGTTCCGATTGAAGTTGTTTCAAATCCACTTAGAGTAGTTTCTGTTCTATCTAGTGTTGTCGACTCAGCTCCACTAACTGTTGTCGTGCCTAATCCATTTTCTGTTGTTGTTTTTTGTACAGTTGAAGTTTCTACTTCTGTTGCTGTAGTTGATTCTAGTGCAGTTGACGTTTCAATTGCAGTTGCTGCAGTTGACTCGAGAGCTGTTGTTGTTTCTACTGCAGTTACCGTAGTTGACTCTAGTACAGTTGTTGTTTCTATTGCAATTGCTGTAGTTGACTCTAGTGTAGTTGTTGTTTCAACTGCAGTTGCTGTAGTCGACTCTAATACTGTTGTTGTTTCTACTGCAGTTGCTGTAGTTGACTCTAGTGTAGTTGTTGTTTCAACCGCAGTTGCTGTAGTTGACTCTAATACTGTTGTTGTTTCTACTCCAGTTGCTGTAGTTGACTCTAGTGTAGTTGTTGTTTCAACCGCAGTTGCTGTAGTTGACTCAAGTATATTCGTTGTTTCTACTGTCGGCTCAGAGACAGTAGTTGTCGTTATAGGAGGATCAATACAATCATCAGCTCCTTTTGCTTTTAATGCAATGAAATCAATTGCGACAAATGCATTTTTGTTTTTCAAAACTTCGCATTGCAGCTTCAACTGAAATATAAGAAATAACAATTAGCATTATTCCACAAATCATAATATATAAGCATGGTTGATTTGATACAATGATATAAGTTTTATTAAGTTATTAAATTATTATTCTAATTAAAAAATATATAATAATATTATTAAATATTAAAAATAAAGGATCCTTAATAAATAGATACCAACTTAAATTATTATTTCAAATTAAAAGTATTTATTAATTAAATATACATATACTATACATAAAATTCTTTTTTCAACGCGTCAATCCAAGCACAAAAATAACGGCAGAAGCGTGATGCGAACCGCGGACCTTGGAAACCAACTATGCCCAGGTATTCATACCGCTCAGCCAACTGGGCCATTGCTATGCCTAGACCGACTCGCGTTGAAACTAGTATTTATATCATTGTTATCATCGTACGATAGATGTCGCTATAGTATATATTCAAAGTATGTATATTTTTATTTTTAAAAGTATTTATTTTTTGAGGTTGATAACAAAGAGTTTTAACATTCATACAAAAATTAAATGTTCATAGAAAATGTAATTTGTAAATTATCATTATAATTTTAAATACCAAAATATACGTTTGCAATGACAAAAATAGTATTGACGAAAATTTATAATATTTTCAACTTTAACCTTCCAGTGGGCGCACTTTCATAATATTTACGACAAATGCACGTTATGCCTTCTCCACTTCTATCACAGCCAAGCATCGAGATATCTGAATGACAGTGTCTCTAATCTACCATCCCAAAAGAATTCTTGCCGGACCAAAGCAGAACTGTTGGATCCACTCTTTTTGGTTCCCAAAAGGAAAAAAAATATGCTTTCCTGTATACCTCGGATAAATAAATCAATAATAATTCTGTCAACATTACATGACGATGACGAAATGAATTCTAACACCGGAAAACCTCAGGTTTTATTTGACTACAACAAAACTGAAGGCTAAAATTCATTATTTTTGCATATCTTCTCAGGCAGAAAATAGTCGCGTGGACTGCGCGGTGTGTAGAATAAGAGCAAAAGGTTGCAAGGCTCGTGGTTCGAATCCCGCGTCTGCCGATATTTTTTCTGAATGAATTGATGCGTATAAATTTTGATGTATAATTGTTATGTATGTATTTAATTACTTATAATATTGAAATATAGTCAATGATCACACAAAAAAAGATAAGAGCATTGAAAAAATATTCTAATAACAATTTAAAAATCCATTTAATATTCATTCTGATTAACAGGTCGACAAAATATTTTGTTTCGAAATATTTAGATATTGATTCGTTTTTTGTTTAGGATTTTTTTTTTTTTTTAAGTACATTATATATTAGTATTCATCATTATTTCATACTCTTACAGCAAATCCCTGACATTTTATAAAAAGCAAACATCATTTTTATAACGATGTAAAATTTATAACAAGACAATGGAAACTACTCGCCCGCTAGAAGGTTAAAATTATTTTTCAGTAACTGTATATTTATATAAGAAACTTATAAATAAATCCTTACAATATCATTAATCTGAACATGGACACAAATACCAAACATTTTTCCCACACGCAATGTCTAGTCATCTATCTTCAGCGTTATAGAGTCTATTGGTGTGTATTTATATATAAAATTAGAAACCAATATAACGTTTCAAACATAAGAAAGAAACAGTAGTTAAAAGTAAATTTTATCGTTCCTATCTGAAGCACTTGTTCCATTGAATTAAATTATTTTCAAATTCATTTTTTATTTTATGCGTTTATAAAAAAATAATGGATACAAACAAACAAAAATGTCTAAGGTCCCATAAATTATTTTTATTTGTATTTATGTACTTTTAATATTAAGTATGCTTAAGTATTGACATATTCAGCGTATACAAAACATATGGGTCAGCTTATAGCTCCTGTTGATAGTTCACCAGGTTACTAGTGAATATCAATAATCATACTTTTTATCTTTTTTTATTATGAAAATGCTGCTTTTACTTAATGATGACATAACTTTATCAGGGAGCTTCTATCTAATTTAAATTATTAATTTTATTTGAAAAAAGTTATATTAAAGTACTGCACATACTCGTAAGTTACATAAGTATGCAAAAGATAATGATGGTTTAACATTAACACCTTCACAAAGAGGGTTACAAATCATCCTCGACAGATTTTATGTAAAAGCTGCCGTCAATGCTTTATAAGCCCAAAATAAGTTTTTTTTCAGTTGATAACACCCGTGACGCTCTTCACTCAATTTCAGTGATATAGTACAGATGCCTATAATAATATAACAAAAATAATATTTTTAAAATAAATATTTATTTATATACTTTGTTTTTACATGGATCACGTGGAGTATGACCTCTTTTTATGAGAAGGCAGTTTCGACTAACTCGTAGACTTCTTCAATCCGTCACATTTGCGTCAAGACTCGAAACTGCAGTCTCATAAACAGAAGTCAAGCTCAATTTGATCTTAATTAAATAAATATTTAATGAAACTGAAAGTGACTGCTAAAAACATTGAAAAAAAATAAAAATATATAAATACCACTATATTTCCTGCCCTAGGGATAGCAACTTTTTGCGTCGTCCATGTTTGTTGGTTATCAACAAAGACGATCATGTTCGTCAAGACGCTCGTGCTGTTCTTGGCATCGCTAACGAGGATCAACAATATGCTGGGTGTGTTGGGATTTCTCGTGTAGAACCTGATGATCAGGTCAGTGTTGGCCTCGACTTCAATCTCGGCCTCACTCTGCACGCAGCTCATCACATCATCATTCGTTGTCATAAAGAAACCATTGGTGTTCTGCGGAACTTCCAATCCAGGATAATCTTTATACTCTTTGATTAAAAAGGGCTTGGTCGTTGCATCGCATTCTCTTTGAAACACTCCCGCAGTTCCGTCTTCGAAGTCTTGCTTCTCACACTCGATCAGCTGACCGGAAACGACGTTGCACAGATATAAAAGAACAAACAGAACCTTCAAAAGAGACATTATGCCTTAAAAACTCTTAAAAACCTTTAAAACTTCACGTACTCTTTAACACAATGTTTTTCGTCAATTAAAGCGTTCTATACAATCACTTTGCTTTATTTTTTTATTATTTAGAGATATCATTTATAAACCTGAAGTTAAAAAAAATTATATATTATATTATTAATTACCGAATATTATTTTTTTTACTTTGTAACTCAAAAACTCGTACACACAGCGTAAATAAATACACTTTTCATTTAAGCTACAAAGTTCATAAAATCTACACAATTGATCTTTCCAGGCAGTAAACTTAAAAATAATAAAAGTCTATAATGTCATTATGTTAAATAATTTTACTTTAACTGTTTATTTATTTTTCAGCAGAAAATAAATAATTTGGTAAAGGTATTTGCGAGAAAACCTTTACATCTAATGGCCATTGTAAGACTGGTGTATTTTACATTTTAATTTCAGCAATTGCTTTTATTACAAATCGATATTAATCATAATGAGTCATAAATTAATAAATGACGTCATTAATGAAAAATCTTATCTTTACCACGCGGATTGCAGGGGCTTGTAATTATAACAGGTTATGTTTGCAAACATTTGAGAACATTTTTAAATCCTCTCCCAATTTAGATATGTTTTTTGTCACTTATTTTTCTGTGATTTTTTGACGAGAGAAATGTCTTATAAGATTATGTTTGGTAGGAATTTTAAGCGCGCTACTTTGTACATTTTTGCCGGCGGGTGTAGATCAGTGGTCAAAGCGTTTGATTTGTAAGCCAAAAGTCGTGGGTCCGATCCCCCACGGATATTAAAAAAAAAAACGATTTCCGAGCTCTAAAATACCCCCTGTTGTTGTGAATTTGGTCCCTCACCCGTAAAGATCACCCATTCATAGAAAATTCCTATAATAATAAAGGATGATGCGTGAATCTCGGGCTGTTGTCTATGAAGTTGGCGGATCAACACTCCACATGCAGCGTTTAGCCATATGAAGCATGGTAAGCGTCATAGAATTCCACAGAAGTGACTTCTGAATTACTTACACCATATGTCGGTATTCTCCTGTATGTGTTGACGTAAAAAAAGAAAAACATCTTTCTGACAAAAGATTTATGGAATGCTTGAAAAAACATGACAGTTTTCAATTTAGTTAACAGCCATCTGTCAAGATTTCTTTTTATATTTTTTAATTCCTCACTATTGCCCTGTGTTCGTCCACTGTTGAATGTAGGCCTTCCTCGTGAGTCGACATTGTTTTCGATCCTCCGCCCTCCGCATTCACGATACTGCCAATACTCCTCTGATGTTGTAAGTTCATCTAGCAGGGGGTGGGCCAACGCTCAATTTACAAATTCCTAGACTCTTCTCTTATACAGATATATCCTTTCCATTGCCACTTCAATTAGCCTTCACCTTAGGAGGCATCTACAGTTTGAGTTCTTATAAGATAGCTTAAATATGTAAGTTGTACACATTATTAATATTCAGTGATGACTTGTTTATGCATATATGTACTCTGACATCAGCATGATGTAGCCCTTGCTGACTGGTACCGAAAACCTCGACATACAATCTTTCTTCTCTTATTTCTGTTCGCTTGTCATACATTTATGTGTCCGCCATATTGGGACTAGTTATATAGACCGCCGCTGTGGCGCCGGTGCGGCAGCCGATCACGCCAGTCGTGTCCCGCCCTTCGGCGAGAGCATATTGTATTGTGGCTCGGCCTTATGCTGTGACTAGGTCCGGGCCACAAGCTTGTAAATTTTATCGTAAATAAATGTCAATGTGCTTCAGAAAAGTCTGTGTTAACAATCTGCTCCTAATCCTGCCATCACGCGACGGAATAACACCTTTTTGAAAGAGAGGAGGATGTTAACTCGTAAAACGTTATAGTTCATCGTTCTAATGTAGCCTCATGTGTTTTATTCTATATTTGTATGACTATGTTTGTAGTGAATATTATTTTAGGGAAATGACATCATATAGAAATTTCAATAAAACAATAAAATTATGTCTGGCATGCATCATAAATTTTCTTTTTCATTATAACTTTATTACAGAGCTCTTATTGATCATAGTAAAAAAATTGGCTGAGGAATCAGATACATTTTCGGGGTGTCACGTCCCCAGACAATTCGTTTTACGACTCATCGATAACGTCGTGCAGCGCACTGGACATTTGGCGCACGGGACAACTGGTACACTGGCTGTCTCACTAAATAAACATAATCTAACCTAAGGATTTGTCCAGTAATCGTAGAGTCCAGATATCCTTTGGTCTCTTTAACGAAATAACTTGGGTTAGGTTAGGTTAGCGAGACATCCAGTGCACCAGTTGACCCATGCACCAAATGTCCCGTGCACTAGACCGGCAGTTCGCCCTACGTCGTTACCGATGAGTCGTTGAACGTATTGTCTGGGGACGAAATGCGGCGGAACTCTTTTTTGGTGGTGGTCATATGAAACAACTTACACTATGATATATAGAGATTATTAATTGGTGATTAGTTATAATGTTTGTCACTAGTTTCTTTTAATTTTTTCCCCCATAGATAAACTGCATGTAGTTTGATTGTATGGGGCTTAAATAACAAAACAAATAAATGTCAAATATAGTATATATATATATTTTAAATAAAGATTTTTAAAAAAGATTTAAAAATGTATTAGGGAACGGATTGCTTATACAAAATTACATTACGAGTATTTCAGTTATGAATTGACCACACACCTGCACCGAGGTATTTTTCTATTTACTACTCTAGGGATTAGTAAGATAAACTGATAACAGATACTACATTTAAAAACTATTATGCTATCAAAATTCATAGAGATAACATCAAAATCAGTAAGAGGCATAAATAAATTATTTATTTATTTAAAAAAAAACTACATTTCAATCATCAAAATGAATTTTATTTTGCAACGTATTTTTGACATACATTTATGTAAGTAATATTATAATAACATACAAATAATAAAATCTACGAAAAAGGATTGTGAATTGTTCAGCTTATCAAACATAAAAAATTATTTTATTTTACGACGTATTTTTGATATAGATATATTCAAACAATTCGCGTGAACAAATAAATTATTGTGTACATAAATATATACTAATTACCAATATTTTTTATTTATTTTTAACAAGACTGGTGAAGTTACTTAATTTATGTTTGTTAATAATTCATATTTAACTGTGTCTTAGTTTTTATTTTTCAAGCTGTTCAAAACGGTGAAATAAGTCAAGGATACCTTCACAATCTGAAACAAAATAAAAATTAGCTTTATGGATAATTCGATAAAAAGTTTTTTTTTAGAATTATGAAAGATTTCTCTTTGTCCGACTGTGCACCTACCGTGGGCAACTTTGAGTATTGTGCGATTTCATATGTGCACTAATGGACACTTTTGATAAACTGATTACCTTCGAAAAAGTCTCGACGGATATCTCGTAGAACTTGGATGCTGAAATGACCAAAGGTCGTTGAGATCGCTGAATCACAAGCAGTAGAGACTTCCTGAAAACCGGGCCATATCTGTACCAGCAACAACCATATGCAGCTTCTGCGACAGCAATAGACTGCAAGAGAGAACAGATCTTAGACGCAAATATACATCAATTTAAAACAAGAGTGGTTAGTCCGTCCACTGTTGAACGTAGGCCTCTCGCATGATTTACCACTCCCGCTATTCTGCTGATGTCGTAAGTCATCGACCATCGTCTCTTCGACAGATATGTCCTGCTTATTGCTACTTGAGTGTGCCTATTCGTTGGCTAGTCTCCACTACTTGAGTTGTTATTCGGATATCCTAGTTTCGGATTTTAACATTTAGAGACACTCCGAGCATGGATCTCTCCGTGGCACGTTAAGTGACCTCTCTTTAATGGGCAAGACTTGTTGATTGATTCCACGTTTCTGTCGCATAAGTGAGTACTGGGTGGATACATCGGTTAAACGCCTTAGTCTAAAGACATTACACAGAACGAACAATTGTATATATAAATTCTTACTTTCATTCCAGTCTCTTTGAAGCTTTTGATAAAGGTCTACCAAGAGGATTCTCTTACGAAACAGCGACACTATCTTCAGAACTGACATAATGAAGGCAAAGCAGTTACTAAGGATGCTCAATGTCCGGTCAATTTCATCTGTGCTATTCAGCCAATAATTAATATATGGAATTCCATACAAAATACAAGTAAAAAACGTCAACATGAAATTGATGTAATTGATTTTGTTGCCGTCTTTCAAATCCCAAATTCCACTGAGCTTCAGTAAATTGATGTTCAGTTTCATAATTATCCGTGGAATATTGCACTTGTTGGTTTTACAAGCTAGGCCGATAAAATTCTTCATGGTAAAGTTTTGAAATCGTCACGATTTATTGGTTTACATTTCCTTTTATAAAGTTGATGTACAGGATGTTTTTCAGGGTTGTGTATATTTTTTATGTAAGTACATACAGGGAGTACCGACAGATGGTGATACTAATTATGAAGTTTTATCTGTGGAATTCTATGACGCTTACCATGATGCATATGGCTAAGCGCATGTGGAGTATTGATCCGCCAACGTCATACACTACAGCCTGAGATTCACGCATCATCCTTATAAATACAGGAATTTACTATGAATGTGTGGTCTTCACGGGATGATTTTCGTCTACCGCCAATTTTAATTAATAGGCTATGACTGGCATTTTACGGATGAGGGATCAAATTCACACCAACCGGGGGTATTTTAGAGCTCCAAAATCGATTAAAATCCTTTTTTTTTCTTCGTTGGAGATTGAACCCTTGACCTTTGGCTTGCCAAGCAAATGCTTTGACTATTGAGCTATACCCGTCGGCTATAACCAGTATTTACCCATTACTGCATGAATGTTTATTTATATATAACCAATACTTAAGGTTTACTTATATTGTGCTGTATAGTTTATAGTAACTATACTACATATTACATATTATGCAGGTATATAGAATAGTTGGTAAATGGTCTGCTTGCTAATGGTATACGACTCTTCTTCTTAGGTCATAATTAATTGGATACATTTCTGGTATTCTTGACGAATCAAACACATTCCCAAATGCTCCCATTCAAGCTAGATTTAGCGTAACGCTACATGGGCTTATCCATTTATATTCAAGGGCCACTACTTGGGACAAGTAATATTTTTTCCACATGGTTAGTCATAATCAAAAGAAAATTCCATGAATATTACTTTTTTTTTTATTTGTATACAGTGTATTGTAGCAAAATATATTGGAGCTTATATATTGTAGACGGATTAGATAAAATAATATAAGTATCATTTGCAAAGCAAAGGTGATATAATTTTTCACTATTTTCATTGGTTTAAGACCAGTTGGTAGGTTCAATAATACAAGTATATACTAGGTGAGATGGAAACAATGTAGATTTTTTTTAGGATTAAATAATTTTACAAGAAACTGCACGAGCTCTGGGAGCGTCGGTCTAATCATCCATAGGATTAACAAATCACCCAAAAATATGCCTCGAATACTGCTGCTGCCGACTACTCGAGTCCTTACGCTTCTGCCTCGGAATTCGTACAAAATTATATATGTATCTACGTGGATCTTTGAATGCAGAGATATTTTGGGACGATCCATGCACAATGATAACTGACAGAACTGTGTGGCGGCAATTTGTACCATATGTTCTAGATATGGAATTCATATGGAAAGACGAACTCTTCTGAACGGTAGTTCAATCTTCGATCACTTCAGGTAACTGGTATCTGCCAGGAATTTCTGGAAAGGTTACGACGACTCAGACTTCGCTGTATCAAATCCTTTTTATTAAGTCGATTAAAATGAGTAAATTGTATTCGCTTACTATTAACTTATATTAATAGTAAGTGTAAACGTGGTTATCCATGATGAAAAAGAGTCACTGCTCACTACACATCACATCAATGATCTAAGATTCTAGATGCATGTTCTACATTTGTTTTTTTTTCTTTCTGTGATGTGACATTTCTCTCATGACCATAGACATAGCAACAGACGGCCATTAAAGTTGCCAGATACTTAGCTAATTCTATCTGACATTGACGACATGACAACAGTAGCAAAAATGATGACAAAGAACAACTTTTTACTGTCAAATATATAAAATTCAGCTGTATTTTCATTGGTTAAGGCAACCCTGATACATCCTTATTAAATATAATAAAACTGCGTTATTATTTTTATCTTACCCGGTTATTACAACAACAATTATTATCATAACATTTTTTTCATATGAGCGAAAAATACTTTTTTAATTTAAGAGTATCTAAGTTTGACAGTTTTTAATTAGCTTAATAGTCAATACACAACAATTATCATTCAAATTTTCCAGCTCTAATTGGTAACAAAAAACTTGATACAGTGGAACCTCTCATAACGAGCACCTCTCATAACGAGTAATTCCCATAACGAGCAAAAAAATGTAAAAAAATTGCTCCCTTAACGAGCGACATTTCGCATAACGAGTGACCCAGAAAGGGGAAGTCACATAACGTACGAGGCACTTGTGAGGTGGGACTTCTGCGTCATTGCGTCAGTCTGTGTTTAGCACTCGTACGTTAGCACGTTAGTGTCGCATGTGATCACACATTTTTCTAAACTTATGCTCAGACGTTATTTTTTATTATTTTTATTTTGGAGAGTTTGGAGGAAGAGGAAGTAGCAGAGCAACAATCGTCTGTCGCAATAAGATAAATGCCGAAAGCATGTGAAACTGATTAATTGTACACTGAGAAGCACATCCTAATAAGGAGGTGGCTATGCTTGCTACAAACATATTCAATGATAACGCTGTGTCGCATGTTTACCAAATTTTAAAATTTTACCAAGAATCGGCAGAAACAAATGTCTCTAGACAGCTTTCTAGTAAAAAATAATTTATTATTTGTCATAAATTTATAAATAATAAACTAGTTTCGATTTTTGTAAATGTTTTTTTCCGGGTTGTTACGATCTTTAACAATTCATAAGTATGTAATTTTATTTGAATAAACGTTAAAAAAATATTTCCCATTATCGTGTTATACATTGATTTATATGGAAAAATTAGTTTCGCATAATGAGTGTTTCACATAACGAGCAAGATTCTGGAGCGAATTATGCTCGTTATGAGAGGTTTCACTGTATATTGTTTTAAAATATCTTTTTATATGAATCATCAATCGATGTTTGTGAATGTTTAGATAATGAACTTATTATTATTCAAATTAAACTATATGTATAATTTTTTATCTATTATCTAGATAGCTTATAAGACACTAACATCCTCCTCTCTATGTTTGTTATTGAATTGTGTTTCAGGATGCAGGAGCAGATCACTAAGCAAAAGAACTTGTTTTTGAAGCATAATTCGCATTTATTTTCAATAAAGACTTGATTTCCTCATCCGACCTTACATGCCGTTGCGCCGGGCCGGACGAGAGTTATCTGGCTACTGTGCGCCCTCGTAATGGACTGTCGCCCAGCCCCGCAAGTGGCGATCTAACGAATCAACGGCGTACCAATTACTGCATCCATGTACATACTCACGTCACACTCGTGACCAAAATACATACATGTCTGACAAGCGAAATTAGAGACGAAAGATTGTATATCGAAGTTTTCGGTACCAGTCAGCAAGGGCTATATCATGCTGATGTCAACACTTACCAAGGACAACCGTAAGCGGAATGGGCAATCATCGATGCCTGAAAAATTAAAACACGGAAATGTCATCATCATCATCATCAGTCTGTGAACGTAGGCCTCCAGCATGAGTCTCTCTCGCTATTCTTCTGATGCCACCAGTCCCTCTTACAGGTGATCGACCAACGCTCCGTTTGTCATTTCTTGGACGCCTTTCTTTTCTTACCCATCGACCATCGTCTCTTCGACACATTGCCACATGATTGTGCCTATTCTTTTAGTAGCCTCCACTAATAAAGTTCTTCTTCAGATATCCTCGTTTCGGATTATTCGTTTTAGAGACACTCCGACCAAGGATCATCAAATAAAATCAACGAAAAACGATTGTGAATTATTCAATTTATCAATCATCAAAATGATTTTTATTTTACAACATATTTTTGATAGATATATTCTTCAACAATATTAAATATAAATAATTTAATCTATGAATAGGGATATTGTATTGTTCTACATCAAAAAATATTTTATTTTACAACGTATTTTTGACAGATATATTTGTAAACAATATTATATATAAATAATTAAATCTATGAAAAGGTAATGTGAATTATTCAACTTAGTAATCATCAAAATTTATTTTATTTTACAACGTATTTTGACTAAAATATTTTCAAGCAATTTGTATGAATGAATAAATTATTGTGTGCATAAATATATACGTGTCACTAATAGTAGATTGTTTTTTTAACAAGATTGGTGAAGTTACTTAATGTAAATAACAGTTTAAGTAACAGTGTTTATTTTTATTTTTCAAGGTGTTCAAAACGGCGAAATAGGACACGGATGCCTTCACAATCTGAAACAAAATAAAAATAAGCTTTATGAATAATTCGATATAATGACTTTGAAATGTAAATAGCTTTTTTTCGAGGCAGCCTTTCATACGATAGTCGGTCCTGGTTGGGACATATTCAGAAGCCACAGGAGAGCATAAGCTACAGATGCCCTCTCTTCAAGCCACTGGGTAAATAGTCGTCCTGAAATTTGACGGAAGTCTACAACGCGCCCGAATTCTGTCAGATTATTCCAATACTACACCGACTGCATTGGTTAAGAGTTTCGGCTAGAATCCAGTACAAAATTATGCCTCTTAGCTTACAAGGCACTCAACGGAACTGCACCGGACTATTTGACAGAACTTATCAAGCCTTCAGAAATAAGCGTGCGTGGAGAGACAATCAGGTCGGCTAGAGCAAATAGAAGCACCCTGCAGCTGACGGGAGGTAGTCCTAGCATGGTCTTTGGCAATCGGGCTTTCAGCTACGTGGCACCACTGGCCTGGAACTCGCTACCGGAAAGCATAAGAGAGCTTGAAGCGGAGGCATCCTTCAGAAGCAGACTGAAGACCCACATTTTTACTCAGAGAGGCAAAGAAGCGCTTTTGGAATGATTATTCGGTCATTAAAGAGCGCTATACAAATACTAATATAATGACAGCGCAACTTGCCTCTGAACGCCAGGTTATCACGCATCCCGACATCCTCTAAGTCAAGTCCAACTTAATATGTTCAGCCAATGACTTGCCGAGATCCGCTCTTTCAGAGCAGACTCGTGAAGTTGCGTAGTTTGATTCTGCGTGTGAAATTTTCACAATAGTCTCCGAATCGTCGATAGGAACCGAAACAACGCAAGAGTTATGAAAAATTTCTCTTTGTCCGACTGTGCACCTACCGTGGGCAACTTTGAGTATTGTGCGATGTCGTATGTGCACTAATGCAGTGCTCCGCAACCGGTGTGCCGCGGCACACTGGTGTGCCGTAAGCCGATACAGGTGTGCCGCGATCAAATAAGGCAATAATATAAATAAATTATTTTACAAGGGTCCTCAAACTCCCAGCGCCTATCGCCTATTTATGTAAACATACAACGAGGTACTTGCTTTATTAAGTTCTAAATGAACTTTAAAAAAAGTGAAATTGATCAAATTAATATCTATTTTTGGCTTTTGGTGTGCCGCGGTATTCAAGGTGAGAACTTTGGTGTGCCGTAGAATCCAAAAAAGTACTTTGGTGTGCCGTAGATGAGAAAAGGTTTCGGAGCTCTGCACTAATGGACACTTTTCATAAAATAAAAAATAAAAAATAATCACCTTCGAAAAACTCTCGACGGATATCTCGTAGAACTTGGATGCTGAAATGACCAAAGGTCGTTGGGAGCGCTGAATTACAAGCAATAGAGACTTCCTGAAAACCGGTCCGTATCTGTACCAGCAACAACCGTAGGCAGCTTCTGCGACAGCAATAGACTGCAAGAAAGAACAGATTCAAGACACAAATATACATTAATTTAAAACAAGAGTGGTTAGTCCGTCCACTGTTGAACGTAGGCCTCCCGCATGATTCACCACTCCCGCTATTCTTCTGATGGTGTAAATCCATCTTGTAATGGGTCGGCTAACGCTTCGTTGCCAGTTCTTGGACGCCTTTCTTTTCTTCCCCATTGACCATCGTCTCTTCGACAGATATGTCCTGCCTATTGCTACTTGAGTGTGCCTATTCGTTGGCTAGTCTCCACTACTTGAGTTATTTAATGGGCAAGACTTGTGAATGCGGAATTTACGCTTCAAAAATGTACTTAAGTTTTTCAAATACCGCCCATCCCAGTTGTATATACCTGTCAATTTTTTTAAGAAGTTATGTCATCCTAGTTCGAATACTTGTCCTAGATAAGTATATTCATTTACAACCTTTATTTGTGTTCCATCCTATAGAAATATTCTCATTAGTCTGGGGAATATGACTATTTATCATGGCTTTAGGCCCAACAATACAACACAGTATAATATGTACTATGGAATAAAAGTAACAATAAATACCTCTGTTTTTAGTCGTTGACCGTAGTAAGAAGTCATGTAGAGTTGGAAAAGCAGAAGAACAATGTATGAGAAAAAACAAATCGTTATCAACTTATTATTGTAGTAGTCTTCAAGCACCTATAATTAAATAAATGAAAGTATTGTTAGTTACACTTTTTATAGCTGAAGAACAGCTTAACCAATTATGATGATTTTTGAATCGTTAGATTTTTCTCTGCCAAGTAAAGATCAGTAAATTTACAAAAGAGAAGGATCAGACTGTTCAACCAAATCGCGTCGGATGTTAATATATCTCACGTAAGGGAGGGCCAATTTAGGCATGAACTCCACGAGTTTCTTTGGAGAAATGATTTGTTGGCGTCGTCTGTTTGATGACCGTTGGTACCTTATGTTGCTTTTCTTTATTGCTTTGTGCTTAGTACTTATCATAAGTACCTATATTTGAATATTAATCTTGATTGTACTTCAGTAACGATTTGTTTTTTTTTTAGTTTGTAGTGTTCTGTAATGTTTTTATTTTTATAAATATAATCACCATACAAATTTCATATATTATAGTAACTATATAGTTTCTTGTAATGAGACACTGAAGTGCAGTACACTGAAACACCTCTGTTGTTAATGAGAAGAAGAAGAACACTGATCCATCGGGGTATTTATTTGTTAAATTAAAAGCATTATTTATAAAAATAACACTTTTTTACAATAATTTCTGTTTTAAAAATAATTTATTTACTATTTCCGCTTCCAATTTAAAGAAATGGATTCCAGCTTCCACCGCGAAGTTTAGCAACATATAGTTCAAGTACACATAGCAACACAGTAACTCACCGTATTCGTGCGGTAGAATGTAATGCACAGAACAAATGCTCCCGAAATGTACTGCAACGCCAATTGATAAGTGAAGATATTCTCCAGTTGGTGTGTGTAATCTATCAACAGGTTGTGACGATCAACGCAGGTATAAAGCTGGCAAATGGCCCTTTTCTCTGTCAGGTAATGAACGCAGTCACTCATGTATAAGATGTCAGAAATATTCTCGGAAAAGTCCAGTTCCAGAGGTTGTAAGAGACGCTTGCTTGAGATTCTGCATTTTTTGTGACTTTTTACTAAAAATGCATCATCTTGAAGAATTACAGGTGCGTATTGTTCGATGCCTATGCAGTGGATGTCTCTTGCCAAGGTCTTGAATTGAGCACTGATGTGCAGTGACATGGATACAAAGATGCAGTCAGTGCCGATCAAGGAGACAGTAGATTTTATTATCAGCAGGTAGATAGCCAAGTATGCCACAGCAATCGGTGAATAATTAAATCCGTAGAAAGGCATTCTAAAAAAAAAATTACATGTACATAATTTTAAAGTTTTGTTAGCAGACGGACGCTGTCAACATCTTTCAAAGTCGGGGTCATCGTGACTTTGCTGGAGGGAAAGGACCATCGTATAACTCTGTGTAAGACGAAAGAATCGCAGTGAACGGTGGTTGAAACCAACTTGAGTGAAGATATTGATATATTTAGTTTAATATTGCTTCAGATTCAGTGCTAGTGTGGACTGATACGAAGTATTGGACGTTTTATTTTGTGACAATAATGCCGTGTTATTTGTGTGCCAACCATGATATACATATGACATGGTTATTGTTGTCACAAATGCTAACTATTTGCACTGCGTATTCCATTCCGACACTTTTTCCGAGTGTGAGGTCATTGACACTAAATGTGTCAATACATTTACATCATCACACTTATGTTAGTACTTCAATATTGAATTAAAATGACATATTTTGTAATTTCATTGAAGGAAAAGTTTTTTTTTAATTTTTTTTTATTGAGAATCACGATAATCTTCCTCGGGTTAACCAAGATTGTAATAACATTGAGACCCCGCTTAACGCTGTTTCGTTTAGCGCTGTTTCGGTTTAGCGCTCTTTTATTTCAACCCGGGTATTCCCCGAAATTGTGCGCAGCGCTAGGTTTCTAAATAAGTATAAATTTATATAATACTATAAAGATTAATACATTGAAAAATATTATGATCTTTAGTTTTTATCATGGGTGATAATGAAAAACAAGAAAAGAAATCAACCAGAAAAGGTATTACACTGGAAACTAAAATGCAAGTGATTAGAAGATTAGATTCTGGTGAACATCAATCTCAATTGTTGAAAATGATCCAACTTTTGACAGGAGTTCAGAAGCAAGACAGGGTGTTATAGATGCTTTATCGACTAATCAACCACTTCTTACAGATCGCAAAAGGAAAACGCAAGCTACGTTAGATGCCTTCTTGACAAAAAGGCAGAAAATTGGAAATACAGAATAGATTGAATGATCTAACTGATTAGAATTTTATTTGTTTTCATGAGTAGTATATTCGTGTATATTTATTTTTGTACAAAATTAATGTGTCGTTTTATTTTTTATTACAAAATACATAATTATTAAATTTAATACCTTACCAATTTTATATCCATCTTCCCCTTACCCCACTATTTACATGTTATGATAGCCTCGTTTAGCGCTGTTTCGCATTACGCTCTACTTTGATGGAACGTATTCTCCGCGGTAAGCGGGATCTCACTGTACGTAATTTAATATGACTCCGTACACGTAATAATACACGTAAATTAAAATAATACAATTCGAGATTTATGAAAGCTTCATCAGTTCCAATATGCACAAATGTATTGACGCGTAAATGAATGTTTACTGAAAAAAACAGTAAATATTTCATTATATATTCAATTACACGTCAGTACGTTTGTGCACATTGAAACTGATGAAGCTTTATAGATCGCGAAACTAATATAAATAAATTTAAAAGATAATAATGATATCAGAAGAGTCTCTTACTTGACAGTTTTAAGTTCATTTTGACTTATTTCGTTATTTCCAAGGACGTTGAACAGTTCTAATACACTGTTGATGCCGACTCCTATAATCATAGCGAAGAAACAAACCATGTAGGTAGTCACTACTTTTCTTCCTTCGTTCTCACCATTAATGATATTGCAGTCTGGTACTTTCTTCTCGCTTACATCTGTAATATTAATAGCAATAAGAAGTAATTAAAGGTGGATGATAGGCACTTTTATACTCTTGTTTTATGAAGTACTCCTATTGACCGTCGTAGATTTGTGGTAGTCATAATTGACATCGCTCATCTTTAAAAAGGCAACACCAAGTCACGGGTTTGTCATTTGGCCGCGTGGAGGAAGGATGCAGGAGCAGGTCGCAAAGCAAAGTCGCAACATTTTCAGAAGAACAATTCGCGTTTATTTTCAATATAAGTCTTCGGTTTCCCCGCCCGACCGTCACATGTTGTATCGTCAGCCTCGGTTGAGCGGAAACAATTAAGACTAACATTATTAAATGTGCAAATCAGGTGATCAAATAAAAATAAGAGACACAAGATCGTTATTCGAGGCTTTTAGGCATCAGCCTAAAAGAGCTATATCAAGCTGATATCAGAATATACTTAATAGAAGCATTCAGGAGCTGATACATTGGTGAAGGTTTTTTACGGGACGACAAAATAATAATAATTACATCTGTTCAAAAGCTACATTAAATATATATGCTGGCATCTGCATGATATAGCCCTTGCTGACTGGTACCGAAAACCTCGATATACGATCTTTCGTCTCTTATTTTCGTTCACTCATCGGACGCGCATGTGTTGTCATTTTGTAATTCCTGTAGAAGGACTAGTTATATAGATCACCACTTGCGGCGCTGGGTGTCACCGACCACGGCACCCGGTGCCCAGTCAGTAGTGTGCCGACGGCGGCGAGGTCGTATTATGGCCTTCCCGGCATGTCATTCCGCTAGGGCCGGAAGTTTGTAATGTTATCGAAATATAGATGTCAACGTGCTTCAGAAAAAGTATTTGTGTTGTTAATCTGGTCCTGCGTCCTTCCTCCACGCGGCCACGTGACGAACCTGCGACTTCTTACCTCAAAGCTGAGTTCAAACGCGAAAAAATATAATACGAAACAATAAATAAATAGTGCAAATGTTTTCGTGTATTTTTTTATGTTGCTGCGAAAAATCTCCAATTAAACGGTAGGCTTGGCAAGTTTTGATCGAGGAGGAGATACAGCGTCGAGGTTCGTGAGCGTTTTGTGTCAGACGTTGCGTTTTGAGGTCTGGAGCGTGTGTGCGGAATACATACTTTTACTGATATACTTAAATTCTTACTTTTATTCCAATCTCTTTGCAACTTTTGGTAAAGGTCTTCCAAGAGGATTCTCCTTCGAAACAGCGACATTATCTTCAAAAAGGACATCATGAAGCTAAACGAAGTACCAAGGATGCTCAATGTCCGGTCAATTTCATCTGTGCAATTCATCCAATAATTAATATATGGAATTCCATACAAAATACAAGCAGAAAACGTGAACATGAAATTAATGTAATTGACTTTGTTGCCGTCTTTCGAATGCCAAATTCCACTGAGCTTCAGTAAATTGATGTTCAGTTTCATAATTATCCGTGGAATATTGCACTTGTTGGTTTTACGAGGCTTGGCCGATAAAATTCTTCATGGTGAAGTTTTGAAATTGTCACGATTTATTGGTTTACATTTCCTTTTATAAAGTTAATGAACAGGATGTTTTTCAGGGTTGTGTATTTATTTATTAAAAAAAGCTTTTTTATGTAAGCACATACAGGCAGTACCGACAGATGGTGATACTAATTATGAAGTTTAATCTTTGGAATTCTACTGAAATGACGCTTACCATGATGCATATGGCTAAGCGCTGCATGTAGAGTGTTGATCCGCCAACGTCATACACTACAGCCCGAGATTCACGCATCATCCTTATTAATACAGGAATTTACTATGAATGGGTGGTCTTCACGGGATGACTTTCGTCTATCACCAATTTTAATTAATAGGCTATGACTGGCATTTCACGGGTGAGGGATCAAATTCACACCAATTTCTGGAAAGGTTACGACTACTCAGACTTTGGTTGTATCAAATGCCTTTTATAAAGTCGATTACGATGAGTAAATTGTATTCGCTTGCTATTAACTTATATTATATGTATGGTGTGAACGCGGTTATCCATGACGAAAAAGAGTCACTGTTCACTACACATCACATCAATGATCTAAAATTCTAGATGCATGTTTCCAGATTTGTTTTTTTCTTTCTGTGATGTGACATTTCTCTCATGACCAAAGACATTACAACAGACGGTCATCGATCGAAAATCACATGTCCGAAATGCCTTCCATTCAAGGAAGGTGTAAATTAATTCATAATTAAATATATTATGTATCTATCTTAAATATCTTGTTATAGTATCTAACACATTATTGTAATAAGTTAAGAGACAATTAAGTCTGGTAATTAAAGTTAGATTTATTATTATTTGTACACTTGTAAGAAAAAAAAAATACCTTAAATAAAGAACCAATTAAAAAAAAAAGACGGTCATCGAAGTTGCCAGATACTTAGCCGAATCTATCTGACATTGACGACATGAAAACATTAGCAAAAATGATGACAAAGAACAACTTTTTACTATCAGATATATAAAATTCAGCTGTATTTACATTGTTGAGGGCAACCCTGATACATCCTAATTAGATTTAATAAAACTGCGTAATTATTTTTTTCTTACCCGGTTATTACAGCAACAATTATTATTGGAACATTTTTTTTTCAAATGAATGACAAATACTTTTTTTATATTATCTAAGCTTATAATTTTTTTAAGTATCTTAATAGTTAATACACAACTATTATTAAGCCAATTTTCCATCTCTAATTGGTAACAAAAAACTTAACACATATATTGTTTGAACATCTCTTTTTATATGAATCATCAATCGATATATGTGAATGTTAAATTGATGAACTAATTATTGTTCAGATTAAACTATTTCAAACATTTTTTATGTATTATCCAGATAGTTCATAAAACACTTTTAAGCCGTCAAATAAGGAATCAACAGATTTGTATATTTCTTGTAAATGGCTTTGTTCAAAACGTTATTTTGAACATAACTGTGATGTATTAACCCTCACCTTACTATGTTAAAAACTTCCGCGCGTTCCGATGTTTGTAACATCTGATTTTGAATAAAATATGAACTTCGAAAAAATTAAAATATTCAAAGATATCGCTTAGTTTTATAATAGTTGATGTTAATAAGCAGTAATAATTGACATTTAATAGCTAAAAACATGAAAAACATCAGACGAAGACCTCAAACGGCCAGACGCACCTTGGCGCGTGAACTTCCGAGAGCTACTAACATTACTTAGCCTGTCGACATATCGATGAGCCGACGCGCATCGATATCATTTCGAAATGTACACTCATATTAGTACGTCAGCGAGAGTGAGGAGTATAGATGCCGACGCATCTGGGTATTTTTAATTTTATTTTGCACACGCTTCCGACAGGTCGAATGAATACATGACAGTTGACGCGTCTTGAGTGTAGTGGTGAATTTATTCCGGATTTTAGAAAAATATTTCCTGCTCTCGATGAGTGCCTATTATTATAAATATATATTTTTTTCAATACGTTAATGTATTAAGGAGGAATACCTTAAATCTGAACCCTGTGTGTATTATATTTACAGAGATATTTAAGTTATTACAAGCAATGTGTAGTCGATACACATCACCGGGGAGAAGAGGTTAAACATCCAAAAGTCTTTAAAGTAATTGTTATAATCAACTCTTTATCTTAGATTCATTCAGTCAGGGCCCTTTTACCACTATGTAAATTGAGGGGATCAAAGTCCAAAACAACAAGTATGGAGGAATGTGCGGTGTATGATATTCAATGTATTAATATTACTTTTATAAATGCTTTCTTATGCTGTATATTAGGGTATAAAAAGGAGTCTCGTATCAAGTAAATTAATATCAACTCAACTCCGGTGTTTGGATTTATCATCAGTGCCGGAACATTGGTATTTCAGCATCACCATTTAAGTTGATGCTTTAATTTAGGGACCGCGAAAAAAGCTTTGTAGTTGTAACTTAATGGTTTTGATTGCTTTTGAAAATGAGGAAACGAATGTTTAAAGGATACAAAATGAAATATGAATATTTAAGGTTAAGAATAAGAATTTATTCATTTTATTAAAAATACATTGTGGACAAATTGTTAAAAATAAAAATGTGTTTGGTCTATTTTTATATAGTAAGAAATGTGTAATCCATATTTACTCAATTATTGGAAGCACATGGACATCAAAAGTTTTTTAAAGTACCTTTAATTAGTGAGGTTCTTACGACATCACTTAGGTTTATCAACTTCACACCCGTAGGCTGAGACATTTCTTAAGATAACCAGCCTATAATATTGATATCAGCTTGATATAGCTCTTGTTAAGTCTTGAAAAGCGATCTTTTGTCTCTTATTTTTGTTCGTTCGCCTGATATGCACACCAATAATGTTAGTTTTAATGATATAATATAACACGGCATTTGCATACGCCATTTTTTTTATTATGACAGCTGCTCTATTTCTTGTTGGTGCAACTGTCATCTTTAATTTGATTTTTTGTCGCGATCATTGGCGGCGCTGCTTGTCACAGTGTTCCGCCAGTTGCCAGTTAACTTAATCTTCCATAAACCTCCAAAACATAAGGAACTATCTGCTGCTAGGGAATCTCTGGTGGAGAAGATGAACATGTCTCTTGAAAGGGTTTCACGATGGGGTGACCTCAACCTCGTCAGTTCCAACAGAACCGCTATACCGGTGAGACGAGGAAATCAAGTCTTTATTAAAAATAAATGGGAATTGTTCTCCAAAAACAACTTCTTTGTGTTGTTTATCAGCTCCTGCATCCTTCCTCGACGCGGCCACGTGACAAAACCCGGGAATTGTCGTCTTTTTAAAGACGGGGGATGTTAATATGTGCCTTGCTTTAGAATAATCAAAGTGAGGAAGTCTCGGCCCTCAACTCACTTCAAATCTGAAAAAATTTCCCTGCATACGGGTGTTAATCTTGTTACGTTAGCGCTGTACCGGGTCGAGATCGATAAAAATGAATACATTATCAATATTGTTATTGACAGTTCTATAAGAGTTTTTCAAACAAAATCGGTTTTTATTTCATAGTTAAAAAATTATTTATTTTCTTGAACAGTTTGCAATAGTGTAAAGTATGACATCGATGTGCTGAATACCTGAAAATAATAATAAAATATCGTAAAAAATTTTTTAAATTACTAAAATCATTTTTAACAGCTTAACATGCATCTTTTTTTGATATTGCGATTCCAAATTGAAGATCATATCTTAGCCTTTTAGCTACGGCCTAATCAATTAAGATTTATGTACACGATAACAATACTGTTTTATTAGGGTTTTTAAACAATGAATAATAAGCAATTGTTCTTGTATACCTATATAATGCTTGCCATAAACAATGTAACTGTTCTTGAAGTCAATGCCGAAGAAGTTAAACTGAATATTTATCACTTCCTCACACATTTCAACCTTCATAAAACATGGTTGGTGTTGGAATATTACATTTCCTTACACGAAAGGATAAACTAATGAATCGTGAATTTAATACCTGATTTAGAAATCACCTCAAAATATACCTTGTATACTACAGCAGTTTTTCTTTAAGTCCTCGGGCTTCTTAATAATACGGCGTCAAGAACAATTGATATACAAACATATATATTTTATGTAAACACATACAGAAGAATACACAGACAGAGATGTCTTGGAAGGAGTCGTGGACAGTGGAAACTGACAGAACTGAACAGAAATTCGTGGTGGCCATATTTTTAAGATAAAGATCTTATTTACGTGACATGAAGGTTCTCAAAATTTACTAACCTTTGAAAATACTTGTACAGAGACGAGGTAAAATCCCCCACCTGTTAAACCGAGATCCTCTTGAGACTTTTTCATAATTATCATCAAAGACTTTTGAAAAGATGGACTGTATAGATACCAAGGACAACCGTAAGCGGAATGGGCAATCGTCGATGCCTGAAAAATTAAAACACGGAAATGTCATCGTCACCATCATCAGTCTGTGAACGCCCACCGCTGAACGTAGGCCTCTAGCAAGAGTCTCTCCCGCTATGCTTCTGATGCCATCAGTCCCTCTTACAGGTGATCGACCAACGCTCCGTTTGTCATTTATTGGACGCCTTTCTTTTCTTCCTCACCGACCATCGTCTCTTCGACAGATTTCACATTGTCACTTGAGTATGCCTATTCTTTGAGTAGCCTCCACTAATTGAGTTCTTATTCAGATATCTTTGTTTTGGATTATATCTTTTAGAGACACTCCGAGCGTGGATCTCTCCATGGCAAGTTAGGTTAACCTTTATTTTATAGATAAATCCTTCTTTTAATTTGTGTCTGCGTCATAAGCTTATACTGGGAAAATGCATTGGTTAAACGCATTATTTTAAGAAATTGCCGAATTCGAAAATGTACTTAATGGTAGTTTTGTAATTGCTGCCCATCTCATGAATATTAAGTTAATGTATTAGTATTTTTTTTCTTCGACAATTCTCCTTAGTCTATAATAAGTGTTATGTAACATAGGTAAGTAATGTAGTATGTTAATTAAATGCGTGAAATACCTCGTCTAGAATCTTCTGCCCGTAGAATGAAAACATGTAGATTTGCAGGGCACTTGCGAATAAAAATATAATGTAGGTCATTATACTCTTAGGATTATCAAGATTCTAAAAAAACAGTATACACATGTATTTTATTATTATGTGTGTCACATTATATTTGCAAAAACTTCGACATAAACGTATTATTTAATTTGGATTTTAATATTTATTAGAATATTTTTCAATATTCTAATCTTATTTTATAGATCATTGACTATATTTCAATATTATTCATAATAAAATACACACATAGATTGGTCGTGTGGACAGCGCGGTGTGTAGGGTAGAGCAAGGTGCAACGCTCGAGGTTCGTATCCCGCGTCTGCTGATATTTTTTCTGAATGAATTGATGAGTAAAATTTTTAAGTAGAATTTTATGTGTGTATTAAATTACTTCTATTTGTAATTATTATTATAAATATAACTATCCGTTTGTTGATAATTTGTTACAAAAATGGGATGCTGAAAATTACGTAAAATAATTTTGGAGTTGTTGTATTTTTGAAGAATTAACAAAACATTTTTCGTTATTCAGCAAAGTTTTGAAAAATTTAAGTAGCTCTTTCAAACATTTTTTTATATAAAGCGGTTCTTAGGCGACTACTTGTAGTATTCGTATGTTACATATTCAGAAGAAATATTGCAAAAAATCACCATCCAGGAAGCATATAAACATTTTCTTATTCATTTTGATTTTGCATAGTATTTGCAGTTCACCAAATATTGTTAGTTGATAACCTTAACGTTAATTTTCATATTCATCTAGTATGTGTTTCCTCCTTCTCTAAATATTTTTAAAAAAATAAGTGGTTCCCTCAACCGGTGGAAAATTCGTTACTTTTGAAGAATTCGACACAAAGGAGGTTTGAAGTGTTTTTTGCTTATCAAATTTTTCTAAGACCATTTTTTGTCATCTTACGTTTTTGCTAATTAATGTTTTTGCGTACAAAAATTTTCGGGGAGTGGGAGTTATCTTAATAATAAAAGCTGAAAAGTCGTTAAAAGATGGAAAAAAAAGTCGATAACAACTCTAATAAACACTTCAATAATGAAATGAAGCAACAATCGTCCCAAAATGCCTTAGATAACTGCAGCTATCGTTATTCTACGCACCCTATCCCAGTACTCTACGCAGGCATTTGTTTTTAAAGCCTGTTATATGAGTGCAATGGCTTTTGGTGAAGTGCTAAGATTCAGTTGTCGTAAAGAAGAATGGCGTAACAATAGGATATCAAAATATTTACTCACTGTGCTAATTAGATACAGCAAAAAGCAATTGACAAAAGCTTTAGTAGCGAAGTGGAGGAGGACCTGCCTTCTGAAGATGCTCTCCATGTCCTGGACAAAGTTAATACAAGCCAAGTGATCGCGTATACACTGCCGCAGAATTTTTGTAGCTTCTTCTTCGTTTGCTGCTATATACTCGATATAGTCATTGCTCACAACCTCATTCAATGTACTCCTTAACCTATGTAAAACATTTAATATTTCTAATTAAATTTAAATACATATAAATTGACATCAACACGATGTAGCCCTTGCTAGCTGGTACCGAAAACCTCGATATGCAATATTTCGTCTCGTATTTCTGATCACTCGTCATACATTTATGTGTCCATCATATTGTCATTTTATACAGGTCCGCTCACGGGTGTGTTAGTTATAGACATGGCCACTCGAGTGCTGGGCGAGAGCCGCAGCGCCGGCAAGCCCATCACGGCAGTCGGTCCCCATCTTTTAGCGAGACAAGGTCGCATTACGGCTGGTGGCATGTCATTTCGCCAGGTCGGAATCTTGTAAAGTTTTAACGTAAAAATATGTCAATGTGCTTCTGAAAAAAGTCTTTGTTTGCTATACAGCTTCCCGCCCTCACGCGACGAAGTAACACCTTTTTTCAATTATGTTAGTTAGTCACAAAGTTTTACTGCTAAAAATGATTTTTGTTTAGGTACGGTAGCCTCATGGCAATCAAATGATAATTGACATCACAAATCTAACTCACCAAGTTGATGATTTTTCAGAGGTATTAGAAAATAAATCATGGCTCTACGAAATGTATTTTCAATAGTTACTAAGTTCAAATTTGAATTTCATGAATTTCGGTAGTATACAGAATATACCGGTAGTAGAGGTCAAGTTAAAAATGGGTTAAAAGTTAAAAAAAAAAAAAACCCTAGCTCTGGCGACAAGTCGCACCAGAGGATTTCATTGCTCCAAAGGAAGGCCTCCCAACTGCCAAGAACCTTGACTGGCGGACCTGGAAATCCCTGAACAGATTAAGAACCGGAGTTGGTAGTACAAAGGTTAACTTCGAGCGGTAGGGAATTCTTCGGCAGGGAGAGCCACTATTGTGTGACTGTGGAGACATTTAGACCGCCTTACACCTGAGATCCTGCTCCATATGCCCAACAAGCTGCACACCTCAATACCTTATGCCAGGCAACACACCGATGTATCATATACATATCGATGTCGTCAGATCTTTTTGCGGCTCCCTGTATATGCAAATAAAAAAAATACCTGTAACGTTCATTAGTGGTTGAATTGTCTTTGATGAGGATGACTTTGTCTTGTGTCAATTTTTTAAAGTAGTCGTTTAATCTCTTGCGTTTTTTTGTTTTCTTCAGTTTGCCATTTTTTTCGCAGTTCATTCTGATGTTATCCAACTTGCAATTGACAATTTTCAGTCTTGCCGAAATTTGCAAAGCTAACGTCATGAAAATACAGTCCACCCCTGTGCAGACCATCACGAACAACAGTATGTAGATCACTTCGTAAACGTACGCGACAATGTATAAAAGTCCGCCTGATGTGTCGAGTATGAAGCTAAAAACAAAAAGTATAATCTATGATATTGTGGCTTTTGGTTTTAGCCGTGTGTGCCGAATTTCTTCTTTCCGATATTTAGAGAAGAAATTCGCCACACACGGCTAAACCCAAAAGCCACAATATCAAATCTGGCCGTGAAAACCTAAGAAGTTATTAAGTATGATCTATATCATAGATGGGCAACCGCCGGCCCGCGGGCCGGATCCGGCCCGCTGAGCTATTTTGTCCGGCCCTGATTCATCTCGGCGAAGTAATTGAGAAATACATTAGTTAAAATAATGATATAATAAAATAGATAAAATAATTAATCACCGCCAGTTTAAGGTGTTTTTGGAAGACCTATTTTCAGACTATGAAGATGTGTCTTATTACTGTGAAGTAAGGTGGTTGAGTAAAGGAAACATGTTGAAACGATTCTATGATTTGAGACAAGACATTGCAGATTTTATGGACATAAAAGGAAACACAATCAACCAAATAAAAGATAATCAATGGGTGTGTGATTTAGCATTCCTTGTAGATGTCACAGGATACCTAAATGATCTTAATTTAAAACTACAAAAACAGGGACAATTGGTTCATGAACTGCATAGCCATGTCAAAGTTTTTTTGTAATAAGCTTAGATTTTTGAAAAATCAGATAAGAGGTAAAAATTGTTACCATTTTCCTAATCTATCAAGGCATACAAACATCACATATAATTCTTATGGAGATGAACTGAAGGCACTAATAGAGCAATTTGATACGAGGTTTGCCGACTTCCAAAACAAAGACTCAACATTCGCTATATTTGCTCGTCCGATGGATGCTGATGTAAATAATGTGCCAGCAAATTTACAGATGGAACTTTTGAGCTTCAGGGGGGATTTAGCGCTAAAATCACAATTTGACAAAGTTACTTTGACGGATTTTTATAAATTATATTTGGTGGAAGAAAATTATACAAACTTACGTAGATTTGCAAGAAACATCATTTGTCTTTTTGGCAGCACGTATACATGCGAACAATTTTTTCGAGGATGAAGTACACCAAATCGAAAATTCGAATGAGGATAACAGATGAAAATCTCGAAAATTCGATGAGATTATCATTAAGCAATATCAACGCCAATATTGATAGTCTCGTAATTCAAGTACAAAGTCAATCGTCACATTAAATTTTATAAGCAATTAATGTCGTTCATTATATAAATAAATAAAATATGCAAGAAGTAGCAATGTGTTTTATTTAATTTAATATTACCTTAATATAGTTAATAATTTGGTCCGGCCCTTGACACGGAGACAGAATGATAATGTGGCCCCAGACCTAGGAAAGGTTGCCCATGCTTGATCTATATTTATAAAAAATAATGTCTGTATGTCTGTGTGTTTTGTATACATTCCTACACCATTCATCCAATCGATATGAAACTCATAGGAAATATTGTTTTTAGGACTGTGAAAAGAATAGGCTACTTAAAATTTTATTTAATTATAAAAAATAATTAAATATTAATAAAAATATTGTTTTCATACAAGATGTATACAGAGTAATGTAATACAGAACGGCCATCTTGGAGAATTTCAAATATTTGAATTTTATTATTGTACGTTGTCGCTGTTCTTTTGTTTATTTTATATTCCTAGCCTCATTTTCACGAACGTGCTTTACTATAAGTATGTTTTCGTTTCTTAAATGTTTGAAATTCAGTTTTACAAAATAAATACTCTCAGTTTGTAGATATAATACAATAAATAGTTAATTTTAAGAACCAATTAAAGGTAAAATAACCAATGAAATTGAACAATCTATTTGCATTTCATTTTTACTTAAATCATATTCGAATATTAAATTACATATTTAGTTCGTGAAAATTATTCTTTCTGTAGTAATTTACGTGAAATATATTTTTCTTTATTCAATTTTATTCATTTGTATTATTTCATTTGACTTTTATTGTTTGATTTGTATTGTTTATTATTATCCATAATACGTGTTTTTTTATTGTTAAATTAATTAAAAATTAAAAATTGACATTTGTGATAATAATAACATTTTATCGGTATTTTCAATTTAAAAAATGTATGTTTTTAAAGTGTGGACTCGCTCTTTCTCTTTGAGAACAAATCAAGAACTGTAGGTATTTTAAGTAAGTACCTATGAATACTGAATATTCTGAAACAAAATTTGATTTTCGAATAAAGTTTTTGAATGTATAAATTTTGCCAACAGTTTGTTTTATGTTTATGTCGCATGTCAGAATGAAATAAAATAAAAATTACGTATAAATCGTGTGTGACATAGCAAGAGTTAATTGTGGAATTCCATTTGCTGGTCGACTTCGGATAGTATTATATCAACCGATTTTCTTTATGCTACCGACTGATCAAGTCACTGGGGTTCTGCTTTTGGGATTATCGGGAACCATATATGTTTCCAAAAGGACTTGCAAGGATATGCACAGCAAATTTTTCCCGCATGCAGCGTCCAGCCGCCCTGGCTGAACGTCAAAAAATGCACAAATAGTCTCAACCAGTTTTTTTCTGCGCATAATTTCTCAAAATGTATAAATATATTTAATTCCTTACTCGGCTGGCATTGGTAGAATCAAAACATCTATTTGCTGTCCAGTGATCATATTATATACAACGATAATGAAGGGTGTGAGGGCATAAGCTGCACCCGCACCCACCATAACAACCAGGTATACCATCACGAATATCTCTCCTTCCTTGTTGCAGGAAATCAACACCTTCTTGATGTTATCATTTGGGTAGGTCGTACGAAATTCTACGAAAAAAGACCGCTTTTATAAACCCCTGGTTTTTGACATGTCTTTCAATACAATCATGGATTAATGTCGTATTTTTAAATGTATATACACAAAATAAAGACATGTTATTTGCACCATTTACAACACAAGAACAGCTGAAGTGATTTTCAAGATATTTAAATTGTTGGGCATATGCAAGAAGTGCAAGTCATGCCGCTTCACGGGTCAAGCCGTTATCCCTGCTGATGTTAATGGAATGCCTCTTGATTTCAATGGCTTCCTTAATCCAAAAGCATTTCAAATGCAATTATATTTGATCACTATCATTCGGTAACTTTTTAATTAAATTTAAAAACACCATAAAGAGAATTCAATCGCTGAAATACTTGAAAAAAATAGCTTTTTTGCCATGCAATTTTAAATTATTTACTTACGCTTTCTGCAGTCTTCATTCAATGCATCGATCAGTTTCCAAACCTCTCGTCTTTGAAAGAACAGCATATAGAATTTTATAAGTATCACAGATGCGGCGATACTGGGCGTCAGAACATCAGCCATTTCGTCAAAACTCTTAGCCTTCCTGACTATGTACAAGTACTGAGAACAGATGATAGTCAAGGGAATCGAAGAGGACACGAAGAAAATCAGATTCCCAACGCAATTTTCCCAAGCAGTGCCTTTTCCGTGACGAATACCGATGATATTCAACACTTTCATCATTAAACTTATCATTTTTCCATCTTCAATGCCGTCGAATTCAAAGAATCTTTTCATCTCTATTTCTGGAGGCATCCAAAGCAACCCACGACACACTCCACCCAATGTTTGAGCATCAAAAGATAACAACACGGCTCAAATCAAGAAGAAGTTTCTTACAGTTGACAACGGAACTGATGAGGCCACCCTGCGGCTGAACATGTGGAGGAGCGCAACTGAGGGGAATACTTAGATTGCCCCGAAAGATGACCTAGCCCCTGGACACGACCAGAGGTGGAATATATGGAGGTCTCTTAACAGATTTCGGACTGGTGTTTTGAAGACGAGGACACAAATGAAAGCCTGGCAGTCTTACAGCGGACCTACTGAATGTGACTGCGGCGTGGAGCAGACCCTGTCACAGCTTCTGGAGTGTGCGCTGTATCCGAGTAGCTGCACCCAGAAAGACTAGATGATGGCCGGGAGTAACGCCATCGACGTCGCCCACTTCTGGGCAGACAGGATCAGACACTGTTGATGGCGTCACGATTATATATCTCTATTTCAATAATGTAATAAATATATTTTAATTAAATAACATACAAAGCACTTTATATATATATTTCCAAAAGCAATGACTGCCCTTATAACAACAGCAATAGCTTTAAATTTTATTACTAAAGAATATGGCCTTTTTCTTTATGTTGGTAGTCTTGAAAATTCTTGAATTGAAACAATCCGTGAGTAAAGAACCTTAATGATACGTTGTTTAAAAGTAAAAACGTGTATTACTCTTTTCTATTTAATTTTATGTCTAGACAAGTCAAGGGTAAATCTATGTAAAAAATATAACTAATAAATTTGATAAGAAAACTACCAATGTTTCTTCAAGTAATTTTATGCTCAATTATTTGTAATACTATGCATCATGAGCTTCAGAAACAGACGAGCAAAGGGATGCAATATATGAAACAAATTGAGTACACGCTGCTCACACCCGTTCATCTGAAACAGATGAGCAACGGGAAGCAAGATTGGAAACAGATCGAGTACGCTGAAAAACAAATTTACAAACTGTCGAATTTAGGTAAGAAAAACTTAACCTAAGCTTATCGCTTCTGATTGGCTCAGGCTTCGCCTAAATCTGACTTATCCAGTCAATAGGCGAAATGCTCCCGACAAGATGCTTCCATAAATTCGCGGTTTCTTTATTTGAGTCGGCATTGCAACGCATGCCGAATTTGTATTTCATTTTTATCAATTTTTCTCATCTGAAATTATATCATGTTTTATTTTTGTATTGTACTTTTACCTTTATATATATTTAATTATCATTAACTTAATATTTTTAGTTTTCTCTCACAACACACAAGAACCTAGCTTCTACGTTGTCGATTTAGTAAATTAAATGTTTATTATTGCAGTGTAATTCTTTATATATGGTCCGCCAAATAACTTTTTTTTTTTGAAAATGGTGCGCAAAACATCGAGTGTAGCTTCGGCTGTGTGGCACGTAGCGCCGTCCTGTTGAAATCAAATGTTGCCAATATCCTCCTCTTTAATTTTTGTGTTCAAAAATGGCCCGATAACGATCGCCATAGACTGTAACGGCCACTCCTTGCTCATTTTCGAAGAAAAATGGCCTGATTTTCAAAGTAATGGCGCAATATTTTCCAGCGTTGTTCAAGCGTATACACAACCATATTCGTTCAGCGGAAGGATAAAACTAATTACCTGTCAAATCAGACATGAGCTAAGTGTTACCATTCACGAAATAAACACTAGTTGAAAAAAAAACGTTAGATGGCGGACCCATTATATACAAAAATGATAAAATTAAATTAAAATACTAACAATTATATTATTAATAAAATAAATATATTTATATATATTTTATATATAAATTATAAATATAAAAGAAAAATTATAATATAAATAAAATAACAAAAACTTTATTCATTTATGAATAGATACTCAAATTTGTACATCTCTGGTTTCAGCATAAGTTTTAATGCATCATAAAAGTTAATAATTTTAAAATCATAAGAAATTCTTTTGAAATACAATACATTACAAATATTGGTTCACCATTTATTGTTAACAAGTAATATAAGCATTTTCGTCGTATTCGAAACAAGGAGGGCCGGCGATCATAGCTCAATGGTCAGAGCGTTCGCATTGCAAGCCAAGGGTCGTGGGTCCGATCCCCGAAGCAGATTAAAAAAAAAGTAGTTTTAATCGATAAATAAGCTCTAAAAAACCCCTGGTTGGTGTAAATTTGATCACCCGTAAAATGCCAGTTATAGCTTATTAATTAAAATTGGTCGTAGACGAAAGTCGTCCCGTGAATACCACCCATTCATAGTAAATTCCTGCAATATTAAAGGATGATGCGTGAATCTCGGATCTATGACGTTGGCGGATCAACACTCCACATGCAGCATTTAGCTATATACACCATGGTAAGCATCATATAATTCCATAGATGACACTTGAAAATTACTATCACCATCTGTCGGTATTCTCCTGTATGTGTTTACATAAAAAAGCAAGTTTTCATACATCACATAGGCTATCGTCGCGTAATATACCAGTAATAGACCTTCTTAATAATTCAGAATTCATATTTCAAATAGTAATTACATTAAGGTAATTCATTTTTTTATGAATGCCATAAGCTCATAACTTTATATGCACAAAAAGATATATAGTACCTTCAATGCCGACAGATATTATAAATAAAAAAATGTATTTTGTATTTGAATTGTTGATTCGATTTCCTATGACTAGGGTTTATTTTTATTTTTATGCAAGCACATACAGGAGAATACCGAAAGATGGTGATAGTAATTCTAAACTTTCATCTGTTGAATTCTATGACGCTTACCATGGTGCATATGGTTGAGCGCTGCGTGTGAAGTGTTGATCCGCCATGTCATAGACTACAGCACGAGATTCAAGCATCATCCTTATTATTACAGGAATTTACTATTAATGGGTGGTCTTCACGGGACGACTTTTGTCTCCAAACATTTTTAATTAATAGGCTATGACTGGAATTTTATGGGTGAGGGATCAAATTCACACCATGTGTATTAGTATTAAGATAATTTTATAAATTACAAGCTTAGATTATATAAAAAAAAGTGTTTGAGTAAGTATTTGTCACTCATAAGAAATTCCTCCACACGGCCACGTGACGAACCCGCGACTTGTCATCCTTTTTTTTAAAGAGTTTGTCACTGTCAATTTTTGTTTTTTTTCGATTATCCGGTTTTATCATTTTCTGGAAAACCTTCATCCCCAATTAGACTTGGATAATCGAGGTTCTACTGTGTTGTATTATTAGACGTTGCTGCTGTGCATGACATTTAGCCATTATTATTATTATTATATTAGTATTTGTATAGCGCTCTTTTATGACCGAATGATCATTCCAAATGCGCTTCTTTGCCTCTCTGAGTAAAAAGGTGGGTCTTGAGTCTGCTTCTGAAGGATGCCTCCGCTTTAAGCTCTCTTATGCTTTCCGGTAGTGAGTTCCAGGCCATTGGTGCAGCGTAGCTGAAAGCCCGATTGCCAAAGACCGTCCTAGGACTACCTCCCGTCAGCTGCAGGGTGCTTCTATTTGCTCTAGCCGATCTGAGTGTCTCTCCACGCGCGCTTATTTCTGAAGGCTTGATAAGTTCTTTCAGATAGCCCGGTGCAGTTCCGTTGAGTGCCTTGTAAGCTAAGAGGCATAATTTATACTGGATTCTAGCCGAAACTCTCAACCAGTGCAGTCGGTGTAGTATTGGAGTAATGTGACAGAATTTGGGCGCGTTGTAGACTAGTCGTGCCGCTGCGTTTTGTAACGACTGCAATCGATTTAATTGTTTGGCTGGCTGTCCTGCGTGAGAGCCATTAGAGCAATAATTTGTGATAATTTAAGCCATAAAATTTCTTTCGTGCATTGCAATAAAACTTTATTGGTGGGATAGAATGATACTATTTATTGACATTTCTGTTTATTATCATCCTGTTTCAGAGCTGTTAATTGATTATGTAATTCAAGCTCAAAGTTATTCTGATCGCTCACCCCCAATATTTAATTATTTATTTATTTTACAGAACCGTAGTTCCAAGGTACAAATAATAAGAAACATATACATACAATATATAAAGAGTACACATTTTTTTTTAAACTCATAATAGATACAGTTAAAGATTAAGTGACAGTTAATACATTGTTTTTCCTGTTATAATGTTTTTTTTTTTTTTTGTAAATTTGCTAACCACGCCACTTAAAGATGAATCTTGTGTGTGGCGTGAGATTCATCCATGGTATTACAGTGTTATACAATTGTACATATTTTTACACATTTTACACAAATTACATAGTTTTATACAATTTCATAAAGTTAAATAACAATTTTAGCATCATTCGTATAATAATATCGATTTTCTACAACCTCGCCCGAACTCAATCTCAGAAGATGACACGTGTCAAAGATCACAGAGATCTATGAGAACAATACCTTCGACAAAAGGGGGAAAAGGATGTTAGAAAAGGATCGAGGTATGCTGGTAGGCCATTTATGAGCGCCATTGCCGTTGTACTTAATGGAGTTCTCGAAGCTCCACAAGTATCAACTGGGATCAAAAACAGTGGATGGCTACGAGCACGGGTGTTCTTATCTGGAACGTAGAAGTTCAAGAATCCCAGAGTTGTTAATTTCACCGCGAAGAAGAAGGAATGAATGTTTGAGAGCAGCAATTTTCCTCCGGGACTCTTAACGAATGGAAAGAAAGCATCCCTAGAATAAAACGAGTTAGTTTATGTTCGGAATTGATTGAATTGAATGGATAGTTACCGTAAATATAAAAATAGAGACGTCGGAGAAATTTTTGTATGAATTTTTCGAGCATGATAATGTATTTGAATTTATTGGGATTCCAAACTAAGCTCCCATATTCCAGAACAGAAGAATTTGGAGTGTTTTATTCGGTGTTTTATCAGCTGCTTTTTTTTTATTTTATGTCCTTTTATACAGTACTTCAAAACGGTGGTCTCTACCAGCACTGAAAATTCAGTGCCATTCATGATCTGCTTAATACTAGTAACAAGACTTCTATCAGCGTTATTTATGGACTTTCCAGTACACTAGCCTCACCCATTTTTACCTACGTACTTATAATACTTAAAGATAAAAGCCACGATTGGACAATATCTAAATAATCATATAATTGAGTGACGCCATAAAATTCTTAAAGATTAAATTTTATTGTATCTTTTTGCGTAAATGCGATCTTGATAATGACATATCTTTAAGGTATGGAGCATTCAATTTAAATAAGAAACAATTTAAAACCAAAAATATTACTTTCAGTCAACGAAATTACGTTGATTTTGAGCGCTTCTGCGCGCCCGTCGGCAAGAGAGCATTCGCAAGTAATGACTCCTAACTAATGTCTGCTATTTGAAGAATCCATTTCCCAACCTCACCATTTCACTATCCATTTCCACGTATTTCGTGGTTAGCAACATGTTACTAAAGAAGCCAATTCGAGACTCGCTGTAGTATACTAACTTCGCAGCCTTAGACTCAGGTGTATTTGACATCTAACTGATGCACCTAGAATTCAGCCACTCTTTAACAAGTAGCTTTTTGTGTGTGGCCAGTAATGGGTCCCCATCTAGGTTTGCACCAAGCGTGTCAGTCAATGGAATATTCCAACCCTCCTTACGAATCTTTTGGCCTTTTTTCATTTATGAAGTACATATTTGTTTTGTAATGTATCAAATATTGTTTTACAAAAACCATTAATTGGTGGAGCAACGGGAAGAAGTATTGTGTGCCAGTGAGACTGATAGCCAATTGTTATTCATTGTAATATAATTGAATTATGTTTGTTATTGATGATATGATGTTATGTGTTTATTGATTTTAAAAAGATGATCATGCTGACATTATCTTATCATATGAGATGAGCGATTGGACTTTTAATCACAGACTCATTCTGAACACTACAAAACTGCTCCAGTTGGAGAAATGTTATCAACTGGCTATGTTTCAATTTCAATTTCAATTTTGTTTATTTTTTCCTTTCAGAAACATTACAAATTATATTAACTCAATTCATTTCTGAAGTACAATAAAAATAAAAAATACAATAAATACAAACATAGGTATTTATGATTAAGTACTATGAACAAAGCAAAAAGACAAGCAACAGAAGGTCCCAATGCTTATCAGACAGACGACGCCAACCAATTATCCCTCCAAAGAAACTCTTGGAGTTCTTGTCTGAATTGGGCCTCTCTTACGTGAAATATATCAACATCCGAGGCGATTTGGTTGAACAGTCTGATCCCTCTCCCAAGAGGCATAGTCTCTGGCAGGTTAGTGTGAGAGTGAACAATCTGTGCTTCCTTATTCTCAGATATCTATCGGGGACACACAAACCGATATTCATCAAAATTTCAGGATTCCCGAACACGCCACGCAATAGTCGGAAGAAATGCATACCTAAGCATGTCATACATTCAGTGCCGGTTTTAGGGGGTGGCGCAGTGGGTCGGTGGCCCAGGGCGTCGAATGAGCTTGGGGCGCCGAGGGCAATCTATCTCATATATATATATTGTAAGTACATACAATATGGGGCGCCAGAAAAAATATTGCCATAGGGAGCTGCACGGTCTAAAGCCGGCACTGTTTACATTATAGACGACATCCTTCAATCTAACTTCATTGACACAACTATCTTCGGCATTGAGAAAAAAACGAGGAAAAAAATATGTTATGTTATATGAAAAAAATTGGTGGCTGTATAATTATTTTACGAAGTCAATTTGAGAGATATTTTTCAAGTGAATATTTGGGCAATTTAACCAGAATTTGACAGATATTCACTAAACGGAAAATCGATCGAATTAATATTTGGCCTAATAAACTTTTTATTTAATGAAATATATCATTGTTTTATAAATGTGGTACTCGTTATTATGAGAAAAATACATTATTCTGGATATTTATATTGTCATTCTATTGAAGTTTATAGTATAAATATTAAAAAAAAAAATTCACAACTTAAAGTATCGTGTCTTAAATACTCGAACATAAAGCAATTTAAAATATATATATTTAAATATTATACATAGTTATAAAAAATCAGCTACTGTATAACAATCATCGGCCTAAATCTGTTCGGCCAAATTCTTTTCGGCCAAATGTCCGGTAGCCAATAAAATAAGCAATATGTTTTTCCGTGCAAAGATTGTATATTTTGTTTTATATGACGAAGCCGAAAAGAATAATCTTTAATTACAAAATTAATATACATACTAATAAATAATACAGCTTCCTTTTCTTCAAGCCCCCGGGCTCGCGCAGTCCTGCAAGACCGTCGGGAACTATACATAGAATGCACTCGGGTAAGATGCGGGAGACAGAGCAGACTTGGGATGAAGCAAAGACTGTGGTGGCATTTCGTGAATGCCATTTGCTCCGGTTATGATATGATGATGAACAAATAATATTAAAGGTTTTTCTGAGCACGATGAAAACACGAAAGGTTGTAAAAGAAAGGGTTCCGGTTCATTAATTTAAAACACCTGTGGAAAGTTCAAGTTCTAAATTTCGTAGTCTAATTATAACTATTTTCATGTTTGTTATACAAAAGACACAAATGCTCACATATCAGATAAACCACATATTTATTTACAATGTTGTTATCGTTAATAATATCACTTTTATGTGTTATCGCGATTGTAAAAATGCGGTTTTTGACGCCATCATAATAATTATTATCACAGGTATTTCAGATATCATATATTCAGTACCGGCTTTAGACCCTGCAGCGCCGTAGGGCAATTTGTATGCTGTCGCCCCATATTGTTTCTATTTAAAAAATTATAATCAAAATATTTTTCTTCAGCGCCCCTGGCTTGTTGAACGCCCTGGAGCACCGACCCACTTCGCCACCCCCTAAAAACGGGACTGCATATATTTATAATAACTATCAACTTTCAATTCATCTCATACAGTTACTTTTAATACCAAATATACCCAATATTTTATTTAACCACTGCACTCAGCGATGAGCAATAATCAGTGCCGGCTTTGGGGGTGGCGAAGTGAGTAGTGCCCCAGGGCGTCGAATAATCTAGGGGCGCCGAAGGCAACAAATCTTGTTTAGATTTTTTGGCTTTCGCGCCGTTACACTCGCAGCGCCCTCAGAACATGTGTTGGTCTTTTTACGAATTTTCTGCTGTCACATAACATATGTGATAGGTCAAAAGCAATAAATGGCGCCTGTAACCGCCATCTCTTTTGACTTCTTAAATCTAGACACTTTTATTTATGCGTGTCAAACGAGCGAACAAAATTAAGAGACGTAAGATCGTATATCGAGGCTTTTCGACACCAGCCTGCAAAGTCTATATCAAGCAGATATCAACTTCTTTGTTAAAGCCTATGGTGATCATATTAAATAAATGAATATTAAATGGGTGTAAATTAATGTATTCTAAATTAAAGCGTTTTTTTTTTAATTGATACCGAATCAGTTTTGACCATTTCTATGGCTGTTCAATGCAATATCCTAACAAGAACGCAGGTAATGGATTCAATTCCCACGCTTGGCCTACTTTCTTCGTACAAGAACCTTGAGAGCCATGCCAAATCCCACGTACGAAAGCAACGAATAACAAACCAATGGGCCACAGGTGTAAATGCTCTGGTTATTATTTTGAATAATTCAACAAAATTAAAATACGATTTCACAAAAACAGAACATACCATTAATTTGTAAATCTGTGAATCATGTCTTCTTCGTAGTATCAATACGGTGGATTGGTTTGCAGCGACAAAATCTTGCATCTCGAATTCTACTCTTTTCGATCTTCTGCAACCGTCTTTAGATCAGCATAAGAGCTGCAACTCATGTCCTCGAACACTTGCTCCAAACACTCCAGCCTAGGGCGTCCTCTGCAGTTTCTCCCCTCAACCATCCCTTCCACAATGTCGTAAAGAAGACCATCGTGGCGCATAATGTGACCTATCCGTCGGGCTCTGGTGAATCGTGTGTCTAACCAAAATCCAATTCGCGGTGAAGCTTAAATGTAGAAAGCTGACTTTGGACTAGAATATAGACTTGGAAGTTAGTTGAAAACTCTTGTTGTTGGTTGGAAGTAGACCTTTGAATCCCATAGCTGTTTTACGAAATCTGTGCTGGCAAATTCCAATATCAGGACATATTATTTATTTTCTGTTTTCATGTAAATTGATTGTTTCAATTTTTTAAAATATAAGTTTTTCTAAATCCAAGTAAAAAACATTATTTAAGAAACTACACATTAGGAAGACCAAGCGTTACATGCAAAGAGTTAATCTGCCAACGTCATTAGACTACATCTCGACAGTCACTTCTGACATTGTATATTTTATCATTATATAATCGATATATGTAGGAGAAACCCCTTTAGGCATAAATTACCGTGATAGATAATCCTCTTTTAAGTCGACAAATAAGCTGATGAGCAATTATATGGCAATGTACTATAATTGTTATCACTATAAATGTATACTGCTTACTTTGTGTCGTAAAAAACGAGTCATGTGTTGCCATTGTCGCATCGAAAACATTTTAATTTTACGGAGCAAAGCTTATTCAAAACAATATTTCATTACTAGCAACATTACTAGTAATTAAACTTTTTTTTTCGATTTACTATTCTTGATGAAATAACATAATTATTGACATCCCCCGTCTTTAAAAAGACAAGTAGCCGGTTCGTGACGCGACTGCGTAGAGGAAGGATGCAGGAGCAGATTAACAACACAAAGAACTTGTTTTTGAACCACAATTCGCATTTATTTTTATTAAAGACTGGATTTCCTCGTCCGAACGGTATGGCGTTTCGCCGGCCAGACTAGAGTTAACTGACAACTGAGGAACACTGTGACATCTAGCGCCGCCAAGACAATCACGGCAAAAAAGCAAATTTAAGATGACAGTTGCACCAACGTGAAATGGAGCAACTGTCATAACAAATAAAATGGCGTATGCAAACGCCATGTAATATTTTATGATAAAAAATAAAATTATTAGATGTGCATGTCAGGCGAGTGAACAAAAATAACAGACAAATGATCGTTTTTCGAGGCTTTACGGCATCAGCCTAAATGAGCTGTATCAAGCTGATATCATTATGTTATACAGGATAAAAGAATGTTAATTATTCTTCATTTATTTGTCAAATAAAGTAATTCGGCGAAAGTTATAAAAAGCCTTTGCAATTGATACTAATTCCTTCTTTTCGATATATTTTTTGACTATTTATTTTACATTTAAGTGTTTTTAATTGAGTTTAATTTACAAATATTTAGTCCCCTACTTTGTAATAATTCATTATGCATTCGCATTGATTTACGTTAAGTCCACAAATTTCAATTCCCGAAACAATGGAAACGATTTTACGTGACTCATATAATACATGAATTGCATTAATTTGCTAAATTAGAATGAAAATAATGGCTTTGCTTTTATCATTTCTTACAAATAATAATTCGAATATTTTTCTGAGCTAATTGTATCAACATTAAGGTTATCAACTGACAATACTTGGTGAAACTGCATAATTATAATTTTAAATTAATTAAAAAAAAAAAAATTGATTCAATAATTTTTGAAGACGGTTTCCAGGGATGCCGAGACATGTAATTATTTCAAATAAATGTGAATCAACACTTAATATTTTTAATTTATTAATTTTATAATTAAAATAAATTTAAAATTCTAATTGTATTAACTTAAAATCACATCAATCATCAAAACTGTTACCATGAACTACCATTTTATCACGAAATAACAAACAATTTACATTGGGTTCTTATTTCTGAAAATTATTTCAATAATATCAGTCAAACTTAGTATTTTTTCGTAAAAACCTTTACCTTCTGAAAACGTTTGCGTTGGTTTTGGTGAAATAAATATCAAAATGACGATTCGCATACTTGTTTATTATGCGTATTTAAAATGATACAGTGTCTATAAATTATTATTGAGTAACAATAAGTCAGCATTATACATTTTATGAATAAATCAAGATTTCAAAATAACTAAACTGTTATGGATCTCTTCTATTGAAGACTTGAGGTTCAGCGATTGCATGCGTTTCTTGATATTCTAGAACGCCATTATTTTTGTTTGTAAGCAATTTGACCTTTCCCATCGATGAAGAAACACAAGATTTAGATCAAATTGCATACAAATCTTTATTTTCCAAAGTAAACACACGTAGTATAACTTCAGTCGCCTGTCATCTAGGAAGACCTCAAAGTAAACACGAATTCAGTACAACTATAGAGTCCGCCATCTAACGTTTTTTTTTTAACTAGTGCTTATTTCGTGAATGGTAACACTTTGCTCATGTCTGATTTCACAGATTATTAGTTTTATTCTTTCGCTAAACGAATGTGGTTGTGTATACACTTGAATAACGCTGGAAAATATTGCGACATTACTTTAAGAATCAGGCCATTTTTCTTTGAAAATGAGCAAGGAGTGGCCGTTACAGTCAATGGCGATCGTTATCGGGCCATTTTTGTTCACAAAAATTGAAGAGGAAGATATTGGCAACATTTGGTTTCAACAGGACGGCGCTACGTACCACACAGCCGAAGCTACACTCGATGTTTTGCGCCCCATTTTCAAAAAAAAAAAGTTATTTGGCGGACCCTTTATAAAAAATTAAAATTTCTTAGGATTAGGATTTGTTGCGACCATCAGATATTACTGGTGATGGTTTGTGATGAATATAAACTGCGTATAAAACATAGTCCAGTGAATAAAGTGATTGCTTCTCACTCAGACGCCGTCGGTTCGCATCCTAAACAAGCTTGATTATTTGAAATCGATTTATTTAAATCTTATCTCTTTACATACCCCCGGTAGGGTCAAGTCACACCTTAAGGATAAAAAAAATGTACAGTCCTCAGAAGCGTTGGGCTTATCATCCGATCTCCTTAAAAAGTCTGATCATTGAACACCCAAATATTTCTCTGGTACTACAGCCGCAGTCTAGACAAGTTCGCAGAATTTTGTCCTGGAGACTCCTGGAAACCATCTATGTTTCAGGTGTTCTAGGACATGTCATAGACAATCTGAGCTTGTAGAACTGTGGAACGGAAATTTTAAGTGTACATATACTTTTTCCGGGCTTCTACCATTGTAGTAATGCCGTCAGGAAAGTGCTAATCAAAGCACACAAAATGGCATTATATACCTCAGAACTCTGGTCTGGCTATCCTAAACGAGAGTGGGAGAGGCTCAATGTTGCGTATAATAATTCACATCGCCAACTTATGCAACTCCCTAGATTCTGTAGCGCATCTGACATGTTTGCGGATGGCAGAGACCACTCATTCCCATTATTGCGTCACCGTTTTGCCGGCTTCTGGAGCAGGATAAGGAAGTCCAACAACACCATCATCCTGGCTGCTTTTGAATGGCTCAACTCCTCCCTGAGCCATCGCTGGATGGAGATTATGCAGCGACCACCATGAATTACCATGTTTATATATGGTAGAGAAAGATTGTAGAGATAGGTAGGGTGATTGACCTTATGGCGCCCCAATTGCGTAATAAATAAGCGTAGAAGGTTTTTCGGGTAATACTCGTTAAGTATGTATTATATATTTGTCCTCCCAGAGCATCGACCGTGTGGCGTGTCAATGACGAGTAGAGTACGAGTATCATTACTAGTGTTGCAATGCAAACCTCCAGAGAAACGTGAGAATGACTATAGTTACGTTCGTCTTGTTACGGAGCATACGTGCTGGCCACACGTGTTCATCCATGCGTTCTACGCAACCTTTTGATTTCTTCTAGAAGCCTTATCATTGCTATCTGACTAGTATTTCATTTAACTGAAAATAGGTTGTAAGTGATTAGTCTGACAATTAAAATTAGTTTTAAAATCCTAAGGTGTTGCACATTCTCTCTGATTTAGTAGTTTTGGTTTTAAAATGCCTGATAGGAAAATTATTATAATTTTGCTGTAATAACATCATAACAATTGGAAAACTTAAATTATTTTTTATCGAAAATTCCGCAATGTTTTAAAACTAAGGCGTTTATGCAATGCATCCTCCCTATATTAAGTTAAGGCGCAGAGACGAGGAATCTAACAGCAAGTCTTACCCATAAAATAAAGGTCACCCAGCGTGTCATGGAGAGATCCATGCTCGGAGTGTCTCTAAAAGATGGTATTCGAAGAAGAACTCACGTACAGGAAGCTACCCAACGAATAGGCACTATTAAGTGGGAATGGGCAGGACACATCTGTCGAAGAGATGACGGTCGATAGGGAAGAAAATATTAGAGTGACAACCAAGAGCCGGCAAACAAATTGTTGGCCGACCCCCTGCAAGATGGACTGACGACATCAGAATAATATTAGGAGTGGCCTGAATGCGGAAGGTGGAGGATCGAAGAGGATGGAGACTCATGCTTACGCTCAACAGTGGACGGACACGTGATGACGATGACCTTACAGCGGTTTTTACGGGCTTTACTTCTCTGTTATATACTTTTGTTTTGCGGCATGATTTTGTACAGAAAATAATTACAAAATCTTTGTATATTCACCTAAGAAATGTAATAAAAGTATAAAGTCTCTCGTAAGTGTTATAAACTAACTAGCCGACCCTTCGCACGTTGCAGCGATTTCAGAAAAAAAAGTCGATTCCAGGAAAGTCTATATTTTAACAAAAAAAAATATTTATCGATAGTTTCCAACAACAAAAAGTTAATAGGTGAATAATTTGATTAATTAAATATTAATATAATTAAGATAATAACGACCGATTTATCGGACGAATACCGATTATTTAGTACATATAGTGTCGTTATGAATACCTATGTCGTCGTGAAATGTAGCTATTTTGTCGAACCAGTAATTAGTACCTAGAAAAAAAACAGTACTAAGGATTGAAAACATGTCGTTTGTTGATTTTACTCGTCGTAATTACGCAAGCATTTCATAAAATCATACTCGATATGACGATATACATACTTAGTCTAATCGTGAGGAACAACGACCTTTTGTTTAAATTAATATAAATATATATATTTAAATGATAATAAAGAAATACACTTTCTTTCTTTGAATCATATTCTTACACTAGAAGTTCTGAACAACCCGTTTATCCATACAATGCGCTAGTATGAATAAATTTTCATTCACAACATAAAAAGTATAAACGTAAGTAAATTTTAAATTTAAAATGTGAACGACATCAATGATGGAAAGAAAAGTATGCAGATCATCAATCGAACTGTAAAGTGATTATATACAGACAGTATTTTTGTATGAAGTTGCTTCATCCGTCTGTTGAAGCTAGGAGAAGAATGGAGCACTCTAGTTCACCGTAACGAAAGTTCAATAACACCTCGGTTTGATGACCTTAAGATCTGGTGGGCCTTTGGAAAAAACTCAAATTTAATGTAAAGCCTTGCTGAGGCGAGAACCTTGACCATTTACAGCTCACTGGTTGAAAACTTCGCACAAAACGTCACCGTCTCATGGAAACAATCTTATCGAATTAACATATAAATAAACATTATTAATTTATTGCTATGCAAACATATCTTTTCCTGGTGCCATATCCGCTCCTTAGCAAGGCATGGCCGTCAAAAACGCAACCTTCAGTTATCGCGTCCTTCACCTCGACACAAGACATCGACGCATCCTAAAATTCCACAGAATTATAAATATAAATTAGTGATCGTATATTCCAGTTTGCTTGCATTGTATAATAAACACATATAGGAGAATACCGACAGATACTAATAGTAATGCTGAAGTCCCATCTGTGGATTCAATCATGTTCCATATTACTAAGCGCTGCATGCTGGGTGTTGATCCGTCAACGTCATAGACTACAGCCCGACATTCACGTATCATCCTTATTATTACAGGAATTTATTATGAATGGGTGGTCTTCACGGGACAACTTTCGTCTGATACCAATTTTAATTAATATGCTATGACTGGCATATTACGGGTGATGGGATCAAATTCAAGCCAACCGGGGGTATTTTAGAGCTCAGAAATAGATTAAAAATCTTTTTTTTTAATCTCCGTCGGGGATCGAAGTGATCGAACCCACGACCTTTGGCTTGCAAAGCAAACGCTTTGACCATTGAGATATACCCGCCGGCAGAATAAAGAAATATAGCGTGATCCCTGAGTTTATACCTAAATAATTGTTATTTATTAGTTTTTTTTAATATTTCCCAAGTTTGCCCCAAATAGCAAATAGCTTGTCTATACCTTTAGTCATTTTAATTATTTTAACTTATATAAAAGCCCGATTTCGAGTAAATAAAATTAAATTACCTAAATAATGAGGGCTGTGTTTAATCTTCATGAGTACAGTGTCAGTATTCCACTCATTTCTATTAAAAAAATATAGATTAAAATATTTTTATACTGTTTTCAAGAACCAGCACATTTTGTAGTAGAAAACTGTTGACTTTTCAAGATCATTAAAAGTAATAATGAAATAATGAAGTTCTTGTGAGTACAGATATAATAGTTTTAATACTTAATTCCATTTCAACGAATGGATAATTGGTCGTATCTGAATGTCATATTCCGGGTCAAGGATGATCTTGTTTTATAGCAAATTGGAAACGGAAGTTATTAAAATAATAACCTTTCTTTCAACTGTCAACCTTGATGAAGAATTGCTGATTTTTGCAGTCCCATGTTATTTAATAAGCCTTGGCTTTATATTAAAAGTGTTTATTTTGAGAGAAGCTGATTAAACATTAAATGTATTGCTTTGTGACTCATACACGTATGTTCTGCTTTGCTCCGTAATTTGGAGCTTGGTGAAAACCCTCCCTGTCCCGTCCTGTTTTTGGGGACCCGTTACTTAACGCACGCAAAAAGCTACTTGTTATAGAGTGGCTGAAGGTTCCTTCCCGTGATTCTAGGTGCATCAGTTAGATGTCAAATATACCTCAGTCTAAGGCTGCGAAATAAGTATACTACAGCGAGTCTCGAATTGCCTTCTTTGGTAACACGTTGCTAACCACGAAATACGTGGGAATTAATAAGGAAATGAATGTTTGGAAACGTAATTTAGAGCATATGGACTGAACATTTTTTCGAGTGATAATTCTGTCTTTCATATTCAGCTTGTTCCGAGTTATCGCTCAGGATTATCGTAAGTATTTATTGTTCCTAATGGTTTACACGGCGAGAGCTTGAAAATAATACAGGTAAATATCTGAGACATGTTTTTGAGTGTTTATCAGCTTTTTTAAAGAGACTGGAAGAAGATACAAACTTAAGCCATCATATCTCTAGTATTCTACGCAGACATCTGCTCTCGAAAACCATTATACGGCTGCATTGGCTCTTGATAATATGCAAACATTCATAGCCGTAAAGAATAATCGGAACGATACAGGCGCTGTAAAGACGTTTTCAGTTCCGATTTTAGGGGGTGGCGAAGTGGGATGGTGCCACAAGGCGTCGATTAAGGTAGGGACGTTAAAGACAACCAATCTCGCTTACGTATTTTTAAATATATACAATATGGGGCGCCAGAAAAAAACTGCCTTAGGGCGCCGCAGGCTCCAAAGTCGGTACTGGACGTTTTCAATCAATCTTTTTTTTTTTAATAACAATACCGAAAAGGATTATTTAATTAATGATCTGATCCTTAGATATTTTCATAATTTGTAAGCAAACGGGACATTCTTAATCACGCAGTTCCAATATTCAATACACGAAATGAACTAGATTCTTGAAGAAATCTTAAGGTGTATTAAAGGACCTTCACCTCTTTTAATATATACTTTACAATTAAACATTGTTTATATATCAAATTAACAACTATGTCCTTGTATATTCATCATTACTTGCAATTATTTACAACTGTATCAAATGCGACAAAGAAAATATAAACATATTTTGATTTCGTGTTGTTTTTAAGAACATAAAATTAAGTAAAATTAAAAGGAGTATCCCTAAAAGATGCAAAAGAGTTTGTATACCTTGGAAGTACGATCACCTGGGATGGCAGAACAAAAAAGATGTCAACAGTCACATACATCAAGCTAGGCTAGCTTTTAATAAAAAAGCAAAAATTCTTGAGGCGAAGAATAATAATTTAAGGCTCCACAAGCAACTTGCCAAAACATTTGCTTGGAGCATCTTGATGTACGGCTGTGAGACATGGTGCTTATCTGAAAGTGATAAAAAAGATTAGAGGCCTATGAGATGTGGTCGTACAGAAGAATTCTCGGAAATTCCTGGAGAGACCACGTCACGAACAATGAGTTTCTCAGCTTAATCAAAGAAGATAAATATCTGGTAAGAACCATCTCAGAGAGGCGAGTCCGATGGATCGGTCACATCATGCGCCACGATAGTCTTAAGTAAGATTGCAAGTGTTCGATCACTTGAGTTGCAGTTCTTATGCTGAGCTAAAGAGGGTTGTAGAAGATCGAGAAGAGTGGAGATCGAGATGCAAGATTTTGTTGCTGCAAGCCAATCCACCGGATTGATACTACGAAGAAGAAGTATACATCCCAACCAGGTTCAACTTCGCCTCTGGAGCGACTGTAGTATGGAAAGCTGACTTGACTCGTCATTTCTCACAAAGTCAATCCATCGTATCCCCAGTATTATGACGTACAATAATAAAACAAACAATAAGAACGGTAATTTGCACGTGTCACAGATCACGGAGACCGTTTACAACGCACTTCATGTCGCTAAGAACTTATTGTTATTGCCATGTAGAATGTGGATTACGTAAGAACCTGTCTTTCGAATTATGAGTCGTTTGGTGCTCGAGAGAGTGAAATGTACCAATAAACTTTGATCGTGTGATTAAAGAGCTAGAGTCGATTAAATAAAAAAGAAGGGAAGTGAATGTGGGCCAAGGCGCCGAGAGAAACAAATTAGTTGATATGATTTAAAATAAGGGATTTCCCAGAACGTCGCCTTGAGATGTGTTTCTCAGGTGAGTCAATTGACAACACTATGGTAATACAAAAGCAACGGCACGCCATTAAAAATACAATAAAATATTATGAGACTGGCAACACTGCAATGCCATAATGAACTGAGTGTCACTGCACCCACGTAAACTATTATTTTTCTTATAAATGTGTTGATTAAAAAAATCATTTTATAAGCATAACTAAGCGGATTAAATTTATATACAATAAATAATTTTGTAAACCATTTTCTTGGAATTATAAAAAGATAAGTAAAATGCTAGAAACTGCCATTTTCATTAATGTATATAAATATAATTGCATAAAAGTTTTTTTTTTCCTATTTGTAATATCGCCAGTGGCATAACTAGAATGTTATTCACACAGGGTGATCCTCGAGTTTGCTTAAATTTTAAAGCTTAAAATATGATTTAAAAAGCCTCACCAAAAATTCTTACCTTTCATTCCTCCATAAGTTATGACCAACCATCAACATTATCACCATGTCTGTTACCTTACCTGAAGCATGTAGTTGCCAAGAACTGCCGCCCCATGGCTTTGTCAGCCGCTATAGTTCGCGTCTCATCCCATGTATACTTCCCGATGGCCTTCGAGGACAGCGCGAGCCCGGGGGCTTGAAGAAACCCCCTATTCCATATGACCAATACTTTATTAAAAGACATCCATTTAGTTAGTTTCCATTAGTTGACGGAGACAATTCGAGATGTTCTTTTTCTCCAGCCATGTATCGAATGCTATGGAACTGGCTATCAAGAGATATGTATCAACCACACGTAAAATTGGCAGAAACTGTAATCTTGCAAAGTACACTTGAGGAGGATTGATATTGACCATATGCCTCGAGCGAAGGAAAGATGCAAGAATAAATATATTTTTTAAATGTTCTCTTTTAACGTATATATCTTTGAATGGTGTTGTGCAATATCTATAACGAGTTCTTCAAAATAAGAAAAATAAATACACAGTTGAGCAATGTCGATATTTGTGAAATCACGTAGGTAATGAAATGGATGTCTTGCACGTAGTAATAGGTATACAACTAAGCGTATTTTGACCCTCAATGGAAAACCTACGACGCGTCAATAACTGGTCCAGTGATTATCAAAAATTGTTATCTTTATGCTCTGCGATGCTGCGAGCGATGAACCATTTTAGATGTAGAATATATGGGTTTTTTAAAAAGCTATATTCAGTCTAAAAGCCTATTCATTTCTTAAAAAAAAACACGGATACGCCACGAATATACATTAATATGCATCTCTTTCACACATACGCAAAGCGCACACAGATACACGTCATGAGATCAGCTGTGCGTGGGAAAATGTGACACGCACAAGACATAGTAAACTGATGCGTGTGTAGCCGGCCGATCTTCGCATCTTAAATTTTGCTCGTATATATTATATAAGGGCGCTCGTATCTCGAGGTACTACTGTAAAAATACTTTTCAACGTGCTTATTTAAAAAAAAACTACTTAACCCATTCAGGTCGTGAGTTTTACACCGAATTTGTTCCCTCATATTACAGCTTTACTCTCCTGATGTAATGTTCAAAATTAACTTAATATATAACAGAATATAAAATGTATTGGGTTTCAGTCAAAAATTATATGTAATACATGAAATATTTGCTTACTAGAAAATAAATTACAGTGAATATAGTTTGCCCAAAAATCGATTACAGAATCTACCGAAAAGGCTATTCAAAATATTAATAACTACAATTACTGAGTGCATTATTATAGTTTAATTGATTTATTAGCCTGAAAGGTGATGCAGTGAGAATTATATTTATAAAAGGCCGTGACCCAAAAATGTGCGCTCGAGTCACCTTGACTTTGAGAACCACTGATATAACCGAATCTCTGCACTCCGTTCCAGTTTGTTGCTCGCGTCCAAGGTTCCAAGGCAGAACTTTGCTTGAAATAATATTTCTTTGTATGTTTAGACAAGTGGTTCACAAACTGTTTTATTTTTGTTTTATGTACATATATATATATACAATATATTAGATACTCGCTAGTGTTTAAATAATATATTGTATAACGTAATATTTATATCTATTTATTCTGACATGCGACATAAACATAAAACAAACTGTCGTTAAAAATTCATGCATTCAAATACTTTATTCGAAAATCAAACTTTGTTTCAGAATATTCAGTACCTTACATAAGTACCTACTTACAATACCAACATTTCTTGATTTGATTCTTAAAAAGAAAGGGCGAGTTCATACTAAATATATATATATATATATATATATATATATATATATATATATATATATATATATATATATATATATCGGGTCCGCCATCTAACGTTTTTTTTTACAACTAGTGCTTATTTCGTGAATGGTAACACTTAGCTCATGTCTGATTTGACAGATAATTAGTTTTATGATTCCGCTAAACGAATATGGTTGTGTATACGCTTGAACAATGCTGGAAAATATTGCGACATTACTTTGAAAATCAGGCCATTTTTCTTCGAAAATGAGCAAGGAGTGGCCGTTACAGTCAATGGCGATCGTTATCGGGCAATTTTTGTTCACAAAAATTGAAGAGGAGGATATTGGCAACATTTGGTTTCAACAGGACGGCGCTACGTGCCACACAACCGAAGCTACACTCGATGTTTTGCGCCGCATTTTCAAAAAAAAAAAGTTATTTGGCGGACCCTATATATATGGATAAAATGGTATTTTTGTCACAAATGGAAATTTTTATTTTCAAATTAATTTAACAATAAAAAACATATGTAATGAATTATAATTAACAATTAAATGACAATACAAATCAAACAATGAAAATCAAATGTTATTACAAATTCAATAAAGAAAAATATATTTCAACTGAAATACTACAGAAATAATAATTTTCACAAAATAATAATGTAATGTATTATTTTTTTCATAAAACTGAATTTCATTTGAGAAACCAAAACATACCCATATTAAAGCACGGAAAATGAGGTTAGGAATAAAATTTAAAAAAGACAGCGACAACAAATATGAATAAAATTCGAATATTTGAAATTTTCCAAAATGGCCGTTCTGTATTGCTCTTGTTTTACTCTGTAAGCATCTTGTGTTAAAACTATATTTTTTGTAATTGAATAAAATTTTGAGTACTCTATTCTCTTCACAGTCTTAAAGGCAATATTTCCTGAAAGTTTTATATCGATCGGATGAACGGTTTAGGATAATATGTATAAATGACACCGCATACGTGCGAAGAACCACAGGTGTTCTATATAAATCACGTCAGTATTTCACCGATAAAGAATATATATATAAAGGGAATAAGAATCCGAAACGAGGAAATACGCAGAAGAACTCAAGTAGTGGATGCTACCCAACAAATAGGCACACTCAAGTGGCAATGGGCAGGACATATCTGTCGAAGAGACGACGGTTGGTGGGGAAGAAAAGTATTGGAATGGCGCCCAAGAACTGGCAAACGAAGCATTGGCCGACCCCCTACAAGATGGACTGACGATATAAGAAGAAGAGCGGGAGTGACCTGGATGCGGAAGGCGGAGGATCGAAGAGGATGGAGACTCATGCGGGAGGCCTTCGTTCAATAGTGGACGGACACAGGCTGATGATGATGATGATATAAAGGGAAAGATCTGTGTCCTTGAATACAGTAGTCACCTTTTGGTCGTGGCCCCGAAATACCTTCTAGATTCAATCGGCATGGTTCAAAAAAGAGTAATTTGTCTGATAATCAATACCACACTTACGTTAATTCTTGGAACACAGGCGTAAAATTGACTAAATTTAGTCTTTTCGACCGTTATTACCAAGGTCGATACTCATCGGTACTTAAGGAACTAATTCCTCCTGCACTTACCCAAAATCGACAAACAGTCTTACACTTGCTGAATATCCATACACGGTTAATGTGTGTCGACCAAGAACTGCCATTTTCCAAAGTTCCTTCCTAAATGTCACCGGAAAGCTTTGAAATGCTGTTCCAGTACATTTATTTTCTCATTCATATAATCTGGATCTCTTCAAGGAACATAAATATATACATGCATTATTCCCAACCCACACACAATTCTAACAAACGTTTCCCGTCCGCACCGGCAGAACATCATAGTATACACTGGTCTCAACCAATTTTTTATTTTTATTTATTTAAACACACGCAGGAGAATACCGACAGATGGTGATAGTAATTTCTGAAGTCTCATATGTGGAATTCTATGACGCTCACCATAGTGCATATGGCTAAGCACTATATGTGAAATATTGATCCGCCAACTACATAGACTACATCCCGAGATTCACGCATCATCCTTGTTATTACAGGAATTTACTATGAATGGGTAGTCTTCGCGGGATGACTTTCGTCCACCACCAATTTTAATTAATAGTCTATGACTGTCATTTTACGGATGAAGGATCAAATTCACACCAACCGGGGATATCCTAGAGCTCAGAAATCGATTAAAAATAATTTTATTTTTTAATCTCCGTCGGGGATCGAACCCAAGACCTTAGGCTTGCAAACCAAACGTTTTGACCATTGAGCTATACCCGCCAGCAAATAACTATACCGTTTGGTTGTGCTCTTCTACAAGCGATTGCATAAATGAAAAAAAAAACTATTATTTAAGCTCTATTCTCAGTCGGTAAGACTCCCAGGCTACTAATTAAAATCAAACTTTAAATTGACTGAGGCAGTGTTCCATGGCTGGGTATTTACCTTACGGCTGCATTTCTTCTGTAGGAGACCCTCAATGCCTCGTGCTCCATGTTCTGTGCAAATGCGTGCCTGCGATCACCAGCAAGAGTAGGAAGGATATCAGGTTTCTGTCTGCTATAAAAGCCTCCGACGGCAATATTTCACATCAAACAGTGCAAGTGAGCCAACAGTTGCGATCGCAACACACAACACGTTAACTGGACTTTTATTGAGTGAAACATAATATTTGATAAACAATGAATCGATTGGTACGTGAAAAAATAAATATTATTGTCCTAATATTTATTTAATATAAACTCTTCATGTAGCTTGAAATTTCGGAGATAAGTGCGCCCTCGACAATTACTTAAAAAAGCTATCACTCGTATTGTAATAATATGTAATTAACGTTTTTAAACCGAGAAAAAAAAATTATTGCTTTAACCATCTAACAAAAAAATAATCATTAGAAGAGTATCACATTACCTATATATCTCTTTTTTGTCGTTTTAATTCTTTATTTCAGTCAATAAACATTTCGCTATTTTGCATGTAGTTTTATGTTTTAAATAATAGTATAAGTTCACATGTCAATGATATTGTGGCTTTTGTGTTTGGCCGTGTGTGGCGAATTATTTCTTTCCAATATTTCGAACGCCATTGCAGGGGTCTTCTTCAGGGTTGACGACTTAGTGAGTAAGTCATCAACCCTGAAGAAATGGCGGTCAAAAAATTGGAAAGAAGTAATTCGCCACACACGGCTAAACCCAAAAGCCACAATATCAAATCTGGCCGTGAAAACCTAAGAAGTCACACATTTCATACTAATGAAAAGTTAACAGTGTTATTTGTATGGCAACATCAAAAGTTTTTAATATTGTTTTCAAATATATTTCATGGTGAAATTAATTGTAATTTGTAAACGTTCATATTAGCCTCACATACTGAAAACTGTGTTGTCAAATTTTTGAAAATATACCGTTTAAAAAACTAAACAATTGCTTATAAATTGTAATAATCGCATTTCACAATAGCTTCGATAATTTCTAATGCATCGAAAATAATATGAAAATCATTTTTACTTGCAAGACACAACACAACCATTCTCGTGTTTTAAGTATTCATCGTTTCTCTTAACCACAATAGTATTAACCCTTTCATTACGACTCGGTTTGAATACAAATTATAATGTCAATTATAAAACTAGTATTTGAAGCATAAATGTACATATCTGGTCTATTTAATATATCACATTGATTATTTTATCCTTTAGCCATCAGATGAAGCATAAAAAACTATTCTTAGAAAGTAGCAAAACGATATATCACGTCAACCGGTGTCAACGGTCGGGGAATCTTATGACGGTGTATGCCGATAACGATGCGAAAGGGTTACAAACGTTTATCAGCCAACAATGTACGGATAACAATTTTGAATAAAAGAAACGCATTTAGTTTGTCTAACCCCGCGTGATGTGTTCAATGTAAATTATTAACAAAGGACTAATTCGGCTAAAAATACACTTGTTTTATTGGAGAACGTTAACTTTCATAAGACAATGTGAATAATTTATCTATGAGAAAAGTAAACATACGTATATGTTTTGTCACCTGGGAGACAACGCCATTTTTGGAAATAACCTTGCTGAACTGCTTAGTGATGGCTGTCCCTTGCTATTAACTAGTACATCAGGGATATTTTTGGGTTAACTAACGAGTCCGATATGCAATAAATTCCCATGTTTTATCTTTATTTTTTGTGTCGTCTTTTGATCTAACCTTGTAGTCAGTGCCGATTTTAGGGGGCGGTGAAGTGGATCGGTGCCCCAGGGCGTCGAATAAGCTAGGGGCGCCGAAGGCCACCAATCATTCTTGTTTTATTATAAAATATAAAAAATATTAGGCGCTAGAAAAAAATGCCCTAGGACGCCGCAGCGTGTAAAGCCGCTACCGCTTGTAGTGTAATTTGCAGCGTGCCACGCGCACCCATTTTTTTATGTTAAAAAAAACTTGTTCGAAATATAACAGCACAACGGATTGTTTTTTTTTCAGATCGCTTGCGCATTGTTGTTCGTCGCTGCAGTTGCAGCCGTGGACGACTCCAGCCAGGATCCACAAGGAAAGGGTGGCGCCGAGGGTCGTAGTTTTGGTGGAGGACTTTTGGGGCTGGGACTGGGAGGATTGTACAACCAAGGGGGATATGGAAACTATGGGGGAGGATACGGGGGAGGATACGGGGGAGGATACGGTGGATACGGAGGGCAACATGGAGGTAACATCAATTTACAAGTTATTTTTCTTGGTTGTTTCATTCACATAACATTGGAAGATATGCTCTCGTATAAATCATATTGCTATTCAGTAATTTCATTCATCATGTGGTAGCATTGAATAGTTACATGTCTTCAACAAGCGTTACTCGCTGTTCTGCCGCACCCCACGTACCACTTACCGCGATACCAACAGTCGGTATTGCCACTACGTGTTCAACAGAGCTATGGATAAAAAATAACGTCAATGTTTCCCTTACCTTCGAGAATGTCCCATGAATCTACACTACAGTTAAAACTGTTGGATAACTCACATCGTACGCAGTACCGGCATTAAGCCCTGTGGCGCCCTAGGACATTTTTTTTCTGGCGCCCCATTTTGTTTACATTTAAAAAAATGTAGGCAAGCTTGGTTTTCTTCAGCGCTCCTAGCTTATTCGACGCCCTGGGGCACCGACCCACTTCGCCACCCCCTAAAACCGACACTGATCGTACGTCAATTCATAGTACTCGTAATTACAACAACATAACAGTTTAAACTGTTTAAAGTGTCACAACTCAACATGGAACAACTACCGGCGGGTATGATATAGTGGTATAAGTATATGCTTACCAAACTGAAGACCGTGGATTCAATCCCCGATACATAGAGATAGATTATGAGAGCCTGCAACGTAACTGATAGTCGGTATATTATAACTACGAGGATTATCCGTAATATAAGGTTCCCATGGCGCTACAGTCCTGAAAAGCGCTGTTATGATGGATCCCGTGATTCTGTAGTCTACCTTGGTTCCCCCACTCCAAATCCTCTCCCTAGCGAGCTGCCTGCGGAGCTCAGTCTTGGCTTGGCAGCCGTACGTGATGGATCTTCCCCTCGTATAACCCATTATCTTTACACAAATAAATTAGAATTTTACATTTTAAATTAAAAAATACACATTTAGAAATATGATTCTCATTTTGTATTGAAGGTATATCAGAAAAATTTACGCAATCCAAGCCCCTAGCTAACACTATAATCCTGATAACAATACAACCTCAGCATGTGTGATAGCTATATTAATTATGGCATAGACAGTAATAATTGTCTTAGGAGATAAAAGCCATATTATATACAAAATATATGTTTTTTTAACCTATTGGATGCCATGACCCTGCCATGATCTATGCAACGCCTCGTGGATTATCGAAGATTTGAACCCCTAAATGGTGTCCAATTTTAACCATTTTTTTTCTTGGGCAGACGATTGATGTCGCTATAGAGCCAAGCTATAACATTGACAGAAAATGTACTGTTTTATAACACACCGGTGTGCTCACGGCACTAGCGGGCGGCTTCAGCGGACCCATATTTGGACTCATGGCACCCATACGGTTAATAGCGGCTATTTTTCAAACTGCAATTATTCAGGAAAACTGTTGACTATTTTTTTCTCTCTCAATGCAAGTAACAATGTATTCATATACATTATGTAGGACTGTGATATGTATACTTTTAAATAAATCTAAAATGTAGTTAACCGGTTTGTTCCTTTCAGGTTATGGTTATTACAACAGACCAGGAATATACGGCGGTTATTACCGGCCAGGTACTGTTTACCAAGTCTTTCAAATCATTATAATAACAATAAATCACAAAGAAATCTAACACGCTTTAATGAATTCGGTACTAAATATAGAACAAAATCCATTTTTTTTAAATACGTTAATGGTTAATAATAATTATTATTCTATTTATTCAGCCACCAGAGCCATAATTACAATTTTACATAGCCATACAAAAAAAAGGAAACACAAGTTAATAACATTTAACAATTTTAATTTTAAGCAACTACTGACTCACAGTGAGTGGAGCACCGGATCACCGCTACGTGAAGGCGCATCCAGTGCCGCTCCATAAAGAAATGTTCCTATTCACTAAAAAAGTATATAACATTGATCCATTTATCAAATCATTCTTTTTTGTATTATCTACTAACTCTAATCATTAGTAAGATTTTCTAGTTAGTGTAATACAGTGGTACCTTGGCTTATAGTGGCTTATACAGGTGAAAGTAATAATTATAAAGATGAGATAGAATTCACGATGCAAATTACTTTCTTGGGCAAAAATAACTTTTTCAAAAAAAAAATAAAAAAATGTTAAAGAGATGAGGGTCAATTTTTTAAAATTATGGCTGGTTTTCTTTAAGCAGGTTTTACTTTTATTAATAAGAAGGCATAGAATTTTAACTAACAACATTCTAAAAAATGCTCCCAATGTATTTCAGTCTGTATGTGCGGGAGAAATCATTTGAATATACTTATTTACCTTATTTTTTCTTGATTTTCAGGTGGTTACGGTGGTTTTAGGCCCAACCGAAGACCGATCCACGGAAGACCCGGCTATGGGGGTCATGGAGGTTACGGTGGATACGGAGGTCAAGGCGGCTATGGCGGCTACGGTGGCCATGGAGGTCAAGGCGGCTATGGCGGCTACGGTGGCCATGGAGGTTATGGCGGTCTAGGAGGATACGGGGGAGGATACGGGGGAGGATACGGGGGAGGATATGGAGGTGGTTACCCGGGAGGTAATGGAGGCTACGGTGGACAAGGAGGCCATGGAGGTTACGACAACTACGATGAATATGATAACTTTGGTATCTTCGGAAGAAGCGCCGGAGGAGCAGCCAAGACGAGATCGTCCAAAGCAACTGCTGCATCATCAAAAGACTGAATCATAAAATTGTGAAACCAAATTATGTATAAGCAAAGATTATTTATTTCATTATGTGTGAATATGGAAAATATTGTGTTTCCCATTTGTCATCCTTTTATCATATTTACACCTTATTTGAGGCATTAGGTTATCTCAAATCATTACCGTAAACCTCACATCATGTTAGTTTTACACAAATACTACAATAAGTACCTTCCCTCCTTTTTATATGCAGATATAAGAATTGTATCATACTATGGTCACCATAATTAAGAGACACTATCATATCCCAACTATGACAATGCAAAACAGATAGAATGAAGCCAAAAATTGGATGGATAAATGTAATTTTATTTATTTAGATAATATTTAATTTCAGAATACCATCACTTGATATTATTAAATACATAATACAAGTAATGATATCAATGTATAAAATAATAACTCAATTAAACAATGAAGTTGATATTGTTTTTAATATTTTCACCGCATATTGATATTCAGTTTTTTATTTTAAAAATTGCAATTAAGAAAAAAACTACAATTCAAAAAAGCAACTGTCATCTGAAAAAGTATTGTTGAAACAAGTTAATTAAACAGTGAAATTATATTACATATTTGTAATATTTGTAATGAAATCATTTGATTAGTTTCTGTTCTTTAAGTGGCTAATTTCAAAATAATACCTGAAGGGATGTAATGAAAAAATGCAGTAGTATTTTTGTATATTTATAATTCATTTAATTGATTTGTTTTACTCACATTCTATAGATAATCATGTACCTGTTTTATATATTAGTGACTCAATAATATCTATAATTTTACAATTTATTTTATAACTTATTTATGAAAATTAAAAAATACAACATAACAGATTTGTTTTTTTTTTACAATAAAATGAAGTCCCTCTACATTATTATCTGCTCCCAAATTGAAGTGTATAACCAGTTTTAAATTCATGACACTTTTCTATTTCTATTTCTTGTAATTTAGTAGACTTAACATCTCTATATGATCGAAGGAGACCTTTGCTATCGTGTTTGCAGTGATATCTCATGAAATGGTCCCTTTTATGTTGTTATTTTGAATTTAACTTTTATAATTTATTATTTAATTTATTAATTAATATAAAATTATAATACACATATATAATGATACAATAAATTCAAATGAAGTTGATGTTAATATTGTGGCTTTTGGGTTAAGCCATGTGTGGCGAATTTCTTTTAACAAATATTTCGACCGCCATTGCAGGGGTCTTCTTCAGGATTGATGATTTAGTTAAAAGGTTTTAGGCTACGCCCAAAAGCCACAATATCAAATCTGGCCGTGAAAACCTAAGAAGTTATGAAATTGATGTTGCTTCACCAGATGAAACAGTTGGGATCGAGCGACTCGGTTCCGGAACAGACTGTACGGCAAGAATGATATACATGATATACTCCGCCAGTATTAATATCATCGATAAGTCGAGCTCGTGAATGATCTAGGTTCACCCAAACCACTCTGATGTCATAGATCCAAAGAATGCGGCTCCGGATCTGACGAGGCTGCTGGCCCCCGAGGAGCCTCCAGCAGGAGAGGCGCCGGAACTGGCCGCTCTGGTCGGAACCGGCGAGGCGGCCAATTGGGGCTGCTTCTTGCGCTGAAACATGTCATGACATTAAACAGGATATTTATTTAATTAATATTTTTGTATAGCGTTGTGTTGAATTAAGAGCAGACGAGCATTCCTACATTTAGTCCCCACTCTTTCGAATTTGAGTAGTGTAAATGGGAAATATGTATTTTTTTATTTTAGTTTAGGTTTGACATGTTAAGAAAAAACCATTTATAGTTCACTACATGAACATACATGCTCGTAATTAACTTCTACGTTTGTTACGGTCAAAAAAACATATAATGTACACCCAACAAGACAAAAAAAGGTAAAATTAATATTAGATTCATATGCAGGTAGCCAAACACCTAAAAACGTCTGTTAAGAAATTGTAAAATTTTGTTATTGTATATCAAAGAATATTTTCTAATTAGGAATGTTATTTTAAAATATATTGATATCAATTCGGTATTTCACTTATTTTTTTAAACTAAAAATGGTCTGTAAGTTTCTCAATTATAGGGATGATTGAATAAATAAATAAATAAAACACAAAATATAAACTGACAATAATTCACAAGAACGAAGAAGAAAGTCATTGGAGTTATCCCATGCTCATATTACAAAGCTAATGGAGCCATACAGGTTACAAAAACAGGTGTCTACTCAGAATATTAGGGGTATGATGATCTGTATTTTTAAGAAATGATAATTTTGGGAGCAGACATTGTTACATCCACACAGTTAGTCAAGAGATGAAAATTATTGACTGACACATGTTTTCTGAATGCCGAAGGAGAGCAAAAATACAGTAATCTTTTCTTAAGGTTTCCGAGCTCTCACCGCCCTGAAAGGCTGTCAGAAACTACAGATAGAGCAGAGCTCCGGAAGTAGCTGACATAGGATGAGGCGAATATCATAGCGTCTAACAGAACTTTATAACAGAAATATTTGGTGACCACATGCTCCAATTAGAGAGTGAGTATGGAAGAGCCATACAAGCTTACCTGAGATTTTAAGGGAATCGAGCCACACTATTTATTAGTGTTTGGAATGTACATATTTTTTTTTTATCAAACATATTTATTTTTATGTTATAGTCTATAAAACCGCTTTGCTTTTTTTCTAAGTTCTCGTGCGAAAAAGATGAAGCGTCGAATATTCGACGCTCATCTATTTTTTTTAAGGTTTATATATCAACCACCTTTTTAATTTTTTTTGGTATACCATAAAAAAGGTTTGGACATATGATATTTTAATAATATTAGTTTGTAACATATCATACGTATTCATACTTCAAGCTTTTAAAAGTGTTATGTAAATATACTCCTCCACAACTTTATTTTATTTGATTTTTTAATTTGAGTTTTTTGAGTTTGTTTTTTCTATATTTTTTTTTGGTAAATATAATTATTATTTATTAAACTTTTATTTGCTTAATCTGAAGTATGAACTGTTTGGAATGAACATTATTTTTATTTTTACAATCTAGAGTAAAAAATATAAAAATTATATAGATTTTTTAAAGTACTAAAAAATGCTCTACAATCGCTTCGTCTTTTTCGCAAGTTTACTAAGAAAATTCTTAGCAATCAAAGGGTTTATTAGAATAATATATATTTATTTACCATCAAATATATGGAAATAATAGATTGCACAGCTTTATTACTGAATATTGCAAAAGTTCATACAAAAAAAAAACAAGTTCATAAGAGAATGGCAATAAATATATTTAAAAATGTAAAATATATTAGAATCTCACTACAATTAAATGTACTTAGAACAAACATTATAAAAAACACAAAAAAAAACTTTCAAAGATATTTAGTTAAAATGTTAATGCAAACTATCAACCACACTTGAAAAAGATTCCAATATAAATACCCAAAACTTAATAATTTATGCAATTGAGAAGAAATCACAAGGCTGCAATAAAAAACAAAATAATGTGTACATTAAGTAAGTATACTTGTAAACATAATAAATTATTTTAACATATTCATATCTGAGAGTAAAGGGAACTAGACCTCAATGACGTTTAAATAAAGGAAAATATTTTTTTTTCTAGACCAACATATTTTCAAAAAGGTACACCTATCCCTCGATTTATACAGTGGATAAATTCCTGAGAAAAACTTGTAAATCAAAATTGTATATTTTTTAATGTACAACTGTGTAAATCGAAAAGTACATAAAAAACGCATAATTTGGTTATTTTCTAAAATACATAGAAAACAACCAAAGTTTTCTAATATACAATAAAACAGAATTATTAAAGAGTATAAATATACAAATTCTTTTATCAATTAAATACATATAAAGCATGTATCGAAGAACAAAAAATTAAATTCGATGTAGCTGACGTAAAGCTCAAGTCAAGGATTAACGTCGAATGGCGGTAGGAGACATAAGTGCATTGTAATGCATACAGGTGGATTCACCTAGAAATGGACTCGCCCAGATGAAAACTCCGGCACACAGGCGCACCAACAAATACAATTGGCGAGAACATTGATTTTGTTGATTGTAGAGAGTTATTTTAAACATTTTTTTAAGCAGCCGTATAAATACGAAAATGTATAAAAAAAATAAGTGTAAATCGAGGGATAGGTGTATTGTACTGCTTGCGCCAACAAATATGTTTGTACCTGCTTCTCTGCTTGCTTGGGCTTCTGGGCCAGAGGAGCTGTGACAGGAAGCAGAGGGAACCAAGCGGGGGCGCCCTGGCCGGCCAGCAACAGGGCGCTGGGCTCCTTATCTGCTGAGCCCCCGGAGAGCAGTGGCTTGGGCCCCAGGATTGAGTTCAGCTGGTCGTGATTCGGTATCAAGCTGCCTAGAAGAGTCTGCAAAACATATTTCACAAATATATAGAATGGTTTCTATAGATATTCAGGTCCATGAATTATAAGATGCCACAGGAAAGCATAAGCTATAGCGGCCTTTTCTTCAAGCCCCCATAGAATGTACTTGGTAGAGCTGCGGGAGGCAGATGATGACATGCAATGAGGTGTAGATTTAGGCGGCTGATATATGTTTAAATTAAAATTAGCCACTTTTATTCAAATAATAATGAAAAACAAATTGAGATTATTGAGATTTTTCACAAGCATTTATTAAAACAATAGTCATAATTAAGGGTTAAATAATAATAAATGAATACAAATGGATAGACTACCAGCAAACCTCGATCCTTTTCTTACATCCTTTTCCTATTTTGTCAATGGTATTATTTTCCTAGATCTCTGTGATTTTTGACACGTGTCATCATCTTCTTTTTCATGTATTTTTGTATGTAGGTTTATATATGCTCTTTGTTTCTTTTATGATCATATTATTTATTATTCTATGCTTATTTTTATATATCTTGAAACAGCAGTTCTGTTAACCTGTTGGCATCGGTACCCGATACATGCCGTGTAAGATTCCCCTACCGTTGAGACATCGGTAGCCGTGATATATCGTTTTGCTACTTTCTTAGAATAGTTTTTAACGCATCATCTGATGGCTAAATGATACAAGAACCAATGTGATATATGAAAATAGACCAGATAAGTAGATTTAAGCTTCAAATACTAGTATTATAATTGACAGTATAATTCATATTCCACCGAGCCGTAATGAACGGACTTAATAAAAAATACAGACCTGAATTCGTTGCACGGAACGTTTAGCATTTAGTTGCAGTCGCGGGTAGAACACGTCGTAATCAAACGGATCAATCTTCTTTCTCAGTGCGTCACAAACTGCGTGACTGTCGGCCAGCGCCTGCTTGTTGTCGCGGCTAACGAGCAGCAGCGTCAGGTGGCGCACGTCCATCAGCAGCTGCAGCGTGCGCACCGCTGGTTGATGACCTCTTCATTGTTTCTGACAGCTACTGTGTAGTAGTTTAGAGCCTTCTCAGCAATAGCCTGGATGAAGGCCAAGTGGATGGTCTTGGGCAGAGTGTGCGGCACGACCTCGTCCAGGATCCTACTGGCTGAGTAAGTCAGCTGCTGCAGCTTGATCGAAGGCCCCGAAGGAATCTTGATGGTGGAAGTAATCGTCTGCTCTTGATCATCTTTTTCTTCAATTGTTATAGAGTCCCATTGCTGAAAAATACAATAGATAATGTAACTAGAAGATAAGGAAGATAGGCACCTAGTAAGAACCATCTCAGAGAGACGAGCCCGATGGATCGGTCACATCATGCGCCACGATGGTCTTCTTCACGACATTGTGGAGGGGATGGTTGAGGGTAGAAGCTGTAGAGGGCGCATTAGATGGGAGTATTTGCAGCAAGTGTTCGAGGATGTGAGTTGCAGCTCTTATGCTGAGCTGAAGAGGGTTGCGGAGGACCGAGAGGAGTGGAGATCGAGATGCAAGATTCTGTTGCTGCAAACCAATCCACCGGATTGATACCAAGAAGAAGAAGAATGTAACTGTTAACCACAGATAATATTTTTTTTGCATCGAAAACTAAAAGACAACCAGAATTGCTTAACTTGTTGCTGATAATTCAATGGACTATGCTGGGCGGCTAATCTAGTGGTTACAGCGTTTTTTGTCATTCAGATGCTGTCAGTTCAAATCCTAAATAAGCTTGACTTTTTAAAATTAATTTAATCAAATCTAAGCTCTATACATGCCCCCGGTAGGATTGAGCCACTCCTTAAAGACAAAACAAAATATGTCCAGGCCTTGGAAGCATCGGGCTGATCATACAATCTCCTTAAAAACGCTGATTATTGAACACCCAAATATTTCTCTGGTACTACAGCCGCAGTCTACGTAAGTTCGCAGGCTTTTACCCTGGAGACTCTCAAGAACCATCTTTGTTCCCATACGGCCCTCGGGTTGCAGGAGCAGCTTATAGAACTGTAAAATGATAATTTGTGGTATCCATTTACTCCACATATGGAGCGGATAAGGTAAAAAAAAAAAAGATAATTTAAGCTTCAAAGGATTATTTTCAAAACGTTAACTCCGCATTTTGGACTAAAAAAAGCTTCATTTAATTTGAAAAAAAAAGGAATTATTTTAATCAAGTGTCAAAAAATCTTTGAGAGTTTCGTCGAAAGTTAAAAAGTTCTCCACATACACAAAGAACTAACTCTTATTCAAAGCGAAACCGCGGTCGTCCGGTAAAATTAAGGAAAGATTAAATCACGCATTTTTGGTTAACTTACGACGAGCAGATAGTCCATGTTGTCTCTTGGGCTGAACCCTCGCGGCATCTCTTCGACGAGAACGTCCAGTCTTGCGGCGGCGACATGCATCCACTTCTGCCAACACTCGAGAGAGCTGGCGGCCAGCAGGGCGCGGGCCTCGGCCCAGGCGGCGCGGGCGGGCTGCGCCCCAGGGCGCCCCGCGGGCAGGAAGCAGGCGCGCAGGGAGGGGATCAGCTGTGGCATCGCGTGCAAGAGTCGCGCAGAGAACACGGCCGCGGTGCGCAGCTGCACTTCACTGGCCTTGGAGTCTTTTGATATCCTCTCAATACATTCTCCGTGAATGAACTTTATGATACTGTAACAAAGACAAAAAAAAATCACTTTGAAAGAATATTGCTTCACATTAACAATACATAATATTATTACACATAAGATACATATAAATTTCTGACTGAAAACGACTAACTGATCATATAAAAACAAGAGTTTTTATTAACCCCAATTGCCAGCAGGTATAGCTCAATGGGCAAAGCGTTTGCTTTTTAAAACCATTGGTCGTGGGTTCAATCTCCGACGAAGATTAAAAAAAAATGATTTTCACTTGATTTCTGAGCTCTAAAATTACCTCCGGTTGGTGTGCATTTGATCCCTCAACAGTAAAATTCCAGCATAGCCTATTAATTAAAATCGGTGGTAGACGAAAGTTATCCTGTGAAGACCACCCATTCATAGTAAATTCCTCTAATAATAAAGGTTGATGCGTGAATCTGTGGTATTCAGCGGACTGACTGACAGGCCGCGTGCAAGAGGTTCCTCCTTGCTCCGCTCATCATGCCGAGGACGCCTCTGAAAAACAATGATTCTTTTCGTCAACTGTTGACAAAAACGGTAGCGCTGATGACACAAGATGAAGGTTGTCATAAGAATATGACGATTGATGTCAATATATATATATATACAGTTTACAACCAGAGCCATTTATAAAATATTGAGTATCGATAATATAATCCGTGTTAATTTCTCGATTCAGTGTGCGAGCAAAGTGGCAATGGGCCCACAAGATTACACACTGAATATTGATGTGCAAAGGTTTGTGGTTCGAAACATCCGCCGTTTATTTTTCCACTGATTTCTTCTTCGTAGTGTCAATCCGATGGATTGGTTTGCAGCAACAAAATCTTGCATCTCGGTCTCCTGCTCTTCACAACCTTTTGCAACCCTCTTTAGCTCACCATCAGAGCTGCAACTCATGTTCTCTCTGATTTATTGATTCCATATAAGATAATATTTGCTGTGAATTAGTAGGTACGTATCAATTTGATGAACTGACCTGTTCAAATTAACGTTGGAACAGTCTCTCAGATACTTCTCCATCTCTTCGCGGTCAGGATGTTTGTTTTCTACGACCGGCTCCGTGTTTCCGGCCAAGTAGTTCTTGACGTCCTCTTCAAAGGTGCTACCGGACATGGGGTCGGTGCCGGGAGCTTTACATCCATAAAGATAAATCGCTAGATCTTCCAGCAGTGAAGACAGCCCCTGATCAAAATCCATGCACAGCTTCTCCAAATTGGGCGTAAATCCTCTGTCTTGCATTGTCATACCTGCGAGTAAAAAAATGTGCCTTAGAAAACCAAATACATTATGTGCTTCAAGAGAGGGATTTTTTTTAATCATTTGACACCTTTTTGGTAGATTTTTTAATTGATTTTCGGACAAATTAAATAGACTGTAATATATTTTCTTGTAAACAAATATATCAGATATTGCTTATAGTTTTTGACTGGAATTCAATATATATTTTTTTCAGTTTTATAGAAAGTTAATTTTGAAAATTACTACAGTGGAATAAAGTTGTAATATGAGGCTACGAACTCCAAGCCATAGCTCGTGACCACTATAGACGTTTAATGCAGTGAATGGGTTAATGTCGATTTAAGCACACCGATATTTCCGTTTTTATCAAATTACTGCTGGATTGCAATACATGTAAAAATCTGTTTTTGAAGACTGCTGATGGTTTGCGGGTTCCGCAATAATCCATGCTTTGCTATATGACGAAAATGTCAGTGAGCTCTCTTACGTGTATTTTGACAACGCCTGCTGCTGGGGTTAGGAAACCCAAAAAATACATATATACCGCCCAGCCTAATAATATAATAAAACTACAAAATACAAATAAAATATTATGACTGACCTTTCATGAGAGTGTTTGATGGATGAAACGATATCATCTTGCGAGTCGACATATGAATGTCCGATCAGATCGTTCCACACGAACCAGTTGAGGTCGCTCTCGCGGTCGTTGGCCGCCAGCGCCGCGGCCACGGCCGCCTGCAGGGCCGCGGCGGCGCGCGCCCAGCGGGCCGCGAGCACGGCCTGTGCCCGGGCGGTCAGCAGCGGCTGGAAGGTCTCAGCCCACACGCCGCTTGATGCGGCACCCAGCGCACTGCATATTGATTGCCAGTTAGAGGGGATATCTGAAATTTTTTATCATTTTAATTTTTTGCAATGGGTTTTTAAATCGGTTTTTTAGGTAATTAATATAGATTGTAATATATTTTATATTGAACAAATATATCAGATATTGCTTGTATTTTTTAACTGTTATCCAAAATATTTTATATTTAATTATACAGTAAGTTAATTTTGAACATTACAACAGTGTAATAAAGCTGTAATATGAAGTTACAAATTGCATGTAAAGCTCATGACCACTATAGACGTCATACACACATAATGTCATTGTCCATTGACATCATATCGATATAGCCCTTGCAGGCTGGTGCTGAAAAGCCTCGATATACGATTTTCTCTTATCTTTCATTATCAAATTTTAGTAATATAAGACATAGCCTTGCATCGCCATTTCAATTGTTTGACAAGTCCTGTTATTGGCGGGGCTAGTTCCGTAAATGGCCACAGTATTTATTTCGGCGCTGGGCTGTCACCCACTGCGGGCACTCATTCGTCAATTGTCCGAGACCTGAGGAACACAGAAAGTACTGTCTCGGACAAATGACCAAAGTTTGTCAATCTTTTGTTAAAAATAAATTTCAATGTGCTTCTCGAAAAGTTCTTTGTGTTGCTTATTTGCTCCTCATCCTTTCACCACGCATCCCGATGACAATCCTAGCGACATTGAGTCATCTTTTAGTAAACGGGGATATCACTATATATATGGTGTGTTTTTACATATTATTAATGAAAAGAGAAAATAAAACTACTGCATAGATAGCTGATATTGTGAGACATGTGTTTTTATCTCACCTACGTTGGTGGCCTCCTCCCTGATGGAGTGCAGGGCCTTGGTGTTGTTGACGTACTTAAGCAGGCCTTCCACCTTCTCGGCAGTAAACTGCTGCACCCATTGCATCCAAACTCCGATACACTTGGAGACGTCTTCCTTGGTGACAGCCTTTACTGCAGGAGACGTTAATCTATAATTCACAATTACAATTAGAAGAAACAAAGTAATTACAAGAAAGTTACGATTTTTTTTTCGAATGCAAAAGCCTTCATGCCTACCCCTGGTAATACAATTTTTTTCATTTATTATTTTAATATCCATTTATAAAAACATTTATTTTTTAGCATATCCTGTCCACAAATTATCATTTCAGAGTTTTGTAAGCTTCGGTTTTCTATGCCTTATCCCAGAATATCTGCACCTGGAGGTCCACATGGGAACATAGATGATTCCCGGGAGCCTCCAGGTCAAGCTCGCCAACTTGCATAGACTGCGGCTGTATTACCAGAGAAATATCTGTGTTATCGATAAAAAGCGTTTTTTTAAGGAGATCGGATAATCAGCTGACTCATTCTCCCGAGGCCTGGATAATTTTTGTTTTTGTCATGAAATGTTTTTATTTGTATTGTGTAAATAAAGAAATGAAATGATTGGTTTCATACCTATAGTCAGCAACCACCGGCGGCAGTAATTTTATCCCCGTGGCATCAGGATATTGCACTAAGTTGATCAGCGGCGGTGAATTCTTTTGAAATAGTGAATTCAGCTTATCCACCACTAGTCCATTACCGTCTTCTAAAAACATTGAATGTGCAATTTAATAAATTTCCTTAGTTTACTTAGTACCATGTTCTACAATATTATTTCTGGTCATATGTAATGCAGGGGTATCAACATAATAATGTTGCCTCAAATTAACTTATATATTATACACATTGAATCAAACCACCATCTTCATCATCATGTCCACTCCCCTAACTAGAGCATAATACCGCCTTATCCCACACCGCACAGTACATGCTATGTATAGTTCCCGACAGCATTCCAAGATGGCACTACCTCGGGGGCTTAAAAAAAGGCAGTGTTTTGTTTAATGCTCTCTTGCTTCCTCATGGAAACTTACTAAGCCAATAAGTATGCCATATCCTCTCCAGGCAATTTTTTCCCATCCTCAACCTTACTTCTACTACATACTACTTTCTAACAACACATATAACACATATTACACATGTAACCAAACCTTCATACCTACCTAGATATAAATCGGTTCTATCGCGACATATCAAAAAAATAATAGGAATCCTAAGCACTGTGCAACAGGCGTCGACTACCGCGATGAAACCTTATCTAAGGGCTGGATGATGGACGTCTTCGGCCACACCTCAGGCCGCATGATGGAGTCGAGACTGGACTCCATCACACCAACCCGGTAGGATGACAACTGGGACCGCTTTCCAACAATCCTCATGATGGTGATATGTGAGGGCAAGATGTCAGTGGTTGCTGCTAAATAGCATCATCAGCGCAACTTGACTAGGACATTATATGCAGAACTTAGGGGCCAAAAATAGGCTATCGGTATATATTTATTTATTTCACAGAACCGAAGTTCCAAGGTACATAGTGTAATAAAGAATAAGAAACATAGAGTATACATAAACATACAATACATACAAAAAAAAACATAATAGAAGAAGAAGAAGACTCATGTTAAAGATCACAGAGTTCTAGGAGAACAATCTCGTATCTTAACATATCTTCCCATACAGGTAAAATTGTGTGAAATAACATCATAACTTACTGACGAAGCATGCGTGCAGGAGCTCCATGGTCTTGATGACGACCTTGACGCTGGTGGCGATGCGGCTGCGGATGTCCTCTTGGAGCCGGCCTCGGAGCCCAGAACGCTTCGCAGACTGTTGGTGCCGTGCAGCACAACAAAAGCCTCCATCAGTTCCGCTAAATTCTTCTTGTTATTTAGGAGGTAGAGGCTGGCCAGACAAGACGCTGCAACCTGAAAAAAAAATATTTTTTAAATTAACCACATGCTATTGAGTGCATATTATTTATGTCTCTGAGCAAATTCAAGCTTTATGTTATGAAGCATTGATAATTCCATATGCTCTTCATTATAAATACAACAAGAAGTATTAATAGAGTATCACAAAGTAAACATCAGAAGTAATAAGAAATCTCTTTCCTTTGGGCAAGTTACTATTAAATGAACCGAAATAGAAGGAGTTGTGTAAAGAAAAAAGGGTTATTTATTTATTTAACAGAACTGTTGTTTCAAGATTATACAAAAGACAACCTAGAATAAAAAATAATATAAGCATAAAAGGAAACATAAAACATATATAGACATAAAAAAGAAGAAGATGAAACGTGTCAAAGGTCACACAGATCTAGAAAAACAATACCATCGACAAAAAAGGAAAAGGATGTAAGAACGGGATCGAGATGTGCTGATAAACCATTTAGAAGCGCCATTCTAGTTGTACTAAATTGAGTGCTTGAAGCTCCACTGGCTACGAGCACGGGTGTACCTATCCATAACGCAGAAGGTAAAGCATCCCAGGATTGTGAATTGCACCGCGAAGAAGAATTATTAGTATAAAATACACAGTTTTTAGACTAATTAGGCAACAGAGCAATTTATAATATGAAAACAGTAACAGAACACTAAAATCATCAAGGCTTAATTTCAATGACAGGGGGGAAAAAATGCACGGCAAAAAATGAAAATATTGAGCTGTTGTATGAATATTCTAAATCCTTTTTTTCACATTGAACATTTGCAATAAAGGCTCCACATATAATACAGACTATAGATTGTTACCGTGTTCTCAATAAAGGCATTCATCATAGTCATTTCGACAAACTATTATCCTTTTTTTTTTTATATTTCACATAGCGCTTCAAGGAGCACCTGAAACATCACCGCAGAGTACTGATTAAAGTCCACAAAGTCATCAACCCTGAAGAAGACCCCTGCAATGGCGGTCGAAATATTGGAAGAAAATAATTTGCCACACACAGCTAATCCCAAAAGCCACAATACCAAATCTGGCCGTGAAAACCTAAGAAGTTATTTTGGTTAAAGTCCATTGACCTACAATAAACCTTTAGTAAACATTAATATAATATGTTCTTTTCAACAGCCGCAATCAAATGATGCTTATAATAAATATAAGCTGATCAGTTCTGCAAAATAATCCCAATGTTGTGAAAGTCATCTCACCTTTGAAAACTTAGGTGCTGTTCAGGTTTAAATGAATTTTTCGTCCAGACAATTCATAATTTCCTCTTCAAACGCCTCAGTCTCTCTCGCCTTCTTTCTATTCAGTCAAAAATTTCATACAAATAAAGTATCTTCATTGATTTATGGAATAACAGATATTGCTTACATCAGCCTCCAGGTGTGGATGAGCCAACGTAGAGCGGCAGGCGGTGTCCAGCAGCTGGCTGAAGGTGCTCAGCGAGCCCCACTGGCGCTGCGCCACAGGCATTAGGGCAGACAGGTTTCTGTTAGCGTTAGGGCCTCCCGTTTCTAATTTCAAGCCTGATAAAAAGATCATTGATATAGGTCCTTTCACTTATAGGTCCACTCACAAGATGATAAAGATTCAGAGAAGAGCCAATACTACAATGACTCAAAATAATATAATCTGTATGATACCTTCCACTTTTTTCCATTTTTATATTACTTCCTGGGTGCTACTGTTTATTAAGCAAATGTCATAAAGTGGTGCAGTCTCCTTTTACATCTGCAATTATAACTGGTATCATTCTATCGCCAGTACTTATTTTTTTATAAAGAATACAAACTTCCCTATATTAAAAATCAAGTATAAAGGATTATATAAAATCCCATTCTACGTTCATGATAATATAAACATAAGTAGATTGTTTGATTATTTTTTACTAACAATTATTACTCAAATAAGTCCAAATCAGGGAGATATTGTTTAATTTAATACAGCAGCTCTATCTAAATAAGCTTCGTAACTTGATTTCTGATTTATCTTCCTAAATTATCCTGCTGCAATATTAATATTAATAATTTGTCTATAGTGAAAAATTATTTTGTTCACTCGCATTATATGAGGTTCAGTGACTACTCGGTGTTCTCACTACAAGGTATTGTTTCATCAATTATCATTACTTATTTTATTGATTTGTCATTGAATTACCAGTATAAATGTGTCTTGCAAACAAATACAGTTGAGTGGCGGTCAAGAAGTCTTCACGATCCAAGCTGGTCCATATCTGCTCGGGCACTTCCATGAGGATCTTTATTTGAACTGCCACACCGTGAATTGTTCTATTGATCGGCGGCCTAAAAAAAAAAGAAAATTTTGACAACTCTCAATATTATACAACACAAACTGACATCCTCCTCTCTAAGTTCGTTATTAAATTGGGTGGTGGCACGATGAGGAGCAGATTAACGACGCAAAGACTTTTTCTGAAGCCCATTGATATATATATTTAGATAACTTTGCAAACTTCTGGTCCAGACCACAGTATTCGAGCCAGGCCAACCACAATATGACCGCAACGCCATCGGCAACACAACAGACTGGGCTCCGTGGTCCGTAACATCCAGCGCCGCAAGTGGCAATCTATATATACAGTCTTACTATTGGCATTACAAAATGACAACACGTGCGTGTTTGACGAGCGAACGAAAATAAGAGACGAAAGATTGTATATCAAGGTTTTCGGTACCAGTTTTCGGTACCGGCTATATTATACTGATGTCAAAATATATATTACATAGAATAAAGATAAAACTTAAATATATATTGAATTGTTTTTGGTATAATATATAATTTAATATTCTAATATTTATAAATCTTTACACCAGCCGTCGCCATCTTTTTATGAAGATCGGCATTGTACACCAGTAGCCCCACTGATTGTCGGTGGTAGACGAAAGAATCGTTGTTTCCCGGTAGCGCCACCAGCAGAAAGAGCGACCAAAACAAGGAACTACTCCCACACAGCCGTCAGTTAGCTGGGTACCTACAACTGAATAGGGCGTGTCAAGGGTTCGGCGGTCTTGCTGTTAGATCGCTTTCTTGACATAGGGCTGTGACTCAACTAAAGGCATCAAGATTACTGTGTGCCATAGTATTTTAAGTCCAACTTGGTATATTTTTTAATTTTTCTAAATAAACTAGACTAATCTCAAGTCAGGGCTTAAGTCAATTTACCCCTGGGTATCAATCTTTAATGCTGTATATGAATAATACATTAAAATATTTTCATGAAAACATGATTGATAACCTTTCCACACTTAGTGCAGGTTCGTTTTTGAAACCGATGAGATGTGTATCGTGCAGGTTCTTGCACGTGACCGTCATCTCATCAATGTGCCTGATGCAGCTGGCGGCTGTGATCTTCATCTCCCCGATGGTGTCTGCAGCTTCGATCAGATCTCGGTACCTCTCACTGAAGTAAAAATAAAAATATTACATATTTGTTAACCGGGGAAGGACCTTTTTAAGTTTGCAGCACACAAAAGGCGCGAACATTTCACTAAGATGTGTCAGTACGTCACGTGTGTTGGAAATTTTACTTCATATTTTTTTGATTACGCTAAAAATAAATGAAAAGAAGATTTTTTTTTTCATTTATTTATATATAAAGAACAACATAGAATACAAAATTACAAACAAATAGATCCAAATGATCTTTTTATTTATCTTTATAATACAAACATGCATTGATGCTGCACATATATAAGGTGAAAATATATGTCCAGCACATTCCAGTGCAAAACATATACAGTTGATTCCGCTTAATTGGGACAGCCGCTTATTTGGGACAAATCTCAAACAACAGAAACCAAACCAAGAAACCAATACTAAATTTATATGTTTAATCGGGACAACATTCCGCTTCATTGGGACAGTAAATTTAAGATTATGTTACACATATTCTCAAGAAAAAAATGTATAGCCGTGTTACAGCGTTATTTTATGCAGGAAGGAAATGAAGGGAGCCCTACATCCACACTGAATATATGTGCTGATTTTGTAGAAGTGAAATGTTACATTAACAAAAGACAGACTACACTTGACTCACTTTTGCATTGAATTAAATTGTATATACCTACCCATTTATTATTTTATTTAGGATTTTATTTTTTCTTAAAAGTTTATATTACATATTTGTAATTTATATGATAATTTAGATGACTTATATGTAATTTACAGTTTCCAAGAGTTTATAAAATAAAATTATTGAAAAAAAATGCATTGTTTAATTTGATGTGTGTATTAGTGGTTAATGGCCTTAGTTGCCAAAACCAAATAGATGAATTTAAAGAAAATTGTGAAATTCGCTTAATTGGGACAGCCGCTTAATTGGGAGAAAATGCCCAAGTCTTGATGTGTCCCAATTAAGCGGAATCGACTGTATTCCAAGAACGTATTCGTATGTCTTACTGTCGTATTATTTGCGTTTGACGTATTTATACGTCCCGCCTGGTTGATGAACAGGTTAATATTGTATTATCAAAATACACTGTCAAGCAGAAAACAAAATATGCATTTTTTGCATGAACTAATGTAATACCAAACCTGAACAGCATTGTCTAACAAAAAAAATATTGTGTACAGGCCGCCCTAGGGGAAGCCCGAGCATGCAAAAAACAACGCATGGGCTACAATGCCGCTCATTTTTGTTTTACCGTTCCGTTTTTGGAAGTTTTTTTTTTAAGAAATCAATGTGACCATGTATCTTGAAAATTTTGTAAGCTTCATTGCAATCGGTTAAATGGTTTAAAAAGCATTCGTGACAATTGTTAATAAAATACAGCTCATAAATAAACATCAGTATGATTCTTTTGTCAATGATATTGGTATGTAGATTTATGAATATCTTTATTATATATGTTGCCAACATTTCATTTGTAAATCTTATTATATTCTCTCATTTCTATATTGTTCTATTCGCTTATTTTGAATATTTTTGTGCATCTTGGAACTTTGGTTCTGTAAATAAATAAATGATAGAGTTGTACATACCCGACCATGATCCTTAACTCTTCCCTCTTCCTCTCAATCTCATGAAGAAGTTTCTTCTGCGTGTCATCGATCTCGCTGATGGTGTGCTCCTGGAATAGAACATCAGGATCAATACTCAGTAGCTGCTTGGCAAGCATCTTGCAGCAGTTAATACAAGTATTATTTTGAGATATTATTCTTGCATCGAGTTCAACTGTCAACTGTCAGCCGAGCCAACACAACACCGGCACAGTGTTGCCAGTGTACAATTAATATTTTTCTTCTTCTTGTTTGATTGTCAATATAAAAATCGAAATACATACAATCTTTATGAATGTATTTGAAAAACAATAGGAAGGCGACAATTGAAGTTTAATTTACCATCGTGGGTATTTTTAATAATTTTTTTTATGAATTCATCATCATTGTTTCCACTGTTTAGGCCTCAATAGTCTCCATCCTCTTCGAAAATCCAAATTATAGGAAGGCCCGACTCTTCTGCGTATTTCCTCGTTTCGGATTCTATCTTTTAGCGACACTCCAAGCATGGATCTCTCCATAGCACGCTGGGTGACTTTTATTTTATGGGTAAGACTTGCTTTATGAATATTGTTGTTGAATATATAAAGCATTAGTAAACTAATTTAGATATTTGTAGATAGAAACTCATACATAATAGACAAACATTTATGTTATATCCATGTAAAAAAAAACTGCATTAGCATCTAGAAAAACTTTATACAAAATTGACATACACTCAAAATCAAATGCGACTTAATTTTTTTACCACGTGTATTTAAAATATTCTAAAAATGTATTTATTTGAGCGTTCTAATTTATACCGACAAGTAGATATATTTCATTAATATTTTTTATGTTGGGGTTTAGTTTTATAAAACATAAATATTTTTTTATATAACCCGTTTCACGATGTAAAGAAAGTGGTGTCATCCAAATTCTAAAAGTCTTTCATCAATTTTCGGAAATATTTTTATTTGATATTCGTTGTATAGAATCGTACTACAAAATATATAATAATTTAATTAATTGTATTTGCGCTTTCTTATTTTACAATAATTATTAAAAGGGTAATTATGTATAATGTTTATAACATACAATTTTTATTGGACTGAATAGACAATAAAGAGGAAATATTTATATATTTGAATCGGAAACAAAAGTTTAATAGGAATTTAAAAAAAAACAAATGTTCCGAAATTGGGATGTCAGCGTCCCCAAAGTGAAAAGAGTTTACTTAACAGTGAAAATAAAGTGTGCTGATGATGCCTTTTACGTGTTGAAACAAGTTCAGTCAATATTCAAACTAAATAAAGTAAAATAAAACGATTTTTGTAAATTGAATAACTAGAGGAGGAGACTTACACAGTGAATTAAGATCATTGGTACCTTGATCATGACTTGAACGATGGTGATTGCCTGTTATAATTATTTATTATATTAGTATTTGTATAGCGCTCTTTTATGACCGAATGATCATTCCAAAAGCACTTCTTTGCCTCTCTGAGTAAAAAGGTGGGTCTTGAGTCTGCTTCTTAAGGATGCCTCTGCTTTAAGCTCTCTTATGCTTTCCGGTAGTGAGTTCCAGGCCATTGGTGCAGCGTAGCTGAAAGCCCGATTGCCAAAGACCGTGCTAGGACTACTTCCCGTCAGCTGCAGGGTGCTTCTATTTGCTCTAGCCGATCTGAGTGTCTCTCCACGCGCGCTTATTTCTGAAGGCTTGATAAGTTCTGTCAGATAGCCCGGTGCAGTTCCGTTGAGTGCCTTGTAAGCTAAGATGCATAATTTGTACTGGATTCTAGCCGAAACTCTCAACCAGTGCAGTCGGTGTAGTATTGGAGTAATGTGACAGAATTTGGGCGCGTTATAGACTAGTCGTGCCGCTGCGTTTTGTAACGACTGCAATCGATTTAATTGTTTGGCTGGCTGGCCTGCGTGCAGTGCGTTGCAGTAGTCCATTTTGGAGACTATAAACGCATTTACCAAACTCTTTGTAGAGTCTCTGGGTAAGCATCTTTTTACCGACCGTATCTGCCGCAGGTTAAAAAATCCAAATTTCACCGTTTTTGTGATATATACCTGTTACCCATGTTCCATGCCTAGAGAATATGTATATCTGTATAGAATGTGAAGTTTATCATGTTTTAATTTGTTGTATTACATCTCACCGTGAGATGAGATTGTAGCAGACAGCATTTGAGGTTCTCACCTTTGAGGCCTCAATGGCAGATGATTGTCTTGTGATGTGGTCGAAGTGGGCCTGCCAACGAAGAACAGCAGGCTGTATGTAATAAGCAACAGACTGCTCGGCGACAATTTTTTGCGACATGCGTGTGGAAACACCCTACAGGCCACACAAAATTAACGTTTTGCATTATTTAATAATACTCTTCGTCGTAAAATATATAAACTGTCAAAATATATTTATTTGTTTATTTAAACATATATTTGCGATTTTGTTTTCATATAAAATCCACTTGAAAATCGTGTAGTCACTTTATTTGAAATGTGGCCATATTATATTACAAATGTATTAATTTAAATAAGGAAAATGTATATAAATATTTAATCATTATATTGACATGTAGAAAGCAATATTTTATTATATTTATTACTTGAACCAATAATTCGGCTAAATACACACATGGAAAATATATACAATGATATATAAACAACCTGAAACAATATTATATGACCAGTTAACATTTATGAATAATTTGAAATCGTAAGGATGTTTTAACGCTGTATTCAGAAGGTTTTGATTTGCCAGCTTATTCGTATATTCTCGTACTAGCGATTGCTGTTAAGCAATTACGAAATGTAAATAATCAGTCATCGTCAAGTAGAGTAATTTCATTGTCTTCTAATATCATGCGGTTGTGTTGCCATGTGTGGGGAAAATAGTGCAGTCTAATAACATCACTATCTGTGTCCTTGGTCTATCCTCTGTTAACTTATGTCTACCGCATAAGTCTGCTTAGGTTTTCAGTCCCATTTAGGTCTTCTTCGACTGCTCCGCACCTTCATATCTGCCGAAAATACGACGGTCGTTCGGAAATGAAAATTTTAGAATGTCGTTCAAGATTTTGCAAACGAAATATTTACCGACCTCCTGCTCAATAGATTGATGATTTTTTTTCTTTAGCCTCGCCATTTCCCATCATCTGGGGTCGGCTCTCCTTATGAACATTCGCCATTTCTGTCTGTCCTGCGTTGCATTCTCCGTCAAGCCCAGAGTTTTAAGATCCTTGTTTACAGTTGCAGTCATGCATCATGGTTTTTTTTTTGGCGGTTTTTTCTCTCTCAAGCTGTCCAAGAAAGCTAGAGAGATGCCGTTGACCACCAATTTGGTTCATCCGTTACCATCTAAGCTATGAGGTCCTGCCCACCACATAGATTCATCATAGCCTCACCTCCGAATATGTCGGAGAAGCCTATCGATGGTCTTCCACTGGGAGCCTCTCCTTCAAAATGTGTTGAAGAAGCCTCCCAGTGTGGGTTTTTGTATGGAAATTTGCATTCTCCGGCCTGTGTGTCCGCAGGAGGTATTTTATTTCCCTCCTACCATCCATATCTGGAAGGTCTTCCCCTATCCGCAATCTTGGGACGCGCCCGATGGGGGATACACGGAGATAATAGATTTATGATATCAGAATTAAAGCAGTTTTATACAACAACTTTAGAAATTTACATTTTGAAGCATTCAAGATCACATGAATTATGATCCAGTAAACATTGTACAGGGAGCGGCAAAAAAAGCTGACGGTTTTAAATTAAAAAAAATCAACGAAAACGATCAGTACATATATGAATTTATTAAAAAGACAAGAACAACAAACCTCAAAAATATTTGTGTAGCATTCCCAATAAGCAAGTTTCCACCATTGCAATTCCTACAACAACGCCAGTACTTACCCTTTGTACAATTTTCGTAGGCTAATGAATGTGTGGCTTTTTAAATTTATTTTGTGAATATTTTTGTACGCCTTCAATCAATCCAAAACGTAAATTGCTAACATCAAATTTAATATGAATTGCAGTTACTTTTGGCTAAGCTGTATTTCGTCATATTTCTGTGGGGTGTGTCCCAAACCAGTCTTCGCATTTCGGGTCATTATTTTTTTAGCGTCGCCATTAAAATGTGATGTAACGCGACCGTTTTTGCGGACGGGCAATCACGCTAGATGTAATGTGAGAACTAAATAGAATTGAGAGATCAACTTTTTTTATAGTGCCAACAGGCAGCAGTGGGTGGGACGCACAAAGAAACGGCAATGGCGTCTTGAGAGTTTGAAGGATGTGTGTCAAAACAATTTTCACTTATTTGGTCGCCCCACAACTTTTTATTATGAAGATTCGTGTTAATCGCGCGGCCTCTTTTACTTTTTTCGTGCCCGAAAAACATGTCTTAAACGGGTCCATTTCCAACCAATCTTAATTAAATTTAGACGTAGGATGAAAGATCACGAGGTCCATTCCTTAAGGTCGTAATTTTTTCAGTTGGCATTCTACACTATGCGTGTCAAACCAAAAGACTAACAAGGGCCAAATCGATAATGTCTCACCTCGTGTGGAACATATCTGTGAAGATGACAAAAAAACAAACAATTCAACTGAATTACATTTTTTTATTCTTTAAAAAGCATTAGTTTTATTGAATGATATGAGCAAGAGATCAGTGTTTGACTATCAAGTGAAATGAAATGGGTTAGATCATTGACGATGGAAATTAATGATTTTATCCACCTACTCACCTGCGTTAACTCAGAGATTCGAGCCCGGTGGATCGGTCACATCATGCGCCACGATGATCTTCTTCACGACATTGTGGTAGGGGTGGTTGAAGGTAGAAACTGCAGAGGGTGACCTAGACGGGAGTATTTGCGGCAAGTTTTCGAAGACACGAGTTGTAGCTCTTATGCTGAGCTAAAGAGGATTGCAGAGAATCGAGACGAGTGGAGACCGAGATGCAAGATTTTGTTGCTGCAAACCAATCCACCGGATTGATATTACGAAAAATACTCACCTGCACAAATAATTGTTCTTTTATATTTGCATCAACCAAAATTAAGAATACATACTTTATAGATAATTTTATACATATATACCTATATTTAAAAAAAAATGTATATATGTATCAATTTCATCACGTTGGTATTTCAACGACAAACAACTTCTTCTTTTAAACAATATAAAGGACAAATCCACCCTATCCTTGAATACGGAATTCACTTTTGGGTTGGATCCACAACATACCTTCTAAATTTGATTGGAAGAGCAATGCATTTGATAAACAATGACACTCTTACGTCTAACCTGCAATCAATGGAACACAGGCGTAAGATTGTTTCACCTAGTCTTTTCTACCGTTATTACCACGGTCGCTGCTCTTCAGAGCTTAAAGAACTAATTCCTCCTGCACCCACTCATAACCAACAAACTCGTCTTACACTTACCAAAAGTCCATATACCGTTAATGTGTGTCGACTAAGAACTGAAAGCTTCCAAAGTTCCCTCCTTAATGCCGCCGGTAAGCTTTGGAATGCTCTTTCAGCATCTGTACTTCCCCCTTCCTACAATCTGGATCTCTTCAAGAAACAGATAAATCATCATCATCAGCCTGTATCCGTCCACTGCTTAACGTAAACCTCTCGCATGAGTCTCCATCCTCTTCGATCCTCCGCCTTCCGCATACAGATAAATATACACTTGCAATATCCACAACCCACACACAAACACGAACACAAGGCACGTTTCCAGCATGCAGCGTCCAGCTTCCCTGGTAAGCTTTAAAGAGTGAACCGGTTATGCTCTCCTGCGTGTGATTACATAAAAAAGTTAAAATATTTACTAGCACTATTTGAATTCGGATTTGATTACAGAATCCTCCGCTTTTAAAATAAGGAAATCTCACTGAGAAATGCGTCGAATTAAAATTCTTGTCAATATACGAGTATTAATAACCCACGTTGTGATTCATAAAACGTTTCTTTGTTAATTTTTCCCTTATCATAGGTTACTTAACGCTACTTTGACTGAGTGGTCCTTTACCTTTATCTGATATGTTGACTTGTTAAATTTTTCATTGTGTCTTTACACCTGATTCCAACGGTGATTATATTTGTTACTGTAGCTAGTATATATATTTTTTAAATTATAATATTTATTTTGTAATAAAATTCTAAGTTGTGTATTCCCGAATATAAACGCCTTACATATTTTTTAGTCTTAGATACGCGATTATAAAAAAAAATAACTTATTGAAAGGACAAGTAAATCATTTTTATACTGATATCAGCCCTTGCTGACTGGTACCGAAAGCCTCGATATACAATCTTTCGTCTCTAATTTCTGTTCGCTTGTCGTGCATGTGTGTGTCGTCATTTTCGTAATGCCGTTAGGAGGACTAGTTACGTAGACCGCCACTTGCGGCGCTGGACGACAGCCCGTCACGGGCGCGCTCAGACGTGAGTCAAGTCCCGATCGATCGAAGCGAAAGTAACGGCGTGCAACGATTGATCGGGGAAACCGAGTCTTTATCTAAAATATATGTCAATGCTCTTCGGAAAAAGTCTGCGTGTTGTTAATCTGCTCCCCATCCTGCCACCACGCAATTCAATAACGAACTTATAGAGAGGAGGATGTTAATACATTATATAATATATTTTTCTGATGTGTTTTTTTGTCGATCTACGTTTTACCTGTATTAAGGCATGCCTTTTTTATTATTTTATTTTAATTGTATTACATCGTACCTCTGTAAATGATCTCATTGAAATGTGAAATAATGAAGGATTTGGGATAAATACTATTTTATAATATTATGGAAACGTTTTTAAGATCGTTTTTGAGATCGTTAACTGACAATTTATATTTCAATTTCAATTTCTATTTATTTCAATTTCAATTTATTTTTTTCTTTTAGAAACATTACAAATAACTTAACCAAATATTGAATTCATTTCTAAAACAGGATACAGGATAAATAACAATTTATAAATAACACAATAATAATACAATCATTTAAAAAGTCCCGGAGCCCGCTAAGCAGAAGGCTCCACGAATATACTTTGATAAATAAATTCGTGGAGCTCATGTCGAAACTGGGCTTCTCTCAAGTGGAATATATCAATATTCGAGGCGATATCGTTGAACAGTCTAATCACTCTCCCAGGAGGCATAGTCCCTGGCAGGTTGGTATTACCTCTAGGAAGAACAAACAATCTGAAATAATAATAAATAATGAAACTGGATCACTTATCATCAAACCGTGTCCGCTCCCCTAACTGGAGCATATCGCATTCACGTACTGCCGTCACAAAGCTCTGTCAGCTGCCATTGTTTTCGCCTCATCCCAAGTCAGCTCCGCGTCCCGCAGCTCCACCAAGTACTATCTACCGCACATAACATGACGCGACTTTCAGTACTAAATAAACAGAATGGCGCTTGCAAACGCTGCGTTCTAAAACTACATTAATATAAAACTTAGACTAAAATTTTTATATGTGTGTGACAGACGAGCGAACAAAAATTAGAGACAAAAGGTCGTATATCGAGGCATTTCGGCACCAGCCTGAAAGGGCTATATCGAGTTGGTATTAATATACTTAGTTTCATTTCAGATTTTGTATTAAGAGTGGATACATTTGGGTGAAACGCACCCAGAAATGCAATATTACAGATTGATAGATTTTTGTCAATTAATTTGCCCATGCCGCATATTATTTTATAATTTACAAGGGTTGTAAAGTCCTTAACCCTTTCGTTACGGCTCGGTGGAATACAAATTATACTGTCAATACGGTGTGAATTTTACAAACCATTTTTCTTGCTTAAAACTAGTATTTGAAGCAAAAATGTACTTATATTACCTATTTTCATATATCACATTGGTTATTCTATCCTTTAGGTATCAGATGATGCATAAAAAACTATTATATTTTACAAACGTTCATTATGTAACTCCATGCATTTGGTGGCATTGACACATGTGGTTTACAGAAAAATCGCTCCTGTGACGAAAGCTAACGATATTTATTTACATGCTTTACAGATTCCTGTAAAGAATACATGTAGGTTGATAAAGGGAATGACTGCACTTCCGATTTCCTACCGTAGATGTCACAGTGAGTACTGAAAGTAGCAAAACGATATATCACGTTCACCGATGTCAACGGTCGGGAATCTTTAACGGCATATGCTGACAACCGATGTGAAAGACATCAGTTAAAAATGAAAATATATAATAGCAGCATAAAACGTGAAGAAACTTTATTTATAAATTTTATGATTTTTACCAATACAAGATATTATGAAAAACGTTTATTCAGTCAACGGCTTCCAACGATAAATTGAATACAGATTAAAAATAAGTTTTTTTATACGATTATGTTAATGTTTTATGCATTTAAAATCAATGAAATATCAGCATAGCTTATTACTACAATACCATAAAATGCAAGACACGATTAAAGACATTCGTAGCTAAAAACATTTCGAATGCTTTCAATGGTATATTTATATTAATCGCTCAAATCTTAAGTGATAAGTGTTGCAAGTCCACGTAAAAGGATAATATCATTTCGATTGCATTATAGGCTATTGTTAAATGTTGTTGATACGATACATTGTTTTAGAAAAGTAAGAGCAGTTGCCAGGTTAAGAGTCACGAATCCGTAATTCATTGCATTGAAGTGTCAAGCGTGTATAGATTGATTTTTGATATGGTGCTTAAATGCATCGTTGCATCAAATGCATATTAGTAAAATACGTCATAAAATCATAATTTTACACTTTTTTACTATGCTTTATTATTTGATTACATTACAGCATTTTCAGAGGAACACAAATAGAGGTTGTACGAGTAAATAACTTTTATTCCATACTACATATTAATACTGTGTGTCATTGGGCCTAAAAACATGATAAACAGTCATATTTCAGAGACCTTTGAGTCGATTTCTATTGGAAAAGCACAAATAAAGGTTGTAAATGAATATTATTATCTGGGATAAGTAATACAACTAGGACGAAATAACTTCTCAAAAGAAATCGATAAGTGTATACAACGGGGATGGGCAGCATTTGGAAAACTAAAGTACAATCTAAAGCGAAAATTCCGCAATGTCTTAAAACTAAGGCGTTTAACCAATGAATCATCCCTGTATTAACTTATGGCAAAAAGACTTGGAATCTAACAGCAAGTATATACATGAAATAAAGGTTACCCAGCGTGCTATGGAGAGATCCATGCTCGGAGTGTCGCTAAAAGATAGAATCCGAAACGACAATATCCGCAAAATAACTCAAGTAGTGGAGGCTACGCAACAAATAGGCGCACTCAAGTGGCACGGGCAGGACATATCTGTCGAAGATACGACGGTCGAGTATTGGAGTGGCGCCCAAGAACTGGCAAACGAAGTATTAGCCGATCCCTGTAATATGGACTGACGACATCAGACGAAGTGCGGGAGTGACGTAGATGCGTAAGGCGGAGGATCGAAGAGGGTGGAGATTCATACTGGAGGCTTACGTTCAACAGTGGGCGGATACAGGATGATGATGATGATGACCTTACAGCGGTTTTTACTGGTTTTACTTCTCTACCACCCTCGAAGTGTTTCAAAATGCTCCAACAGATAAAAACCACTTAAGTAATTTACTAATTGATATGCCGAACATATTTGTACCTAAAGTATGCAATATTTTCGGTCCGAAAACATTGTCGTGTTGTGTCTTCACGATACAAAATTTTCCACAATGTTATAACGGAAGGCGTGTTCAGTGGAGCATTTCGGTTTCAAACGAGCAAATTTCCGATACATTAAATATGTACGAGTATGTAATATTGAATGCCGCATGAACCGATGGCTGGTCTAGTTTTGCGTGTGTACTAAATAATGGGTCAAGGATTCGCAAGTCCATTTTAGCCATTGTTAGAGCGTTCTTGTTTTCTTTGCAGTCGTCAGACTATCGGAATTGCAGACTGGATGCTTCAAGACCATTTTACGATTCTATTTCTATCGCAAAACAATGTCGGGTCTCCACGTCTAACAGTGATTTGTTTATTTTTGAAACTCGTTCCTAAACCAAAACTTCTATACTCATTCGGCGATCAAATTTTTTAAAATGTCATCTGCAGTCATCAAATTTTTTCTTCGGACCACTAAATTGATAAGATTGTGAATCACAAATATATATTAACATCCCCCATTTTTAAAAAGACATCAACAGTCACGGGTTCCTTATCGGGTCGCGTGGAGGAAGGATGCAGGAGCAGGTCGCAAAGCAAAGAACTTTTTCAGAAGCACAATTCGCGTTTATTTTCAACATACGACTTCGGTTTCCCCACCCGACCGTAACATATTGTATCGTGGACCTCGGTCGGACGGGAACTGCGGACAAGAGCTGCCAAACGGGCCGAGTAATATGTAGCGCCGCAAAGATTGTCGCGGCTAATTCACAAATTAAAGTTGACAGTTAAACCAACATGTAATGGAGCAACTGTCAAAACAAATAAAATGGCGTATGCAAGCACCGTGTATTTGTATATAAATTTAAATTAACATTATTAGATGTGCATGTCAGGCGAGGGAACAAAATTAAGAGACAAAAGATCGTTTTTCGACTCTTTTCGGCATCAGCCTAAACGAGCTATATCAAGTTGATATTTATATATTTTAGTGCATTTAATCCATCTCGAAATAAAATAAAATTGTTCACTCTTCCTTACATTTTCTTTGACGATGAGAATAATGCCTGTCAACGTAGTATACAAATAATGTGCTGGTATTTAAAATATTGTTTGGAATTATTAACACGTCTCTTTAAGAGATTCAGATTTTTTGTTGGAGGAAACACAAATGCAGGTTTTCCAAAGTCTGGTTGTTAATTTTAAAGAAAGAGTTAACTTATGTCAACTGACTATGGATGCTCGAAAAGGGTTCCATAAGACTGACATTAATGAATAGGAGCAAGAGATATACATTGATAAAATCAATCGAAATTGCAATAACTGTTATAGTAGCAATGAAAAAGTATTGCTTTCCATTAATTTCAGATTCAACGTAAAGCTGACATTGTTTATCAAGCCTTCTACTTTTATTTAAAATTGAATCAATCGAATCAACAGGCGTTTGTGGGCTCCGATCCAATGGTAGCTGCCGTATTCTATTGGCTCGAATTTGGGCTCTGTATTGATTTAGAAATTGTACATCGGTGAAAAGATTTCATGCTTAGAGGATAGACAGTTTTCGAGACCCTTGCAGTATTTGCTTGGAGTAATGGACTCAAAGTATTTTTTTTGGACATACAGCTCTCTACTACACCTTTCCGCATAAGACTCCGTAGAGCAACTTTTATTTCTGGTTCAGCACTCACCATTGGCACAAATTTGTTTTTCCTTCTTAGTGTGAACTTGGAACAAAGGAATATTTCCAAATTCAATCCCTATTCCTTTGAATTTGATTGATGTAAACGAAATTCTAAATTTCAATTCTGCTCATACACCTAGATACTACCTAAGCTTCAAATAAATGTATGCGTGTTTGTCTTTTATGCATTACTACACCAATCATCTGATCGATTTGAAACTTTCGGCCTGAACACGATCACTCATATTCTTGATTCTATTGATTCTATTCTAGTTTTAATATTATCCATACGATACACAATCAAATTTATAAGCATTATGGCTATTAATATTAAGTGATCTTTGACAGGAGTGGGAAAACTCATGCCTACACCATTTAACAGATTTTGATACTCACGGGAATCATTGCGTGTTTTCCCTGTAAGTTTTCCGTGTAAAAATGGAAATGGGATGGGGACAGGATGAAAGTGGAACGGGGATGGAACGGAAATGACGGACATATTTAATCCAATATCATTCAATCGATTGCAATAAAACTGATTTGAATTATCTTGTGCGCATGCCCGCGATAGTTTTTGAAAGTTTCTAAAGCAATCGTAAACAAAATCACTTCATTAAACAAAATGCATTGCAATGCATGAGTTCAGTTTGTTTATCGTAAATTTGCTTGAAAGGAAACGCCGTTGGTTTTGACAACTTAAAACAAAACTATTTACACTAAATTAATATTCTTACACGTGTTTCTATGTTCGTGTTTTCTCAAGTTACCCTTTTACATTTATTGATTAAGATTTAAAACCTTTGCTTTAAATACACAATTATATTAATACTTTCATTGAAATGAATTATTCAAATATTTTGCTTTGTACACGAGTATACCTACATTGCGTTTACATTAAACATAAGCTTTATGAATTAATTTACTTCAAGTCGAATGGCCTTATATGAGAAAAATGACGGGTGAGCAGCATCTCTATACATCCAGAGCCTGCTCCTTATCTAATATGCTTTATTATTGATGGAGCCTGGTGAAGCGTAATTGGACAGTCACGACTTGATAATGCACTTCATCATATAGTAAATAGATGTCTGCTCAGGACTAGCCAGGATGAGATTGACTTTGATGTAGGGATGGACAAGCTTGAATCTGATCGACTAGTTTATTTATTTCTATTAGTCCTTTTTCCACGTGACACCTGCAAAAGATCAATGTAACGTCTCTCTAATTCATTCTTGTAAATTAAAGCAGTACTCAAAGTCAATTATCTTTGTTGATGGTTTTCCAGGACAAAAGGAGATCGAGTGTGAGATTAATGTTAGTTGTTGTTTATGATATTCTGTGTCATCCAAAGAAGATATTCTTGCCAATGTCATGTTAGATTTTTCACCAAAATTAAAACTGAAATCTACTCCCTAACACTACCTTTTGTAGTGCAATTTTAGCTTTTTTTATGATATCGCATGCAGGAGAACATAACCCAGTGTAGAAACAACACAGATCAGTATGCACCATGACGTCCAGTCGTGTTTGTGTGTGAATTAGAGAGATTGCAAGATTGAAGATATGTAGATTATATCACGGAGGAAAACAGACAATAGAAAAGCATTACAGAGCTTACCGGTGGCATTTAGGGAGGAACTTTGAAGACTTCCAGTTCTCGGTTGACACACAATAACCGATTAAGGATGATCAAAGAATTGGAGTCACATTTCAGCCCTCAATGTTTACTCTTTTAAGCCGTAATTGCGTTATATTTTAATGAAAAACTTCTGAGGAGTGGCTAGAATTGTTCAGAGGGTACTTCCACTGGACTTATCAGTTGCTAAAAAATCGTAATTTGAATGATCGCATCGTCAAGGAGGATTAATTGTCGTCCATGGTGATGGCAATGTGAGGCGGGTAAAGTTATATTCCAGCGAATATAGTCCGTAGAGTAGAAGACTGTCTTTCAGAATGTTTATGAAAGAGCGAATTTAGTTTGTATTGTTCTGAAGAAACCACCGCTAATTGGAGCATTCGGTCACCCTAATCGTGTAAACTTCGCTGACGGGTATGAGGACCGTGGGTTCGATCCCAGACGGATTTTTTTTTCCAATCGATTTCTAAGCTCTTCAAATACCTTCAGTTGCTGTGCATTTGATTCATCACCCGTAATTGGTGGTAGAAGAAAATCGTCCCGTGAACATCACCCATTCATATTGAATTTCCGTAATAAATGAATGATGCGTGAATGTCGACATGTAGTCGCGTATGATGACGTTGGCGCATCAACACTCCACGTAGTGCCGGTTTTGGGGGTGGCGAAGTGGGTTCGTGCCCCAGGGCGTCGAATAAGCTAAGGGCGCCGAGGGCAACCAATCCTTCTTAGATTTTTTTAAAATATAAACAATATGAAACGCTAGAAAAAAATGCCCTAGGGCGCCGCAGGGTCTAAAGCCGGTACTGACTCCACGTGCAGCGCTTACCCATATGTAACATGGTACTCATCATAGAATCCAGAGATGAGACTTTCTGCAACACTATCACCGTCTGTCGGTATTATCCTGAATGTATTTACATTTCTACATAATATTTGAAAAAAAACATTCAATAGTTTTTCCCTTTTTTGAGAATTTAAAATGTTGACTTTAAGCCCCTCTCATGACTAGGTATTTAACAAGCGTTCAGACACATTTGTATGTGATAATTAATAATTCAAAACATCACTTATATTCGCAAATGCATATGATTCTGTATAAGGAAGCGTCGCGCGTTCAAGGAGCACCCAAATACGGCGCGCTAATACTCGTAACCGATGTCGATTATTTGAATAATATTGTAATTGATCTGTTAATGAAGACATTTCCCGGCGGATCGTGTGTCGCCGGCCGCCTGACGCGATCGTGAACCTAATCAATTATGAGAATATCGCCATACTAAACACCGGACACGATTTACTACGTATTCGACGGAGCTCTGGCTACGGAGCTGACTAGGGATCTGACATATCGGATCTGTTTTTCAGGATCTTTTTCCGGCTGGTAATAACAGCTATGCATGGTAAATATATGAAAGACAGATAATAAGAAATACATATTCGTAGAAGGCAGTAGCGTTGTACTTTGTAATATCAAAGAATGAAATAATTTACTTTGTAAAACCACTAAATTTTTATATTGATTGGTCTTCAAGTTTCGGAGACCACTCTTCTCATCAAGACAAACTTAAAACTGTTTTAAATTTGTTTTGTTAAAATAAAGAAAAATACCTTGATCTTTAATAGTTAAAAAGCGATAAGGGAAACAAGACTGAAAATGTGATAGTTAACCTTACATGCGTTGATTGATGTGGAAATGTTAATAAAATTTTAAATTAAACTGAATCTCCAAAGCAACCAACGACACACTCCACTCTATGTTTGGGTATCAAAAGATAACCACAAGGCTCAAATCAAGAAGAAGTTTCCTACAGTCGATAATGGAACTGGTGATACCTGAGGCCACCCTGAGGCTGAACATGTGGAGAAAAGAGACAAAACGGAATACTTGGATTACCTCGAAAGAGCACCTAGCCCCTGGACACGACCAGGGGTGGAATATATTGAGGTCCCTTAACAGACTTCGGACCGGATTATGCAAGACGAGTACACAAATGAAAGCATGGCAGTTTTACAACGGACCGACTGAATGTGACTACGGCGTGGAGCAGACCCTGTCACACCTTCTAGAGTGTGCGCTGTGTCGGAGTAGCTGCACCCAGAAGGAGCTGATGATGGCCGGGAGTAACGCCATCGACGTCGTCCACTTCTGGGCAGACAGGATCTGACCCTGTTGTTTCCGACACGATTATATAATATATATATATATTAAACTGACAACAAAAAATAGCAAGGGGGTACTTTAGAGCTCAAAAATCGATTAAAAATCTTTTTTTTTAATCTCCGTCGGGGATCGAACCCACGACCTTCGGATTGCAAAGTAAACGCTTTGAACATTGAGCTATGACCGCCGGCAAAATGTAAAAAAAAAACATGTCAAAAAAATTTATATATATGTGGAATAAATTCTAAAGAATCTTTTATTTTATATAAAATCATATTATGGAATTCCACCAGAAAATATCGATCGAAAAAATCGAAATAATCAATCAACATTTATTTATTTACCTTGTTTTCACATGGAACATGTAAGATATGTTCTCTGTTTCGAAGACTCTCGTAGCCCTTTTAAATCCATCACTTTTCAAGAGACAACTGGGCTGCATAGTACTTCATAAATGGTCAATTCCATTTTATGTAGTTGATGGTGTTGGGGTTAAAGAAAACGTTATTAAGAAGGTTGACATCTTGGCATGTTGGCTCAAAGATCAAAGTGTAATGTATATCTTGTACACTGACAGTTTTTCATGAAATAATAGAATAATATTAAAAAAAAACTTAACCTTTTCAAAATTGACAGTTTCTTACTCCTATAGTTGATATTATCCCATGATAGGTAGCGAGTGTAACAATAGGGCATTAGTTTTACGATGCATACTGGCTGGATGTAGCTCCGGCGCCGGCGCCAAGCCTAGTTGGATACAAATGATCGAGGGCCGAGGCGTGCGCCGACTACGTGCCCGCATTTTCAATACAGATGTACACAAAGTAGTGTTCTGCTACGTGAACCATCAGGGTTTTCATATGACTGATCTGCTTCGTGACATCATACTAATAACAATTCAGATTAAAATGTTCCAATCCAAAGAAGGGCAGTTCGCCATGTACGTAATGCCACCCTTCAGTCTTATTTTCAATCTATGAAACAGAGACGCTAACACAGTTGTTTTGAGACATTTTAGTAACGTTATTGTATACCACTCTTCTACGGAAATGTACCGGGGAAATGTCGGGGGATTTGTGGACAATTCGTACTGAGGGATTTAGTATTTTTGTTTTAGATAAAGTACTGAAAACACTTACTGTACTTGTATTTTGTGACAAGCGCCGGTTAACGCTAGTCTTTATAAAAAATGTGTAAGAGATTATGCGTCTGTGAGAAATGGCTAAAAAATTAAGCAACATCAAAAGCCATGTTAAATATATAAAATTAATTAAGTCACCTTGGTCAAGTAATCCAACTAGTATGAAACAAAGTCTCGAAAGAAATCGACAGGCGTATAGAATGAAATATATTTGTATGTACTGCAATTTGTATAGGATTAATTTACTGCATTTTCCATCGGAAGAACACAAATAGAGGTTGAAAATGACTTTTATTCCATAGTACATATTTATACTGTATGTCATTGGGCCTAAAAACATGATAAACAGTCATATTTCAGAGACTTTTGAGTCGATTTATATTGGAAAAACACAAATAAAGGTTGTTAATGAATATTATTATCTGGGACAAGTAATACAACTAGGACGAAACAACGTCTCGAAAGAAATCGACAGGCGTATACAGTTGGGATGGGCAGCATTTCGAAAACTAAAGTACATTTTTAAAGCGAAAATTCCGCAAGTCTTAAAACTAAGGCGTTCAACCAATGCATCCTACCTGTATTAACTTATTGCGCAGAGACGTGAAATGTAACAGCAAGTCTTACCCATAAAATAAAGGTCACCCAGCGTGCTATGGAGAGATCTATGCTGGGAGTGTCGCTAAAAGATGGAATCCGAAACAAGTATATACGAAAAATAACTTAAGTAGTGAAGGGAACCTGAAGAATAGGCGCACTCGAGTGGAAATGGGCAGGATATATCTGTCGGAGACGACGGTTGATGGGGAAGAAAAATGTTGGAGTGGCGACCAAGAATTGGCAATCGGAGCGTTTTACGACCCCCTGCAAGATGGACTACACATTTGAAACATCATAAAGTATGTAATCAGTAGAAAAATTTAAGGCTACCAATGTAATTGCAACAATAAAGTTCATTTTAAAAATAATGCGTCATATAAAAATACAGCGTCATACATTTGTCTTAATTTGTTGAGAATGTGGTGAACAATAGTCAATTTATTGTTCTTAATTATATTTTTAAGTTCCACTACCTTATCCACAAATGTTATTTACAATGTGAGATGCCTGACTTAAAATATCATTGAGAGAGGATCGCAATGTCAGTCTATGTAAGATGAATGTCTTAAAACATCACTTAGAGAGGATAGCCGTAAGTGCAGCCTTTGCAGCATGCATCTCTTAAAAGATCATTGAGAGAGGATCTTCGTAATGGCAGCCCATGTAGGATGCATCTCTTAAAAAATCATTTAAGGAGGATCGTCTTAATGGCAGCCTATGTAGGATGCCTCTCTTAAAAGATCATTTAGAGAGGATCGCCATAAAGGCAGCCCATGTAAGGTGCATGTATTAAAAGATCATTTAGAGAGAATCGCCGTAATGGTAGTCTATGTAGGATGAATGCCTGAAAAAATCATTTAGAGAGGATCGCCATAATGGCAGCCTATGTAGAATTCATATCTTATAATATTATTAAGAGAGGATTGCCGTAATAACAGCCTATGTAGGATGCCTCTCTTAAAAGATCATTTAGAGAGGATCGCCATAAAGGCAGCCCATGTAAGATGGATGTATAAAAAGATCACTAAGAGAGGATCGCCGTAATGGTACTCTATGTAGGATGTATCTCAAAATATTATTTAGAGAGGATCGCCGTAATGGTAGTCTATGTAGGATGCATCTCTTAAAAGATTATTTAGAGAGGATCGCCATAATGACAGCCGATGTAGGATGCATCTCTTAAAACATTATTTAGAGAGGATCGCCATAATGGTAGTCTATGTAGGATGCATGCCTCAGAAGATCATTTAGAGAGGATCGCCATAATGGCACTAATGTTGTGCGCGGAGCATTTCCCGCGGCGGAGTATTTCAAATATTCTCCCCACGTTGTGCGCCGAGTCAGTAGTTGGCGGACCGGCTGACTGAGTGGTCGTGTCTTGGGATCTTTCTTCTCGCATTGAAATACACTCGCGAAACAACAAACTCGAAACAAATCGAAATAAAACCAATATACAACAAACAATATCATTAAAAAAATAACAAAACAAATAAATTGTACAAAATTATTTGGGTGATTTTTTTTATGTTAAATATTTTGCACGTAAGAAAATTCCCGTTTAAATATTTGAGAGTTTAATTGTCGTAAATAATATTGTTAATGAATAATAGAATTGTTTTATGGTAAATATTAAACATTAAAATATTGAATCGCTTGACAGTAATCGCGAGTGTTTTTTTTTTTTGTTAATCGAAAATAATTTTTTATGAAGTTATAATTTCTGAAGAGCCGTCTTTCATGACAACAGGTAATTAGATTTTTTCAATTGAATAATAATCATGCATTAATCATCATCATCATCATCCACGTGTATCCTTTCAACACTAGTCTCCACCCATCTGAACACTCTTCTCTTTGCTATCCTTGCACACAATTAATTTCATTTTTTCATATTTTACATCATTGGGAACCCTTCAGCCTTTTGAGAGCATATAAAAAATGAAACTGTTAATTGATTACCATTTTTTATCTACTTTTTTAATAATATAACGTATTATTCTTTTTACGTCTATTGTTGGCATTGATTACGTTGTACACAAAAAAAAACGTAATCTGTCAGTATAACACGATATTATCAGTACATTTTTGTTTTTGCATCCCGTCTTACTTGATTTCATAATATTAAAAATATATAAATATTTATTGTAATACCCTATTTCGTTAGTATTTTCTTCCTTAATATAATAATTATCCTGAAATAACAGCTTAGTCTGTTAATCCTTAATTATGGCTTATACAATTATTTCCGCATGCAATGTCAAACGTCCAACCTGAGCACAATAGTATCCGCAATCGATTTAATATTCAAATAATCCCCTTTGCTAACAATGTATTCAAATAAATATTGAATGAAAATTTAAAGTAAATAAATAATATCTGTCAGATTTTTATAAGACAAAAGCTATAGAGATAACGTGTAAGAGTATATATAGATTTCTTTTCGTTCATAAACAATAGAACCTATATATTTTCTGTTATATTATATGTCTACAATATCCTTTAAATCTCACTACGTGAATAATACTAATTGCGAGATTGATCAAATAATGAAAAGAGACAGAGACATACACCGATCGTTACAGCTCTTTTCCCGTACTGTGTTGAAAATTTAACATTTTCTCGAACCAAAAGTTAAGCAATCTCTCAATTCGTATCGCGCACGTGAGTGAGCCTTTAAAATGAGTATTATTATTAATAACATTAAGGTTATAAGCTGACAATACTTGGTGAAACTGCATAATTATAATTTTCAATTGATTTTGATTAAAAAATAAACATATTAAAAATATTTAGTTTCGATTCACATTTATTTTAAGCGATTACATGTTGCGGCCTCCCTGGAGACTATCTTCAATAATTATTGTAATGAAACATGTAATCGTTTAAATTTAATGTGAATCAAAACTAAACATTATTATTTTTTAAATTAAAATTTATTCAAAATTATTATTAAGATAATTTTATTTTTAATTATTTTGTTTTATCATTTTTTCTGTGTTGTTGACATTTATGTGTTATTGTTGCACATTTCGTCTGTAAATAAATTATTTGCAATTATTACTACAGTGTATTGTGATTTTTTTATCTTACGATTATATACTCTTCAAATGTACGAAATGCTGACTCTGTTTTCTAAGTAATTATAACTGTGGAAAAATACATAACTTTTTTAACCATTACCCCAAATATTTTTGCGTAAGTCAATATTACCCCAAAATCGGGGGAACTTTTTAACCATTACCCCAAATATTTTTGCGTAAGTCAATATTACCCCAAAATATTTTTGCGTAAGTCGATTTTACCCCTTCCCCCCATTTTGTAAAGAAGACAATCAATGTTTATTTAAATAAACATTATTTATTGAATAAATTAATACGAAAAATAACAAAAAAGTTACATGAAAATAGTAAGTTTTATGAAATAGCAAACTAGATTTTTTTATTTATAACTTAAAAAAAACATATTTCTACCCCATTTGGGGTAATTTACCCCGGTTCCCCGACCGCTGCCCTAAGTGATCATTCGGTTAATGACCCAATCTCCTTGAAAAAAATGATTTTGTTCTCACCATAAAAGCCATTGCCAAGTTTGAGTTTTATTTTACTTACTAGACGTTCTATCGATATTTTTGACAATATGCTCCAACTGGAGCGCCATTACTATAAAAAAGTATAAGTAGTGTAGTTTATGAGCTCTAAAATATTGGTGTGAATTTGATCCCCGCCCGTAAAATACTGGTCATAGCCTATTAAACAAAATTGGTGGTAAACGAAATTCGTCCCATTAAGACAACCCATTCATAGTAAATGCCTGTAATAATAAGTAATATGCATGAATCTCAGGCTGTAGTTTATGACTTTGGCAGATCAACACTCGCTTACAGCGCTTAACCAAATATAACATGGCAAGCGTTATAGAATCCACAGATGAGACCCCAGCATCACTAACACCATCTATTGGTTTTTATTCTTCTGTATGTGCTTACATAAAAAACATAGATAACCTTAAACCAAGCTCACTACTATTGTATTTCAAACCTGCTATCAATTGAACACAGACGTATGATTGGTTCTTTTAGTGTTTTCTAACGTTATTAGCACGGTCGTTGTACCTCAGAACTTTAATCAATTCTTATTGCACCAACCCTTAACCGATAAATTCGTCTCACAATTGCCGCACATATATACAAGGTTAATGTATGTCAAACAAAAACTGTCAGTTTCTAATTTTCCTTTCTAAATGACACCCCTATGCTCTCCAATGCTCTTTCAGTGTCAGTATTTCCCACGTCATACACTTCCACACATTGAAAAATCCAGGTAAAACTATTTTATTTTAATAAATATGCATTCATTTACCTTGTTTTTACATGTTGAGTATGGTTTCTGTTTAGGAGACAACAGTTTCGACTAACTCGTAGCCGTTCTCAATCCATCTCTATCAGGAGATAACGAAAAATGTTTATTATTTTATAATGCATCTCAAAGTGAATGCTGAAAACATTGAAAAAATATATTTTATTTTAGTTGTAATTGTTTGTAACATTTACAACTAACTTCTATTGCCATTCAGGCAGGAAATCTTTAGTGTTTTTTCTTTTGCAATAAGTCATCAGCATGTTATATATCATTTATATGGGCGTGGGCACAAGGTGAAACTCTAGATATATAATTAAAATATTAAAGAATGATCGAGTATGTAACGATTGGGCGGGAAGATTATACTAATTGATTGCTATCGAAGGTGCTAGAGCAATAATTTACTACTTAGTGGTTTCTCGATTTGTATCAAGGACTTGGGTTACGCCGCATTTCGTTCACAGGCAATTCGTTCACCGACTCATCGGTAAAGACGTGGGTCGAACTAAACATCTAGTGCACGGGACATTTGGCTCGCTAACCTAACCTAAGTTATTTCGTTAACGAGATCTATGGATCTCTGTACTCTACGATTACTGGACAAATCCTCAGACGAGGTTAGGTTAGCGAGATAGCCCAATTAATACAGTGACGATCTACGAACTAGACATGTCAAACAAACAACATGGCGACACGTGCATGTCCAACGAGCGATCAAAAAAATGTCGAAAGATTGTATTATATATTTATATAGAGGCATTTCGGCACCAGCCTGCAAGGGCTATATCGAGCTGATATCAAAATGTTCTCTAGATAAAGTTAATTAATATTTACTAACTTAGCAGTTATCACTGAAGAAATTTAAACTCCTATTAATCGTCATCTTGGGCGAGACGTGGACCACACAAATTATTTGGTGGAGCTACATTTTGTTGACGTCTATACGGGGGGGGGGGCATATGCTCCAAATTTGGGACCGAATAAGTTATATAAAATATTGGTTATCTACCAAAGCATCTTTTTATACTTTAAAAAAATATATGCAATCGTACGCAGGAGAGCACAACCGGTCGAGACTTCTATGACGTTCTATCATAATGGCTGGACGCTGTCTTCTTAACGTGCATGTAGTAAGTAATTCATGTGATGTATAAAATTTTATTTACACCGAATATATATTTCAAAGTAACACTTTTCATAGTTTAGATCCGTGTGAAGCTGCCGTACATAAAACAGTCGTAAAACAATATACAAAAGATAAAAGAGGGAGTCTGTGTTTATGTTATATCTTTATTATCAAAATCGATTTCTGTTGTTCCGGCTTGTTCTCTATTAGTTACGTGTATCGCCCGGCGCCTCGGTTTCACGCAAATTATCGAACTTAATAACTTTTTTGAACGATAACGAAATATTTATAAGCTTATATATTTTTTTAATTCGACGATAACGACTCCCGAAATAGTTGCCGCAGCAACACATGTCGGAGATCAGAAACTATCTGGTGTGATTATTAATTTTTTTATTTTTTTTTAAATTGGATTTTTTTTTTGTTTGGAATTATTTTTAATTAATCTTACCTTTTTGACAACACGGAACTTCACTCCAGACATTTTATTTTTATTTTTTTATGTAAGCACATACAGGAGAATTCCGACAGTTGGTGATGGTAATTCTGAAGTCTCATCTGTGGAATTCTATGACGCTTACCATAGTGCATATGGCTAAGCGCTGCATGTGGAGTGATTGATCTGCCAACGTCATAAACTACAGGCGTAGATTTACGCATCATCCTTTATTATTACAGGAATTTACTATGAATGGGTGGTCTTCACGGGACGACTTTCGTTTACCACCAATTTTAATTAATAGCGTTTGCTTTGCAAGCAAAGGTCTTGGGTTCAATCCCCGATGAAGATTAAAAAAAATAAGGATTTTTAATAGATTTATGAGCTCTAAAATACCCAAGGTTGGTGTGAATTTGATCCATCACCCGTAAAATGCCAGTCATAGCCTATTAATTAAAATTGTTGGTAGACGAAAGTCGTCCTATGAAGACCACCCATTCATAGTAAATTCCTGTAATAATAAAGGATGATGCGTTAATCTCAGGCTGTAGTCTATGACGTTGGCGGATCAACACTCCACATGCGGCGTTAAGCCATATATATACACCATGGTGAGCGTCATAGAATTCCACTGATGAGACTTCAGAATTACCATCACCATCTGTCGGTATTCTCCTGTATGTGCTTACATAAAAATAAAAATAAATCGCACGCTAAAATGCATTGACCTCACTGGCGACTATGTAGAAAAATAGGTAAAAGTCTGAACTTTTCAAAAATGTACGTATTCACGGAATTAAACATGTTGTACACTGTGAAAAATCACTGGGAAACTTGGTTAACGGATAACCCTCGTAATATACAAAAGATACAATTTAAATTCACAGTGTAATGTTTACATATACGTTCTAAAAAAATAAATATAAATGGGTCAAAAAAAGAAGCATAGGTTGACACAAGAACAGTGGCGACCGAGTTTTCAACCATTGACGCTCCATGTATTTATTGTATGTACATTTGTAAGAATCAAAAGTAATCGCGGGATTCGATTTTGGAACCGATCCAAGTTCAGTCGTCAGGTTGAAAGCTGTTACCCCGGCGGCATTTTAAAAGACAACTCACCGAAATGTAAGAAAATAATTAATTTCATATATTTTTTATGCATGAGAACTCGACCCCGTGGATTTTTTAAAATTGTCCTTTGAAATGCACTAAAAACAAAAATACTAGATGAAATAATGTATACATTCGTCTTTTTTATGTAAACGCATACAGGAGAATACTGACAGATGGTGATAGTAATTCTGAAGTCTTATCTATGAAATTCTGTGACGCTTACCATGCTACATATGGTTAAAAGCTGCATGTGGAGTGTTGATCCGCCAACTTCAAAGACTACAGCTCGAGATTCACGTATCATCCTTATTATTACAGGAATTTACTGTGATTGAGTGGTCTTCACGGGAGGACTTTCGTCTACTACCAATTTTGATTAATAGGCTGTGACTGGCATTTAAACGGGTGAGACATCAAATTCACACCAACTGGGGGTATTTTGCCATTAATTATTACTTAGTGACATTGTTTGAGGTTGAGCCGCTCCTCAAAACGAAATAATCCAGGCCCCGAGGGCGTCGGGCTAGCCATCAGATCTACTTAAAAAAATCCAGTTAACAAAACGCTCAAAAATATGTCTCGAATACTACAGCTGACGTATCTTCTGCCCTAGAGGTGGAGCTTTAGGTGCAGATCTGTCTTGCGAGAAGGAAAGGTCAAGGCAACCGACATAACTGAGTGGCGGTAATTTGTTGTAACGATACTTGTATGCTTTATACATGGAAGAGTGACATTGTGTGATAATTTCTTATAAACTATGTTCGAGCGAAGATTACATAAACGAGTGCGTATTATGCATTTTAATGGCGCTCCAGAGTGCATGTAGATGTGCCGCTTCTGAGAACGCCCGCTTTATTTAAAGTCAATCGCGACCGTTATAATCCTGAACTATTTCCGAACTATTTGTGAGCTATCGATATTACCCCCCGAACCCACTCAGCGCATCTATAACTCTGTTCGTGATTATTATATTATTTTATTTAATGCTATACGTCGGCCATAATACCATTTTCCAATTTTATTCCACGCTTCAAATTTGAATTGCAACCATTAAGTTATCTATACCGACCGTCGCACGACCTCAAGTGCTCGGATAATCCAATCTAATTATTATTCACTGAACTCTTTATTACATTATCTAACTCTTTTTCTTCTAGAGCTGCTCATAAACATTGACATCAGCATGATATATCCTTTGTATATATCAGCCCTTGCTGACTGGCACCGAAAACCTTGATACACAATCTTTTGTCTCTTATTTCTGTTCGCTTGTCGTACATGCATGTGTCGCCATATTGGCATTCCGGACAAGTCCGGTCACGGGTGTGACGTTTGTTTTATACATGGCTCCTGTCATTGGTGCGCCATTAATCGTGAGTAAGTCAAAACCGAGGCGAAAGTAACGTCATGTTACGGTCGAGCGGGGAAACCAAGTCACTATCTAAAATATATGTCAATGTGCTTCGAAAAAAGTCTGTGTGTTGTTAATCTGCTCCTCACACTTCCACCATGCGATCCGATAATTATCACGGCGACATTAAGTCGTTTCTCCCGTTGAGACGAGGATGTTAACATGTATTCCGTCTCCTTCGTTGTGCTATTTACAACCCTGGGATTCTTCGATTCTTTAACTTTTACGTTCCGGATAGGTATGATCGTGCTCGTAGACACCCATTGTTTTCCATTCCAGTCATTATTGTAGTGCTCCGAGTACTCAATTTAATTCAATTGTAATGGTTCTTTTTAACGGGCTACCAGTACACCTCGATCCTTTTACTCTTTTGAGGATAGAATTGGTTTCTTCACGTTAAATTGATTTTGGTGGATTATTTTAATATATTTTAACACAAAATATAAACATTCCAAATAAAAATTAACATTATTATTAATATTCCAAGCAAAGATTTGTCATCCTTGATGAGAGACCACTAGAAATATTTAAAAAAAAAATGAGATGCTAAGCTTACTTGGAGTGAGGAGTGTGTGGCAATTGGATGTTATGACACTGCAGTGTAATCTATGACGATCAACCAGAAGGATGAGAAGTTCTTTTGCGCGTGTAGGAGATTGGAGTCCACAAGGCGATCGAGACTGGTTCTTTATTAAATTTTAGTTCATTGTGATTAGGTCAATATTCTAATCGTAAACAAAAAAAGCCACTGAAATGAGAAGTCTTCTGATTGTTCTTAGTCATCTGCAGGTATCTTCACCCAAAGGATTCTAACTAAAAAAAGAGTAAAACAAGATATTCAAAAAAAGAAGGTAAAAGTTTGGTACCTTTTATCCTTCGCGCGAATTTTTTTTTAATTTTTTTTTATTTTCTCTTTGATTGCTTGGGTATCTTAATGAAGATCAGAAGAGTGTAGAAGATGAAAATATTAATACAGTAAAATAACATAATTCTTCGTAACCCTTTCGCATCAGTTGTCGGCAAATGCCGTCAAAGATACCCTGACCGTTGAGATCGGTTGACGTGATATATCGTTTTGCTACTTTCAGTACTCATTCTGACATCTAGGGTAGGAAATTATAAGTTCAGTCATTCCCTTTATCAACCTACATGTATTATTTACAGGAATCTGTAAAGCATGTAAGTAAATATCGTTAGGCTTTGTCACAGGAGCGATTTTTCTGTAAGCTACATGTGTCAATGCCACCATATGTATGGATTTAGATAATGAACGTTTGTTAAATATAATAGTTTTTTATGCATCGTCTGATAGCTAAAGGATAGAAGAACCAACGTGATATATGAGAATAGGTCAGATAAGTACATTTATGGTTCAAATACTAGTTTTAAGCAAAAAAAAATGGTTTGAATAATTCACGCCGTATTGACAATATAATTTGTATTCCACCGAGCCGTAACGAAACGGTTAAGAGTTCTCGTCTGTTATAAAATGAAAAAATCCTTTCAATGTCCTCAGTAACTGGGGATCCATCCTTGATATGTTTTTGGCATAATTTGTCACCATTTTGAAAGAGCTTCAACTATTGTACAATACACATATTATGGAGACCTTTGGGATGCAAAGCTTTCGGGCAAAATTGTGTTTTTGGTAACAGCTTAGTAGTCTGACAGATCCGACGTTTGTCAACAGACCGTCAATCATTCTCTATGAGAGCAGGAGACCTTTTCTGTTTTGTCAGGACCATCCTGAACTGCTGATTAGCTGTTACAGTCTCTTGTCAGTTAAGCCACATCAATGATATTGTGGAAATAACGCGAGTAGTTAACGAATCCGGAAATGGAATAGACTACTTTATTTTTTATCTCTTCGATTGGTCTTAGCTTGTATGTCAATTGCAGGAAACCACGCGCAACCATTTTTTTCTACATTTTTTCTACAAAAAAATTAAATGCCATTTGAAAAAATTACGTTTAGTTTTAAAGCAAATAATTTATATCTCCGAATATTTGACCGAGCAGACATAATCTTTTAAATATATTGTCCTAAATGAGAATATCCGAAGAAAAATTATAGGGTCTTATTTTTTGGTTGCCATAAATTTCAACTATGGAGCAGGCATTGTAGATAAACGCCATGTCAGTCACTGATGGCCGATACTGGATCTTTAACCCTTTCGTTGGAATACAAATTATACTGTCAATGCGCGTGAATTTTTCAAACCAGCTTTCAGAAAAATCGCTCCTGTGACGAAACCTTACGATATTTATTTACATGCTTTACTGATTCCTGTAAAGAATACATTAAGGTTGATAAAGGGAATGACTGCAGTTCAAATTTCCTACCGTAGATGTCACAATGCGTACTCCAAGTAGCAAAACGATATATCACGGCTACCAATTTCAACGGTAGGGGAATCTTAGACGGCATTTATCGGCTACCGATACGAAGGATTAAGATTATGTTTTTTGGCTTGACTTAAGCTGTCGGTCACGTAAATTGTAAAATTGTGAAAATTGCTATGCAGCGTGTTGAATATTTTTGACATATATAAATGTGTGGTGGCCATATATTCCAATTAGCGATGGGGTATGATATTATTGCGAGAGGTCGTTACTCCGTCTGATGATCTCAGTTAATTAAAAGCGAATTAAAATTATATTTGCCCGCCAATTTTTACAAGGCACCGATTAATTCGGAAGACGGCAGCAAATTGGATGGACATGCTCACATGGGCGATGACCGGCCATCGTTTCTGCCACGTCATCTTCATACATTAAAATACTGTTAGAGGTTTTAGAGCGACCCTTTATTAAACATTGTCACCATCACTAAAAATCACCACACATAAGAGCTAATTCACCCATTGTGAAGTATAAAAAATCCAAGGAATCTGCTTTTGTTTATTTTCTTCGTAGTATCAATCCGGTGGATTGGTTTGCAGCAACAGAATCTTGCATCTCGGTCTGCATTCCTCTCGGTCCTCCGCGACTCTCTTCAGCTCAGCATAAGAGCTACAACTGATAAATAACTTCTTTGGTTTTCACGGCCAGATTTGATATTGTGGCTTTTGGGTTTAGCCGTGTGTGGCGAATTTCTTCTATCCGATATTCCGACCGCCATTGCAGGGGTTGATGACTTGACAAGCAAGGACAACCACAGTCCGACATGACGTTCGTGGAGGTACTCTTCTTAGAACATATCCACCGTACACGATTACCCGACATGACGCTCGTGGAGGTATGTTAGGCTGATGGCTAAGCTACCTTCTGACACCAACTCACAACAAAGTCATCAACCCTGAGAAGACCCCTGCAATGGCGGTCAAAATATCAGATAGAAGAAATTCGCCACACATGGCCAACCCAAACCCAAAAGCCACAATATTTATCTGCTAAATAATCAATTACGGACTAATTTTATTTCACATTAATTTGATCAAATCTGCAGCAAAAAAAAAATTCCTCACATCAATCTTCTTCGTAGTATCAATCCGGTGGATTGGTTTGCAGCAACAAAATCTTGAATCTCGATCTTCACTCTTCTCGATCCTCTGCAATCCTTTTTAGCTTAGCATAAGAGCTAAAACTCATGTCCTCGAACACTTGCTGCAAATACTCCCGCCTAGGGCGCTCTCTACACTTTCTACCCTCAACCATCCCCTCCACAATGTCGTGAAGAAGACCATCGTGACGCGTGATGTGACCGATCCATCGGGCTCGCCTCTCTGAGATGGTTCTTATTAGGTGCCTATCTTCCTTGATTATCCTGAGAACCTCATTGTTCGTGACGTGGTCTATCCAGGAAATTCCGAGAATGAGAGAATTTTGTTTACACATTGAACATATCTTGGAGTTGCGACTTTTTAAGGGTAATTTGTTATGAGTTGGTTTTTGGGTAATCTCAGCAAAACGTACCTTTTGGAGCATCATGTTAGATGAGTATTGACATCAGCATGCTATAGCCCTTGCTGATTGGCACCGAAAACCTCGATATACAATCTTTCGTCTCTTATTTCTGTTCGCTTTTGTCGACATGCATGTGTCACCATATTGGCATTTTGGACTAGTTATATAGACCGCCGCTTGTGGCGCTGCGCGACAGCCCATGACGAGCGCGGGAGTCGTGTGCGGACCGTCGGCGAGAGCATATTGTATTTTGACCCGGCCGAATGCTGTGACTAGATCCGGGCCATAAGTTTGTACAGTTTATCGTAAATGTATGTCAATGTGCTTCAGAAAAAGTCTGTGTATTATTAATCTGCTCCTAATCCTGCCACCACGCGACGGAGTAACACATTTTTAAAGAGAGGAGGATGTTAGTATGTTCTTAGGAAGTTTAACAACACGAAAGTCATGACGCATAGAATTGATTGTCTTTGTTCGTCTATGGAAACTTTTGAGCGTTTGCTAGAGGTGGAACGTTCTCTTCTTCATGTTAGCAACATCAAATTATTTCTGCCTAATATCTGGCAACATCAATAGCCCGTGTGTTGCCCAGCATTAGGTCTTGCGATGTGCAGCTAGGTGAGAAAATGGGGCAATTTCTTAGTTGTGAGGCAATCTGCAGGTCTCCACAGTCGCACAAAAGTGACTCTCCCTTCTGAAGCATTCGTATGTTAAGGCACTCGTATGTCAAGATACCACTGTGTTACATATCATCTATCAAATTGATCATATGTTATTTCTTCTTTTGTATACGCTGAATGAGTTTTGATGAATGAAAGCAATCTCCTTAACCTCTAACCCATGACGTATCACAATGTTATCAAAACCTGTCGAGCAATTATATCATAATGTTCTAAGAACATCAGCGCAACGAACTTACAGTTAAGAAGTCAAACTATTGAGTTTGACTTAAGGCAGAAGATGCAGTAAGAAGAGAAAGGACACCTCACATTCATCGTTATCATCATCACCATGTCCGCTCCTCTAACTGAAGCATACGAGTGTCACGAAATACCACCAAAAAGCTTTGCATCTCCGCAGATTACATTCTATGTATAGCTTAAGTCAAATACTTTTTTATCTAAACACATTCAGAAGAATACAGAGAGATGGTGATAGTGATTCTAAAGTCTCATCTGTGGAATTCTATAATGCTTAACATGCTACATATGGCAAAGCGCTGCATGTGGAGTGTTGATCTGCCAGTTGAACCAACAGGATATGAAACAACTGTCATATGAAATAAAATAGCGTATACAAACGCCGTGTATTATAATGTATATAAAGTTAAGACTAACATTATTAGATGTTCATGTCAGGCGAGCGAACAAAATTAAGAGACAATAGATAGTTTATCGAGGCTTTGTCGGCATCAGCCTACAAGAGATATATCAAGCTGATATCAAGTCAAACCATTTTTTATGTAATCGCATGCAGGAGAGCACAGCCAGTCAAGACCAGTGCACTCTATGACGCTAAGACATGGAGGCTGGACTCTGCATGCGGAAAACGTGTGTTGTTTTCGTGTTTGTGTGTGGTTTGGGAAGATTGCAAGTGTATATTCTGTTTCTTGAAGAGATCCAGATTATAGGCAGGAAAAAACACAGACGCTGGAAGAGCATTCCAAAGCTTACCAGTGGCACTAAGGAAGGAACTTTGGAAACTGCCAGCTCTTGGTCGACACACATTAACCTTGTATAGATTTTCGGCAAGTGTAAAACGAGTTTGTCGGTTGTGGGTGGATGCAGGAGGAATGAGTTCTTTAAGTTCCGAAGAGCATCGACCGTGGTAATAACGGTAGAAAATACTAAGTGAACCAATCTTACGCCTGTGTTCCATTGATTGCAGGTTAGACGTAAGAGTGTCATTGTTTATCAAACGAATTGCTCTTGATCTGAGTCAATTAAGTTTAGAAGATATTTTAGAGCTTCAATCCAAAGGTGACTGCCGTATTCAAGAATAGGTCGGATTTGGCCTTTATATAGAAGAAGTAGTTGTTTATCGTTGAAATTCCGACGCGATCTATATAATGTTCGACAAATGTAAGACGATTGTCGGTTGTGGGCGGGTGCAGGAGGAATTAGTTCTTACGTGGCGCTTTTAAGGAATTATAAATATTGCCGCGGTTACGTCTCTGTGCCTGATCGTCAGGTCGTAATGTTTCCACAATATGATAATGCATTCGCGCAGAACAGAATTGTACCGACACACAATAATTCAAATAAAAGAGACGTAACATACGAGTATAACGAACAAAGATATGATAATACAACATCATAATCATTGAGCGTCACTTTGTACAATATTAAATTATCTCTTTGATATCGCAAATTTGCTTTTTGACGATTTTTAATTCTACCTCTGCAAGAGTTAACTATCAAAATAATTATTCATATCAAGGAATATTTATATTTTCATGTTACCGCAATACTTAAAAAAGCTAGTGATTTTTTTTTTTTTTTATATTTCTGGAAATAACCTTGATTCATCTCGATTGCTTCTACTCGTATGTAATGATAATTAAGAACGAAATTTAATACACTGGAAATTTTCTTCAAAAAAAAAACTTATTATTGTATTCAGTAGAACCTCGAATTTATGTTTTTTTAAATAATTCTAGATAAAAGGATAAATGCGGTGAGCGTATTGTCAGAGAAAACTTCAAATACCTAATTAATTATTATATAAAACAAGGCACATCTTAAAAAGTTTTTTGTTTTCTTTCTATATCCGTTCTTTATCATCACATATTGCCTCCTTTCAGTTATTTTGCCGGTGGGTATAGCTCATTGGTCAAACCGATTGCTTTGCATGCCAAAGGTCGTGGGTTCGATCTCCGACGGAGATTAAAAAAATAAAAAAGTAATCGCTTTCTGACCTCTAAAATACCCTCGTTTGGTGTGAATTTGATCCCTCACCCGTAAAATGCCAGTCATAGAATATTAATTAAATTTGGTGGTAGACGAAAGTCGTCCCGTGAAGACCACCCATTCATAGTAAATTCATATAATAATAAGAATGATCCGTGAACTTTGGGCTGTAGTTTATGACGTTGGCGGATTAATCATTCCACGTGCAGCGCTTAGCCATGTATGCAGCATGGTAAGCGTCATAGGATTCCACAGATGAGACTTCAGAATTACTGTCACCATCTGTCGGTATTCTCCTGTATGCACTTACATTTTTTTTAAATGACAGCTGTCATGCCTCGTCTCTATATATATCTTCGCCCAAAGGTCTACCTGGGAACGTATATGATTTCCAACAACCTCCAGGGTGAAGCCTGAAAATTTGAAGGGACGGCAGCTGTTTGTATTCCTGACATTTTATTGGGTGTTTCTTAAATCGGATTTTGTAAAAAAAAACAGATAATTAGCCCGACGTACCCGAGGCTTGGACCATTAAATGGTAAGTTACAATTGCCGACAGTTAAAAATGATAGAATTTTCTTCTTGATTTTTCTTTGATGAAAACAGACTAGGTTACATTTGATGAGATATGTCATAATAATAAATGGTAAAAGTATAAGGATATTAAAAATATTTTTAAAAATACCATATTTCGACAAATAATATAATCATACAATCGTTAAGGTAGAGGAAGAAAACCGTTAATATTGAAATATACGTGCTTTGTGATAATTATTACGTTGTTTTTTTGTTGTTCAGATATGAAAAAATAACGAGTAATCTCAGTGAGTTTGTTGTCAGGTGTCTGGCACCTGCGTTACCTGGTTGATTAGCGCGGGCGGACTGTGGGTGGTAACTGTAGACAATCCTACATTTTGCATAGACTTGGCATAATCATTTCAAGGTACTAATGACATGAAATACTGTAAGTAAAATGTACAGGTATAATCGTATTATTAGATTATAATGAGAAAGTGCGTGGAAGCATGGTATCGTACAACTGAGCAAGAAATGTATAAAAGGATAACGAAGGTGAAATATAATGCATTATACACAATTATAAACATCTTCTTGGTTTGCTTTGGTTTGCAGCAATAAAATCTTGCATCTCGATCTCCACTCTTTTCGATTTTATGCAACACTCTTTAGCTCAGCATAAGAGCTGCAACTCGTGTCCTCAAATACTTGCTGCAAATATTCTCGTCTAGGGCGCTCTCTGCAGTTTCTACCCTCAACCATCCCTTCCACAATGTCATTAGTAAAAGGAGATATGTGAGATATTGTCCAATGGCGAATAACATTGATTTTAAAGATTGATTGCCAAATGACGAAGACAGATGGCAAAACTTATTCAGAGCATTACTGTGTATGGTTGATACAGTATGTCAACTGTGAATACTTTTTTTCAGCATGTTTTCTGCTATCTTAACTCTTTAACCCTTACATTACGACTCGGTGGAATACAAATTATACTTTTAATTATAAAATTTATATTTAAAGCATAAATGTACTTATTTGGTATATCTCATATATCACATTGGTTCTTGTATCCTTTAGCTATCATATGATGCATAAAAAACTATTCTAAGAAAGTAGCAAAATATATATATATATATCACGGCTACCGATGTAAACGGTAGGGGAATCTTAGACGGCATATATCGGGTACCGATGCGAACAGGTAAAGAAAATTAAAAACTACTTACAATCAGTAAATAAAATCACAATATCACATTTTTCTATTAAACCTCATTCAAATCAACGAACTGTCTTTTTTTTCATTGGTAGGCCAAAATTTTGGCTAAATGTTATCACATTTGTGCTTGCAATAAAAAAAATGCAAGCGATGTTATGAGTCATTTTTTAAAACATCGTCTGTTATTCGATTATCGTACGACGTTTCCTTCTCCAGCATTTTGCTGATTGTGTTTTCAAAAACGAAACAGATCATCCCATTACGAGAAGAGAATTGTTTTTATCCACGTTTGCACATTATTCAATAATTGCTCCATTACGTTGAATTAGATAATTTTTGGAACAAGTGCGTGAAATTTTTCCATATAATTTATAGCGAATTTGGAACACCAAATTTTGCGATGACAGCTAATCTTGATGTCAATGGACCCGAAATGTTTCGTTGGCTCCAATTAGCGGCAATTTCGAGTCGCGCTTATTATTAGATGTGCTAAAATTGAAAAAGAACTTGCGAATATCCAAGGAGAATTAATGAAATAAAAATACTCTTGTGCGAATTCGTTTGTGGCTTCCGCATTCAAAATAAGAACCCGTATTTAGTTTAGTAATTTAGGAATCATCCATCTTGTTAAAAAAATAGGTGAACTGTCATTAACCATGATAAATCAGTCTGAAAAAATTACTTAAATAAACAGAATTATGGCTGATTTATTATATTATTATTAAGTAGCGCGCTCCACGAGGGGCCACATATTTTTATATTATATTCTTCAAATCATTCACCGCATTTCGTTCTCAGACAATTCGTTCGACGACTCATCGGTAACGACGCGGGGCGCACTGGACGTCTGGTGCACGGGATATTTAATGCACGGGACAACTGGTGCACTGGATGTCTCGCTAACTTAACCTAACCTAATCCAAGGATTTTTCAGTGATTGTAGACTCCAGAGATGGTCTCGTTAACGAAATAACTTAGAATTTATGTTAGGTTAGCAAGACATCCAGCGCACCAGTTGTCTCTTGCGCCAAATGGCTAGTACACCAGATACGTCCAGTGTGCCCCACGTCATTGAACGATTTGTCTGGGAACGATAAGTCGTGACACCCTTCATATATACTAAATATTTTCATTCAACCAAAGACTGGCGATACATACTAAATAATTCGTAATTATATAAGCTTCAATAAGTGTTAGTTATGTACAAAAAGTTACAAATACTAGTACATTATGAAAATCGAATTAGAATATTTTCGAGACTGATAGAATGGATTAATTCTGACTACTTCATCTACCTTGTCATAATATTATTAAAAACAAATTTAACATGGATAGAAATTGATACTATATTATTTATGAGTACATCATTTTTTTTGTCATGTCAGTTAACGTATATTTCTTTTAATTCAAGGAAATGTTTGTAATTTGTTGTTATTTCATAATTATTCTGATTAAATTCATTTACGAAATATGTTGCGATTATCATTAAACATTTTCTTATACTTAAATTAATAAAATGATTATGTTAAATATAAAAAAGTACAATACGTGTATTTGATACAAACGTATAAGAAGCGATCAATTTTCTCGTTTTAATGTATTATTATGATTTGTAAATGATTTTTTTTTTTTAATTTACGCATTGTAATTCTTGAATGGCAAGTATTTTTTGGAAGTATTTAAATTATTTAATGGGCAGTAATTATTTAGCAAACGGTCAGTAACAAATACCTTAAAAAGTAAATAAATAAAAAAATGGCAGAATACAAATATCAATCGGCAGAAGAAAAAAAAATGGCAGAAAATAATTAATGAATGGTATTTAAAAATAGGTTAGGCTAGGTTTCCATTTTATGGGTTGGTTATTTATTCATTCATTGTACATTAATCTTTACTAACATTTAATATATTACTGCCATTTTAATTTTATAACTGACCACATTCATACTGACACAGTGGATAATGTGAATCTATTAAGTCCACTGCCGATTATTTTTATTTGCTGCCAATTGATTTAACTTACTGCCAAAACCTTGAATTGGTTACTGAACAAAGAAATACAGGCCTTATTGAATTACACCAAAAAGTATCTATTAATTTTTTATTTTTTTTCATTTATTGACATGTTTTTTGTGAGTGAGTAGTTCCACCAAGAGTTAACTATCGTATAAATCGAACATATGTACAATATTGCATGTATTGTTGTATGTCAAAGTTTACATAATATATTTAGTCAATTAATTCCTACCCACCTTGTATTGGGTAATATCAAAGGTATTTGTTTGTTCATGTGTCAATATTTTCTTTTGTAGATCTGTCTAACACAGTGGAGGCGTCAGAAAGATGAAAAAATTAAAAAGCGCAAGCTGCCAGAGGTGAAGAAGAAACAGATAAATCCCTCGACAACGAACCCTTGTTATCACAGTGCAGTGCGGTGGACAAAGGTCTGTGCCGGTGACGATCGAGGAGTGGACGTTTTCCTGCAATTATGCACATAACCAGTGCCACAATGTCTAAAATCTCGAAGGTTGTGCTTGTGGTGTTGATGGAAGTCCTCGCTCTCGTGGGAGGGAGTCCTTTGCTCAACAACGTCGGCAACCCTCTTGTGACGAACGATGTACATTCTGATTTCGGACTGATTCCCGACGTCGTCGCGAAGAACTCGTCAAGTTTGCAGGACAAGCTTGATTTGAGGTTATCGTCTGACGCGGATTATTCTGCCGATTCAGAGTCTGATGATGCCAAAGTGGCAGCCGAGGTGCAGGAGACTTTCATGGGTGAGTTATTTTTAATACTTTTTAATCACTTAACTACTTTACGCGTTCTTGGGCATTACTTCAACACGATCGTTCTCAATTTGCCGTCGTATCTTCAGCAGATTTTTCTCGCGTATTTCCACTCAAAACCACTATACATTGAGTAGTTTCCACTACACGAGCTATTCTTCACACATCAGGAGATATAAAATAGCATAAACTCGCGTATATTGTATTACATCGCACATTGTTGATCCATATCAACGACATACTAAATTACTTCGCTTACTACTTGGAACACGGCATATCAACCAAGTCTTTCTTTCCATACATCGAGCATTTATTGACGTGACAAAAGGCGAACGACGTATATTTTTATCTCACGCAAGCGTTTACCGGACACGGAGTTTTCAGAGAGTTTCAAAAAAGATTTTGCCTCTCTTCTTGCGACGCTTGTCCATGTGATCCAAGCATACAACAAACAGTAAAGCATTCTATGTTGGAGTGCATCATCCATGATAATAGGAGACGCGTTCTGTGTTCTCATCTGGAGTCTCTGCAATTTCAATAGTAGTAATATTCTGCCATTTCTTGAAAGGATTTTCCCAAACTGCTGCTTAGTTCATTCAGACGGTCTGTTTAGCTGCATCAAGGATATTGTGAGGACTACGCACTCGGTTAACGAGGCTAACATGGAATAGGCTCATATGTTCCTTAACTGTTTGTCAGACATAATCTAACCTTGCGTGTAACTTGCAGGCTACTTACGCGCAACTATATATGTTCTTATACATTTGTAGAAAGTATGATCGATGTACAATATTTAAATCAATAAATCTAAGTATTGTAAAAAAGCGTCCAGGCTACAATTTTAAGTGTTTTTTAATGACGGTTTTTTCTCTTTTAATCATGTTTAAATATAACATAAGAATTCTAAATTCAAACCATTCAAACGGGGAATTCCAAATTGATTTGCTCCAATCGAGAATTCCCAGTGGCCGTGAAAGACTGTGATAATATTTAAAATTGTTTTGTGTGGATAAGTTTAATTGTATATTATTTTCAGCTGGAATGTGCTTTTTATCATCATCATTGTAAAATATATTCGAATTTATTTTGATATTACGAGTATTTATTAATTATAATATTGTATAATCGAAGCGATTATTCGGTTATATAATGCGTTCAATGCACTATTTTGGTAATTTTTACAGTGCTTCGAGTATTAAACCGTTTCCTCATTAAATGAAAAAAGTGTGCTAATCTTTTTCTTTGTCAACTACCTAACTGCAGCGTATGGTCACCACGAATTCACGCAATATTACGCTTCTTCCCAAGTCACCTCTGTAGCAGGAATCTTCGTCTCGTACATTGTGTAGTTCCTGACGGCCATTCAGCAGAGATTGAGGTCTTGAAGAAAAGTTAGATATGATTTATGCTCGCCTGGGTCATCGGGAAGATATTTTTCAGCGTGGTCCACCTCTTGAAAGTCTGTAGAATGGAAGTTTAACGTGTCCTATCCATTATCTTGTCTAGTTTTCATAAGATCGAATTATAAGCATGATGCTCCCGAGGCCTGAACCATTGGTCCTAAAATACCGTTAAATTAAAAAGGACAACAAAGGAGAAACCGTTATTTTAAAAATCGCTGCAAACAATACAGGAAAAAACTCAGTTACAAATGAAAAAAAACAGTGTTATAGGAGAGTCGACATTACTCTTAATATTCTCTATTTATTCTTAAAATTTGTTATACGGGTGCATTAACTTTCTGGTGGATGCCAGTATTTGGCAACCGTAAAAATTTAATAGTTATTATGCAGGTACTGTATGAGTGGTACTTTGTCGTGATTAAGAACAATGAGTCCCATATATTGCGCTCACACAGAAAGAATCACCGGCATTCTCAATACAGATAACCAGATGACAAATATCCTTAAGTTAGGTAAGGTTAGGTAAGGTTAGGTAAGGTTAGGTAAGGTTAGGTAAGGTTAGGTAAGGTTAGGTAAGGTTAGGTAAGGTTAGGTAAGGTTAGGTAAGGTTAGGTTAGCGAGACAGCCAGTGCACCAGTTGTCCCGTGCGCCAAATGTCCCGTGCATCGGACGTCCAGTGCGCCACACGTCGTTACAGATGACGTTAGGTTGTGAAACCACTCTAAACATGCACGGCAACAATTTATTATTGTAATGATAGTTAAGTTTTATGACAATAATCGTTGACCATCCTATTAAGAAGAGTTATTGCCGCTGATCAAATTTCTTGACCACCCAAGACATGTTTTTTTTCAATCGCGACCATAATAATGTTATTTGGCATTCCGTAAAGTATGTAATTACAATATCAATTATAGCATCAATCAAAAGTGGCTTCATACCTGGAATAATTCATAAAAAAAAAAACTTATCTTCCGAGTTGTATGGCACAATGGTACAGCGCACAACAGCCATGCAAATTGTTCCAGGTTCGAAAGCAAGTGAAGCTCTTAATTTATGTACATATATTTAAAATACTTATATACATAAGCAATACAATAATTTAATTATTGGCTTGAGCCAATCCTAAGAACCAAATGGTCCAGGCCTTGGGAGCGTCGGGCTAATAAACAGATTTAATTTAAAAAAAGTGAAAACAAATTAAATAATAAGCGTCTAAGGATATAGACATTGGCAACTTACAGAACTGAGTGGCAGCAATTTGTGGTGACCATGTTTCAGATATAGAACGGATATGAGAAAAAAAAAAGAAAATTTATTTTCTATAGCTACTTCCAGTATTCTATGCCTGCATAGAATACTGGGGGTATTATATTTTACTGCGGTACAATAGTCTGACTTTATGCCGAATGACGATGTGAGAGATCATACAATGTTAACGTCCATACTTCCTAGAGTCAGTTAAGAGTCGAAGATGGACCTGGTTGGGATATATACCTCAGACGCCACAGGATATCATAAACTGCAGCTGCATTTTCTTCATGTCCTCGGGCTCGCGCCGTCTTGGAAGGCCGTCGGGAACTATACATATAAAGGGTCCGCCAAATAACTTTTTTTTTTGAAATTGGGGCGCAAAACATCGAGTGTAGCTTCGGCTGTGTGGCACGTAGCGCCGTCCTGTTGAAACCAAATGTTGCCAATATCCTCGTCTTCAATTTTTGTGAACAAAAATGGCCCGATAACGATCGCCATTGACTGTAACGGCCACTCCTTGCTCATTTTCGAAGAAAAATGGCCTGATTTTCAAAGTAATGTCGCAATATTTCTAAGCGTTTTTCAAGCATATACACAACAATATTCGTTCAGCGGAAAAATAAAACTAATTATCTGTCAAATCAGACATGAGCTAAGTGTTACCATTGACGAAATAAGCACTAGTTGAAAAAAAAAACGTTAGATGGCGGACCCTATATTTTATGTAGCGATTTTATGTCTATGGCGTTGACGGATCAACCATCCACATGCAGCGCTTAGCCATGCATACACAATGGTTAAGCGTAGAATTCCAAAGATGAGACTTCAGAATTACTATCACCATCTGTCGGTATTCTCCTGTATGTGTTTTTATAAAAAATAAAAATAAGCTACGTTTTTCATAAAACAGCAAGCGTCATAGATCATTTCGTAGATTTGTTCTTTGCCGTCTGGCGGTGTATTACAAGTTTGTTCATTAAAGAAAACGAATAATATATTCGCAGTTCGAGATGATATATTGCTCGGGACGAAATATAATCTAACTATCGCATTACCTGTGATGCGAGCTGTAACAGCATATATAAATTGCCGATAATCGCCCGCCATTTTGGGAAAACGATTCCGCACAGAAGAATTAGGCAGAGATGAGTGTCCTGCCCGCACTGGGCCAGCCGTGCCGCAGTGGTGGCCATATGCTGCCTTCCTAGCTGTGCCTATGTACGTGATGTGTAAATTTACTCTGGGCGTGTCCAATTCCCATGTGTTTATGAATATATTACAGACTCGGGAAGTTCAATGTATTTTCGATAGACAAATTACAATATTTTAAAGTAACAATATTCTAAATGACTTCGTAGGTTTTCACGGCCAGATTTGATAATGTGGCTTTTAGGTTTAGCCGTTTGTGGCGAATTACTAATTTCCAATATTTCGACCGCCATTGCAGGGGTCTTCTTCAGTGTTAATGGCTAATAATTAATTCGCCAACAATATTCTAAGTAGCTTCATAGGTTTTCACGGCCAGATTTGATAACGTGGCTTTTAGGTTTAGCCGTTTGTGGCGAATTACTAATTTCCAATATTTCGACCGACATTGCAGGGGTCTTCTTCAGTGTTGATGGCTAATGGCTAATTCGCCACACACGGCTAAACATAAAAGCCACAATGTCATTAAGAATATTGTAAATTACACAATTAAAATTTTTTTGTTCCTTAACATTTCGTTTTCTAGTGCAATAATTAACAAATTCAAGTCTTTGGCTGTAAGTTAAATCAATTGTCAGTAAATATAATTAATCGGCAGTAGACTAAATAAGCCTGTGTCCGTCCACTGTTGAACGTAGGCCTCCCGCATGAGTCTCCATCCTCTTCGATCCTCCGCCTTCCGCATCCAGGTCACTCCCGCTATTCTTCTTATATCGTCAGTCCATCTTGTAGGGGGTTGGCCAATGCTTCGTTTGCCAGTTCTTGGGCGCCATTCCAATACTTTTCTTCCCCATCGACCGCCGTCTCTTCGACAGATATGTCCTGCCCATTGCCACTTGAGTGTGCCTATTCGTTGGGTAGCGTCCACCACTTGAGTTCTTCTGCGTATTTCCTCGTTTCGAAATTCTATCTTTTAGCGACACTCCGAGCATGGATCTCTCCATAGCACGCTGGGTGACTTTTATTTTATGGGTGAGACTTGCTGTCAGATTCCACGTCTCTGCGCCATAAGTGTTATCAGTTGTAAAAATAAAATGGCAGTTACATATTCAATATTGGTAAAAATTTATGTAAAATGAATGAATAATTAACCCATAAAACGGAAATCTAACCTAACCTAACTTTTTATTAATTACCATTTGCCAAATGATTTTTTTTTTACCTTATTAGGTATTTATGAACGTTTTCTTAATATTAACTGCCCATTAATTGAAATAAATAGAGCCAATAAAAATAGTTGCTACTAAAATATAACACTGACCTGTATTAATGAGGGACTTCTAAGTCTCGTTACAGGAAAAAAATATTTGTAACTTTAAATTTATTAATTGTAAGTGTGTGAGAAATGCTTTCCTTATCTTATTCTTCTTCGTGTCAGTGACGTCAAATTATTTTTGCCGAGTATCAGGCAACATCGATAGCCCGTGTGTTACCCAGCATTGGGTCTCGAGATGTGCAGCTTGTTGGGCACATGGAGCAGATTATAAGGTGTGAGGCGGTCTGCAGGTCTCCACAGTCGCACATTATTGACTCTCCCTGCCGAAGCATTCCCCACCGCTCGAGGTTGTCCTTTGTTCTACGAACTCCGGTTCTTAATCTGTGTAAGGATTTTCAGGTCCGCCAGTCAAGGTTCTTGACAGTTGGGAGGCCTTCCTTTGCAGTAATGAAATCCTCTGATGCGACTTGTTGCCAGAGCTGGAGTCTCTCATTTTCATTCATTTTAGTCTGGGTGTAGGGTTTTTCCTTTTTTTAATATTGATTATGTTAGGTCAACTAATATTAAGAAAAAATACATCCGTGGTTTCATACACTCTATGCACTTTCTTACCAATTTAAATAGAAACATCTTATCAATTTTTAATGGGTACAAAAGTGTATACAGTCCACAACAACCTTATCCGTTTCTCAAAACGATAGTCTTCATGTGATCCATATGCAAGCTGAAAATTTCTTTTGTTTTATTTTATTCTTTTCATTTAAAAAGTATCTATTAAAGTCTCGTCTGCCGTAAAGATTAATTTGATATTTAAAATCGCATAAATCTCCCAGTCCCATAGTGAACGCTAAAAATATCAGTCTGTAAATAATTATTTTTTCCTAGAACTGCGAGTAGTATACTTGAACGCCCTCCATTACGGATACGGCTGCTTTTCTCGGGTCAATGCCAACTTTTCTATTTAGATTCTACAGTTAGCTGTCATATTTATACTCCTCACACTCACAGTACAACACCCGTGATGACGAGCTCGTCTTGTTATTAATGTAAGCACGTGCGGGAGAATACCGACAGAGAGAATCATCACATTTTCCTCACAGCGCAGATGATAACATTGAAGAATTAAATAATACGAAGTGAAAAATACGAAATGAAGAATAATAAATGAAATGCTTGCGAGTAAATGAAGATTGGTTAACCCTTTCGCATCGGTTGTCGGCATATGCCGTCACAAGATTCTCCGACCGTTGACATCGGTTGACGTTAAATGTCGTTTTTCTACTTTCTTAGAATAGTTTTTTATGCATCATCTGATAGCTAATGGATACAAGAACCAATGTGATATATTAAAATAGACCAGATAAGTACATTTATGCTTCAAATACTGGTTTTATAAATGACAGTTTAATTTGTATTCAAACCGAGCCGTAATGAAATGATTAAATCTTAATAATATAAAAAATAGATACTTTCAGTTTACAACAAAGCGACATCTGTTTAATACGAATGTGTCAATAATATAAATACGCCAAATTTGCTCGACTGGTGTGGTGGAAGAATTGGTCCCGTGGACCGCGCTGTGTATTGAATTGAGCTGAGGTGCATAGTTCGCGGTTCGAATCCCAGCGTGTCGCCTCAAACTAATGCGAAAAAATTGATGTAGTATCGTATGTATGTATGTATCAATTTATTAAATAATGCACTATGCAAGCCTACTGATTTTTAATTTTTATCAGTCTACTAGTTTTGAAGAGAACTCTCCTTCATCAGGACAAACTTAAAACTAACATGAATACTGAACAATAAATCAATTATAGAGAGAGAGAAAGTGGAGGGGACATGATCCAGTTATTATTAATCATTCTCTGAGTTTTTATTGGTGATTTTCGATTTTTCAATGTAATATACATAGTATAAGATAAGGGAAAACTTTTTTTTATGTAAACACATACAAAAGAATACCGACAGATGGTGATAGTAATTCTGAAGTCACATCTGTGGAATTCTATGACGCTTACCATGCTGCATATGGCTAAGCGCTGCATGTGGAGTGTTGATTCGCCAACGTCATAGACTACAGCCCGAGATTCACGCATCATCCTTATTATTACATGAATTTACTATGAATGGGTGGTCTGCGCTGGACGACTTTCGTCTACCACCAATTTTATTTATAGATTATGACTGGCATTTTTTTTTTTTTTTCAATTCAATTCTTTTATTTCCTTTAATAATCTTACAAAATATATTCTATTTTAATTCATTATTAAAGTAATTACAAGTGTGGCATTGTAAATTTATTGACATATTTAGTGACAATGACCTCACACTCAGAACTAGCGTCAGGAGACCCAAGATAAATAGTTTGACTTGTAACAACAAAAACCCTGTCATAAGTATATCATGATTGACTCACAAATAACAAGGCATTATTGTCACAAAATAAAACGTGTAACATTTCGCCTCCATAAACACCAGTACTGAATTTAAAGCAATATTACACTAAATATGTCAATATCTTCACTCAAGTTGGTTTCAACCACTGTTCACTGCGATTCTTTCGTCTTATGCGTATCCAGGGTTGAACGATGGTCCTTTCAGGCCACACTTCAGGCTCCATGAGAGACTCCAGCGAAGTCGCGATGACCCCGACTTTGAAAGAAGTTGACAGCGTCCGCTTGCTGACAATCCTCCTGATGGTCATCCAAGAAGGATTGAATGCAGCGGTCGCTGCCAAGAAGCTCTGCAAGTCCTCAGCCGATGTATCTGGGTGAAGGGCCGTGGCGTGAAGATACGCTATCTTCACTCCAGTAACGTTCTTTGAAGGAGCTGCAGAACCACGGATCATCAGACGTGCTGAATGTTTTTGCCTTTCCCCATGCGGAGAGGCGCGACTCAACTTAGAGCGTTGAACTTCTCCGGAAAGATTGCTCGGGGGAGGGAGAGGACATCCACGGAGAAAGCACTCAGGTCCTCCAGTTCCTCGAATGATGATTCGTCCGGGCTGAGAGCGGGAGTCCTTGGGAGCCTTGCTCGAAACAGCAGGGGCTCCTTCGATAGTATCTTCTGAGGAGTCCTCTTCGGTGGCCTCACTCGAAGCGGATTCATTGACGGCAGGTTCAGAGTCTCTGCTGTCACAGTTAAGCGACATCGACACAGGAATGTTGACAGCTTCAGCGTACGTAGCCGGAATTGATTTGCACGCTCGAGGCAAGCGCCTTCTGCGGGAAGTCGGCAGACTTGTCGGGTTGGGTGGAGGGTCCACACCAACGGATGTCAGTTCATCATCCATCCCGCATCCAACAGCCTTTAAGAGCCTCTCCAGCAGCAAACGGTGATCGTCCAAGCGACGATTTATCTGCGCGATATCACAATCGCAACGGTTCGCCATCCTGTAGGTAGGATGACTAGACACGTCCGCCCGGTTTGAGTGTCGAGCGAAAAATTTTACGGATGAGGGATCAAATTCACACCAACCGGGGGTATTTTTGAGCTCAGAGATTGATTAAAAACCCTTTTTTTAATCTCCGTCGGGAATCGAACCCACGACCTTTGGCTTATAAAGCAAACGCTTTGACCGTTGAATTATACCCACCGTACAGTCACTGAATATGAATTTGAGAATTCATTATAAAATGTGTACAAGATCGTTAAGTGAACACTGGACTACCTGAATGACATGCTGGTACGATGTACTTTAAGCCACATCCCACAGTCTATGTATTGATATCCTCCTCTTCCATTTATGACATCGGCTTACTGGATGAAGGATGCAGGATCAGGTTTACAATATAAACACTTTTTTCACATATTATTTGTTTATTGTCGCAAACGTCGCCCGCCACAGCGAGCGCACAGGACGCGCGCACTGTGACGGGCGCGAGTCAAACTTCAACTGCGCGATCTCACATCTCCCGGTACCAACTGCCAATATGACAGTCCTACCAACCGGCAATAGGCCAACTGTCATAACAAACAAGATGGCGTATGCAAGCGCCGTGCAACATTATATAATTAAAATAAACATTCGATGTAGATGTCAGCCAAGCGGACAAAAATAATAGACAAAAGATCGCTTGTCGAGGCTTTACGGCATCGGCCTTAAGGGGCAAGCTGATATCAGTATATTTATGTAACTTTCAGAGTCATTTTCATCGGCGCATTTCAATCACTGCTGTTTCAGCTAAAAAAGAAAATCGCAACGTAAAAAAGTAATAACACACATTATTGTGTAATCGACTTTTCGGTCGCGCATATCAAAGGAACGTTATCATAGTCATCAAGTGTGGATATTTGTAATGTTCAAATTGACATTTGAAACATGGTTTCGCGATGTGCCTCATTGTTGAAAATGCGGACGTAAATGAGACAATGCAAAATGGTCACTAACGATTCGACACCTTGCATCGATTACCGCTATTACTACACTTTCTTTTGGGCACTTTGTATGTTTTTTTTTTAATGAAACAGTTTTTCCTGGCTCAATGTATTGGAAGTTTTCTGTCATTAGCATTTTCGGTGCATTTATTTTTGAGATCATGATTTATCATCATTAGTTGGGTCTGCAAAATGCGTTGAAGCGTCTCGATTTACGTATTAACATCCTCTTCTCTTTCAAATTGAGCAGGTAAGCAAAAGAAAGACTTTTTCAGAAGCACATCGATGTATATTCATCTCGGCCGTCAACACACCACTGACCAGTGCGACCCGTTGTCGGTCACTTGTCCAAGATGCCAATATGGCTACACATAAATGCATGACAAGCGAACAGAAATAAGAGACGAAAAAATATTTCTCGAGGTTTTCGGTACCAGTCAGCAAAGGCTACATCATGCTGATGTAGATCCGTGAATGTCGGACTATAGTCTATTAATTTGGCAGATCAACACTCCACATGCAACGCTTATCTATATTTAGCATGGTAATCGTATAGAATCCACAGATGAGATTTCTGCTTTACTGTCACCATCTTTCAGTATTCTCCTTTATGTGATTATGCAGAAATAATCACAAAAAAGACTCACGTGGCATTCACAGGATTTTATTTATATGTATACTTTTAAATGACATCCTTATCTCTACGGGAGAAACGACTTCACGTCACCGGCATAGTTTTCGGATTGCGTGGTGGAAGTATGAGAAGCAGATTAACAACACACAGACTTTTTCCGAAGCACATAGACATATGTTTTCGATAAAGACTTGTTTCCCCGCTCGACCGTAACATGACGTTACTTTCGCCTCGGTCGAACGGGACTTAAATGACGACTAAGCGCGCTCGTAATGGGCTGTCGCTCAGCGCCACAAGTGGCGGTCTACAGAATCAATGGCGCACCAATTACAGCAGCTATGTACATAACGAACGTCACACTCGTGACCGGACTTGTTCAAAATGCTAATATGGCAACACATACACGTACGACAAGCAAACAGAAATAAGAGTAGAATTATTGTATATCGAGGTTTTCGGTACCAGTCAGCATGGGCTATATCATGCTGGTTTCATACAGTATAGACTCGTATAAGCTTTATATTAAAATAACATACATCATAGTACTGTACATGGCGATATTTAACATTTTTTTTTCATAAATTCATACAAAAAATATTTTTCGAGATCTCGTTACATTCGTTTTTTTTCTTTGCTTATCCAATCCAACTGTTCCTAGTTTCGATCACAATGAAATGTGATAGAAACTGTATTATAAAAAATGTGTTCTAGTTCCGATACAATTTTGTTTGTTCAGTTTTCAATCGTCCCAGTTATTGTTAGGCTTTTTTACATTTATTGAGGCGTATTTTCAAACACTTGGCAGATGTAAGCACTGTTATTATTATTACGCTCGTTCTTAGACTAACAAAAGTAAGAATGTCGATAACATACATGTGTTTTCAATTCATTTTTTCAAGATTTTGTGTGAAATTATAGGTGTTCAAGTTACTTTTCCTTACTCTATCTATGTTTTATAAGTACTATAGAATATAAATACGTAAAACATAAATAGACACTTGTATTACTTGTAATTAAATACACACATACAATTATACATCAAATTTTATACGCATCAATTCATTCAGAAAAAATATCGGCAAACGCGGGATTGATTCGAACCACGAGCCTTGAAACTTTTGCTCTATTCTTTTACATCACGAAGTCCACACGAACATCTCTCTGCCTAATTGTCCGAATTACTTACCTTTGAATTATTCCAAGACAGCATACTGAAGTTTAACGATATATAATATAATGGTTTCGCCGCATTTCGTCCCCAGACAATTCGTTCAACGACTCATCGGTAACGACGTGAGGTGCACTGGAAGTCTGGTGCACGGGACATTTGGTGCACGGGACATTTGGTGCACGGGACATTTGGTGCACGGGACATTTGGTGCACGGGACAACTGTTGCACTAGATGTCTCGCTATCCTAACCTTAAGACAGCCCTCCATGCTACAGTCGGCCAAGATGCGAAGGTGGACCCGGTTGAAACAAATAATTAGAATGTCGCGTAATCGCATAAAGATGCTTTTTCTTCTTTCCTGCGTTCGCTCCGTCTTGGAAAGCCGTCGGGAACTATACTCGTACAATGAATGTACTCGGCAAAGCTGTAGGTTTAAACAGAGCTTCGTGGCGGCAGTTCATGACAGTCATATGCTCCAGTTAGGGGAGCGTATATTGTAATGAAATTAATGAATGCATTGCTGTATCGTGAGAACCACCTATTCACAGGGACTCTAATTTTATATCTCTGACGATGTGTTTATTTATTTATTTATTTAATTAGAAAGTTTCAATGTACAAATAATAAGAAACATATAGTATACATAAATATAAAATACATAGAAAAGAAAATAAAAAATAAAAATAACACAAAAAAGAAGAAGAAGATGACACGTGTCAAAGATCATTGAGATCTAGGAGAACAATACCATCGACAAAAGAGGAAAAGGATGTAAGAACAGAATCGAGGTGTGCTGGTAGGCCATTTAGGATCGCCATTGCCGTTGTACTAAATTGAGTGCTCGAAGCTCGACAAGTATCAACTGGGATCAAAAACAATGGATGTCTACGAGTACGGGTGTACTTATCTGAAACATTCAAGAATCCCAGGGTTGTTAATTGCACCGCGAAGAAGTAGGAATGAATGTTTGAGAGCAGCAATTTTCCTCCGGTACTCTAACGAATGGAAAGAAAGCATCCCTAGAAGAAAAAGAGTTGGGTGACGTCGGGTAGTGTAAGAACGTTGGTGTATCAGAATTTATGAATAAAATCACTATCTGGCGGTATACTCCCGTGTTTTTTACATAAACTACACTATTTATACTAATTGTTTAGCAGGTAGGACTGAAAAATCGTAAAATGAGTATAAACCGCGTATTTAGTTTTTTTTTGTCGTTTCATGACACGGTTGTAGACATTGTTATTTTAGAACACACCGTCTGGTGGGCGACATCGCAGTCTGTGGGACCGGCCTTGGGCAAAAATTATGTAAAGATGGTTATCGATGGGCTCGTTTTAAATATAATAGCAACGAAGAACCCGGTAGTCGTGCGTGGCTTGGCAAAGGAACGTAATTACCTCGCAGTGTAAACATTTATTACGGACGGCCGCACGAACTTTCTAGTCCTTCTTCTTCGTAGTATCAATCTGGTGGATTTGTTTGCAGCAACAAAATCATCCATTTCGATCTCCACTCTTTTTGATACTAGTTAGATATGCAATCATTTTTGCTGATACATGGGATGTCTTTTAGACCTATTATGTGGTATTTTCCTCTTTATTTCCACATCCTAATGCCGTTGACCATAAAGGTTCATCCGCCTTTGGAGATCATTTACTACTTCCTACGGGACTCTAACGAATGAAAAGAAAGCATCCCTAGAATAAAAAGAGTTGGGTTATGTACGGAATTGATTGAATTGAATGGATAGTTACCATACACATTTAAATAGCGACGTCGGAGATTTTTTTCATAAATAGAGTGCCATAACCAGCTTGAGCTGATGAGGTTAGCTGGGTGTTTATTGCTTATTCCGGTCAACATTCGGTCCCTCTCTATATTGGCCGACTGATGTCGCTCACCCCCCACCACGAGAAGGAGATAAATCAGGATTTTTCTTTCATCGAACCTGTGACCATAAGGCATTTCGCAGAGTCCTCCACTACTTTTAGGGGGCTCTGCTACTTTTAGTCCTATTCGATCTGAAACCAATGAGGCAACCCTTAAGCACCTTTTAATTTTTTAAGACGCTCATGCTCATAATTTTACTGATTTTTAAATATTTCCCGATATTTTTTTTATATGAAATTTCCATACATATACGATAACAATGGATAGTACGACAGGATGGTCATGGTAAAAAATCAAACTCCTTCATTTTGGATTCTGAAATGTCAATTATGCTCTCCTGTATGCGATTGTCATCACATCAACAATCAGACCGCCCTACTTATATAAGCAGACTTAAAAATCTTATTCCTCATTTATATTGACATCAGCATGATATAGCCCTTGCTGACTGGTACCGAAAACCTCGATATACAATCTTTCGTCTCTTATTTCTGTCGTACATGTATGTATCACCATATTGGGATTTGGACAAGTCCGGTCACGTGAGTGACGTTAGTTAAAGAGATCGCCACTTGCGGCGCTGGGTGTTATGGACCACGGCGCGGTGCCTGAGACAGTAGCTGTCCCCCGACCGTGACGGGTGTCATATTGTCGTTGGCCCGGCCTGAATACTGTGACTACGTCCTGGCCGGAAGTTTGTAAAATTAATGTGCTTCAGAAAAAGTATTTGTGTTGTCAATCTGCTCCTCATTCTGCCACCACGTGACTGAATAACCACCTTTTTAGAGAGGAGGATAATAACATATAATAATGTGATTAACATTATTATATGGTTGTTCTCGTATACGAATACAAACTCCTCTCTATTTTTATTAATTAAATATACATATACTATACATAAAATTCTTTTTTCAACGCGTCAATCCAAACACAAAAATAACGGCAGAAGCGGGATGCGAACCGCGGACCTTGGAAACCAACAACTATGCCTACTTACTAAAATAAATAGACTGTCGGAAAGTAATAATATTAAGCTTGTGAATAAATGAAGACTGATTGAATAATAAAAAATAAAAATATACATACTTTGAATATATACTATAGCGACATCTATCATACGATGATAACAATGACATGAATACTAGTTTCAACGTGAGTCGGTCCAGGCACGGTAATAGCCCAGTCGGCTGAGCGGTATGAATACCTGGGCATAGTTGTTGGTTTCCAAGGTCCGCGTTTCGCATCCCGCTTCTGCCGTTATTTTTGTGTTTGGATTGACGCGTTGAAAAAAGAATTTTATGTATAGTATATGTATATTTAATTATTAATAATATTATAATATAGTAAAAATGATCTATAAAAGTAGATTAGAATATTGAAATAATAAAATAATATTCTAATACAAATTTTAAAAAAAAAATCCATATCCTCTCTATTTGATTGTTCTTCTATTGTGACAGTGGGATGATGGTTTCCTCTTGACCAAAAATTGCAAGGATTATTCGACTATTTTTGGTCTGCGCTTCTCATTGCCACACCCGCACCAAACATCGTCATCGAGCTAAATCTCTGCCCATTGTTCTAAACCGGTGAAGCCAGACAGACGAATTGCTTCCAGACATTTTCGACTTCTGAATAATGGCTGAATAATTTTGATATCAAAGAAGATAAAGGATGAGAGAGAACCTTACATATTAATCTTCAAAGATTGTAAATAATGTTAATTACTACTTTCCATAATTAAGTATAACCTCAATCTTAACTTATACAGCCTATAGGCAATCTCCAAATACAGCGTTTTTTACAAGTCGTCAAGATACCCCACGCACTTATTTATTTTACCAATGGCTATAAATTCCATTTCACGTTGTTTTTACAATATTAAAACATAGTTATTTTAGTCACTAAATCGTATTTCTTCATTTCAAACATAGTATAATGCCGGCGGGTGTAGCTCAGTGGTTATGGCGCTTGCTTGGCAAGCCGTCGTGGGTTCTATACCCGACAGAGATTAAAAAAAAATTAATTGATATCTGAGCTCAAAAACACATGGTGTGAATTTGATCAAAATGGTGACCAAAATATGCACTGAAAAAGCTAGAATAAAAATAAATCGTACAAAATGGTTCCAAGCTATAGATCAAAAAAATGAGAAAAACTACACTTATACTTGTGTATTAACTAAAATCTTGATAATTACTCGTATGTTGCGAACAGTGCTTATACATTTAAACAAACTAATGATAGCCAAGAAACCTATTGTTACTACTGTCTTAATAAAGCATGAATGAAGAGAGAATACGATCAATAATACTACTTCTTCTTCGTAGTATCAATCCGGTGTATTGGTTGACAGCAACAAAATCTTGCATCTCGACCTCCACTCTTCTCGATCCTCTGCAACACACTTTAGCTCAGCATAGCTACAAATTATTTCTTCGAACACTTGCTGCAAATACTCCCGTCTAGGGCGCCCTCTGCAGTTTCTACCCTCAACCATCCCCTCCACAATGTCGTGAAGAAGACGATCGCGGCGCATGATGTGACCGATCCATCGGTCTCGCCTTTCTGAGATGGCTCTTACTAGGTGCCTATCTTCCTTGATTATGCTGAGAACCTCACTGTTTGTGACGTGGTCTTTCCAGTAAATTCCGAAAATTCTTCTGTAAGACCACATCTCAAAGGCCTCTAGTCTTTTTTTATCATTTTCACATAAATACCACAGTCTTACAGCCGTACATCAAGATGCTCCAAGCAAATGTTTTGGCAAGTTGCTTGCGGAGCTTAAAATTCATATTTTTCGACTCAAAAATTTTGTCTTGTTTTTAATTTTTTATTTGTAATAGTGCAATATTTTTCAGTTATGAGCGATCACGTTAGGAAAAATATCCATTGACATTATTTGTCACCCATTTCATTCCTTCTAGTATTTTCAATTATATAGTTTCATATATCTATGCCTTTTGGGAGAGTGATCACACTGTTCAACCATATCGCCTCGAATATTGATATATTCCACTTGAGACAAGCCCAGTTTCGACATGAGCTCGACGAATTTATTTATCAAAGTAATTTCGTGGAGTCTTCTGTTTAGCGGGCTTCGGGAATTTTTAATAATTGTTGTAAATAATCATAAATGCCTATGTTTATAAATTGTTTGTATTACATTTTATTTCAGGATCGTATTAAATAAAATTTGTAATGTTTCCGAATGAAATAAAATTGAAAATCTCTGTCCACGTCAGGTCACTTTGATGAACGCAATCGGTGACTTTTTTATGGGTGGGATTTAAACTTTCACATCCTAAATATATCTGAATGCATTGATTAAGAACCTTCGTATTTTATGTGCGTGGGTATCTTTTAAAAATTGCGGTTGCGCGTATCAATGCACAACAACACAGCACAGCTCTGCAAACAATGACATTGATAGTATCAGTTGATGTGAACTGTAAATTATTTTTGTGAATATTAAATACTGTCATTTATTATTGTCAGTTAATGCTTTAAATATGTGAATATAGAGGGCTTGAGAAAGAGAAAGGGGTTTTTTTTTTATCAGATTCAAGATTTTATTTGAGGACCATGAGTAAATATCCTGGACAAATGTGGAATAAATATAAACGGAGAGTACATTTCTCACCTCCAATTTGTAGATGACATAGTGCTAATAGCCGAATCACCTGACAAGCTTCAAGACATGCTCTACGACCTCAATGAAGCGTCGAACAAAATTGGTCTGAAAATGAACATGGATAAAACAAAAGCCATGATTAATAGTCATATTTCACAGACCTTTGATCCTATTTCCATTGGAGGAACAGAAATAGAGGTTGTAAACGACTATACCTATCTGGGACAAGTAATGCAACCAGGACGAAGTAACGTCTCAAAAGAAATCGACAGGCGTATACAACTGAGATGGGCAGCATTTGGTAAACTAAAGCACATTTTTAAGGCGAAAATTCCGCAATGTCTTAAAAGTAAAGCGTTTAACCAATGCATCCTCCTTGTATATTAACTTATGGCGCAGAGACGTGGAATCTGACAAAGTATGGCCTCCACAGTGGACGCCATACTTTGCCATCTCTCATAGATGGACAAGTGTTGGCGTTTATTTACTTCAATTGCAATTACAGCTTACCACCGACCAGATGCAGAGGCGCAACGGATCGAATCAAAAAACGATTAATTTTCCTGAAACGGGAGTCTTAGGTTTCATTATTAACGCGACAAATTCACTCGCGTCCATTGCACGTCCAATTCACTTCACTTCACTGAATACGCGAAGCGCGATGAATGCAAATCGGCGAAGTCAAGATGTCGGGGTGGTTCTGGTACCCAACACGTGTAGGATTGAGAAAAATAAATAAATAAATATCAACAAAAAAAAAATAATTGTAAGATCACACAAATATATTGATATTGACATCAGCATAATAGAGCCCTTGCTGACTGGTACCGAAAGCCTCGACATACAATCTTTCGTCTCATATTTCTTTTCATCGTACATGAATGTGTCCGCCATATTAGCATTCGGGACTGGTTATATAGACCGCCGATTGTGGCGCTGTGCGAGAGCCATCACGAGCGCATCAGTCGAGTCCCGCCCGTCGGCGAGAGCATATTGTATTGTGGCTCGGCCTAATGCTGTGACTAGATCGATTCCTAAATTTGAAAAGTTTTATCGTAAATATATGTCAATGTGCTTCTGAAAAAGCCTTTGTTTTGCTGACCTGCTCCTCATCATGCCTTCACGCGACTGAATAACAACAAGAGGAGGATGTTAATATCATCTCGATATATAGTAGCTCTATCAGGCTTGTGCCTGATATGCGATCTATTGTCCGTAAATTTTTGCGCTCGTCTGACACACATATATAATATGTTAGTCTATGTTTTAGCTAAAAGTAGTAATAAGACGTTGCGCTTGTAGGCGCCATTTTGTTTATTTGGTTCTGACAATCGCGCCATGTCATATGAGAGCGGATAGTTCTGCATATGGCTGCTATTTAATTTTCAGGCGCAGTGACTGTCACTACCGCTGGCTGGTAGTCTCCGTGTGGGCGCTGTTAGGTAAACAGCGTTGTCTGTGTCCCGGGTGGAGGACCGAATTTTTTCAGTCTCTTTTGCTCAACGTTAAATATTTTGCAAATGTGTTTCTCGAACAGTTCTTTGCTTTGACGATCTGCTACTCATCCATGCACCACGTATCTCAATGACGATTCCGCGATCTGGAGTCGCTTTTATTAGATGTCATTCTAATACTCGTACTTAAACAGAATAACAAAACGAGCCACAAAACTCTGTCAGTCACCTTGGTCCTTGCCTCATCCATTGTCAGGTCAGCCTGCCTTTGCTTCGCCGAGTACATTAAATGAATAGCTAGGTGAAATATCGGACAAAATATCCCTTCATTATATAATTGTTCAAGAGGCGAAGGTCCTGGCTGGAACATGTTCTACGGATGCCGTGGTAGAGCATTAACTACACAACTGCCTTTTCTTTAAGACCCTGGGCTCTCGTTGGCCTGGAAGGCCGTCGGGAACTATAAATAGAATGTACTCGGTGGAGCTGACATGAAAGTCGGCAAAGACTAGTTGGCTGATAAGACTGAGGCAACGGTTTGTGATTTTATTTTTTATTTATCTATTTTATTTCTTTCAGAAACATTACAAATTTTATTTAATACGATCCTGAAATAAGATATAATACAATCAAATTATAAATAAAGGTATTTATGATTACTAACAACAATTAATAAAAATTCCCGAAGCTCGCCAAACAGAAGACTCCACGAAATTACTTTGATAAATAATTTCGTGGAGCTCATGTCGAAACTGGGCTTCTCTCAAGTGGAATATATCAATTATTTGAGACGACATGGACAATTTGATCACTCTCTCAAGATGCATAGTCTCTGGCATTGGTTAGTATTACTTCTAGGAAGAACAAACAATCTGTGCCTCTTTATCCTTAAATAATTGTCAGGGACAAACAACCCGATTTCCAACAAAATATCGGGATTTGTGAACACGCCGCGCACTAGCCGAAAGAAATGCACACTCGAGCACACACCTCTTCTATTTCTCAACTCATTGTATCCCAACATACCCCGTATAAAGCTAGATCCATACATCCTCGTGTAAATGCCGTTGCTGCAGTTGGGGACGAACATGGTTATAATGATGATGATGATGACAAATGTCCACATATTTAGTGCGATGTACGAATTAATTGACGTGTCTACTTCTTCAATTCATCGTGCGGGCCTGCAAGCTTGGAGCAACAGAAGCGTGTCATCTAAATCAGCATCGTCAACTGTGTAATTAGTCAGATGAGACTTGACGTCTGCAAACAATAATCACACGAAGTGCTCCATGTCCAATCATGACATTTTTCATTCTACGACTATCTACGATAGCAATAAAAAAAACTATATGCGCGCTTTCCGCTATCTACGCGTATTATAAAAGTACAGGCGGACCTCGACTTTCGTACACGATTGGTTCCTGAAATGTGTACGAAAGTTAAATGTCCGAAAGTGGAGGGATCATCATCATCATCATCATCAGCCTGTGTCCGTCCACTGTTGAACGTAGGCCTCCCACATGAGTCTCCATCCTCTTCGATCCTCCGCCTTCCGCATCCAGGTCACTCCCGCTATTCTTCTTATATCGTCAGTCCATCTTGTAGGGGGTCGGCCAATTCTTCGTTTGCCAGTTCTTGGGCGCTAGTAAGTAGAGGGATGTACAAAAAGTAGTGATGTACAAGATGTAGTATTACCTTTTAAGAAATGCGATAATTTATTAGTTATTTTATTATTTTTCATCAATTGGATTAATAGACATTTCGCTCATAGAATTGAAGCTAGATTTGCAATGAAAGAAGGTAGTGTTAATGGGTTTTATTATTATGCAAATATGACACTTTTAATGTTAGTTTATTTTTTAAATATAGACAGTAAATATTAAATTAATAATTCAATCGCTCACATGCTTTTTTTTCTATATGCCTAATTATTTTTTTTCAATAAAAAAAACGAAAATTCTAATATTTCATTGACATCAGCTCGATATAACCCTTGCAGGATGTTGTCGATTAGACGCCATATACGATCTTTTGTCTTGTTTTTGTTCGCTTTTCGGACACGCATATATAAAAATGTAAGTAATATAAGAAAAAGCGATGCGTCGCCATTTTGCATGTTGTTTTTTTTTTATTTATTTTTTTAATTGGTTCTTTATTTAAGGTTTTTTTTTTTCTTACAAGTTTACAAATAATAATAACTATAACTTAAATAACCAGACTTAATTGTCTCTTAACTTATTACAATAATGTGTTAGATACTATAACAAGAACTTAATATATTTAATTATGAATTAATTTACACCTTCCTTGAATGGAAGGCATTTCTGACATGTGATTTTACTTAACACTAGGACTTAAAACTAGGATATATATTGAAGAAGTTAGAAAAAAAGAAAGAAAATAAATCATAAAAAGAGACATGACAGACATAAAATGAAAATTTTGCATGTTGTAACAGCAGGTAGTTCGTCAAAGAGCTGATCGGATGGCGCTGCAACTATTACGGCGCGCTCCACCTCACATTCAGCCCGGGTCTCGACGGAAGTGGATCGCTCATTGATTGTGTATTCGTGCTTGAATCCCGAAGTTTGTCAATCTTATGTCTCAAACACTTAAATAAATTACAATTTGCTTGTAGAAAAGTTTTTTTGTTGCTCATCTGCTCTTCATCCCTTCACCACGCGTTCCGATGACGATCCCGGTGACATAGAGCTGTTCTTTGACTAACGGAGATGCATCATTTTTTAATATTCAACGTTGTGCTTCCCAGTTATTGGACGCTACTCCAACACAAGCAGCCGTCGTCTCTTCGACAGCAATGCCCTGCCCATTGCCACTTGGTGTGCCTATGTATTGATATCAGCACAGTGTAGCTCTTGCTAACTGGTACCGAAAACCTCGATATACAATCTTTCGTCTCGTTTTTCTGATCGCTTGTCATACATTTATGTGTTCACCATATTGTCGTTTTGGGCAGGTCCGCTCACGGGTGTGTTAGTTATAGACATGGCCATTCGAGCGCCGGGCGAGAGCCGCAGCGCCGGCAAGCCCATCACGCCAGTCGGTCCCCACCCTTTAGCGAGACTTGGTCGCATTACGGCCGGCGGCTTGTCATTCCGCCCGGCCGGAAGCTTGTAAAGTTCTTACGTTAATATATGTCAATGTGCTTCTGAAAAAGTCTTTGTTTGCTGACCTGAACCACCACCTGACTAGACATAACAAAAGACACAAAGAGTTAAACACTCCTCTTGACACAATCTTGCACAAACACACCCCAAACAAAACTTGACACTAACACCACTTCTCCAAAACACACGCAATTAAGCGGACTGGCAACAAATCACCAAGGAAGGCAACCCGAAACACGCATGTAGCATACTAACTTCGAAACTTCTAGTCTGAGGTTTTGTTGACAAGCCGTATGCTGCGTCAAAGACTCGGGAAGGACCTCAGCCACTTGCAAACATTTAAGCTTTTTGTAGTGTTTTGTGCTCTGTGAAGTGTTTTCCATCAGAAACACACGTACAGAGCGGAGGCGGAAAGGGTTTGACAGCGTGACCTGCTCCTCACCCTGCCCTCATGCGACGGAATAACACCTTTTTTTGAGAGAGAGGAAGATGTTAGTCTATACATATATTGAAAATATACGAGAGCTACCCCGCCCGTAAAACAAGAATATTATTGAATTAAAGTAGCGATAACGAGTCGCGTAGACAACATCTGTCAGTCGTGTAACGGATTTCTGCATTCGTTTATTTGCGAGAAGGCACACAAAAGCTTATTGCAATCATATAAATATAAATAAATATCTTTGCTCCGGTCAATTGCTTGGCCGGGAATGTTTTTGTCCGCGGTTTATACATTTCCTTGCCGCACGAGCGGCTTTTATTGCAGTTTTTTATGCGGGCGACACACCGCGGTTATGCTTATAAAGAAATGCATTTTGGACTTGAGGCGGCATTGAACTTGCCCATGTAATCTGACCTCGACTCGACATGCGCGTAACTGAAAACTGAACACTGCAAATTGGAAAAGAGGCACATGCGACATTCATTAAAAATGAGCGTTAACATCCTCCTCTCTCTCAAAAGCGGGGGTTAATACGTCGCGTGAGGGCAGGATGAGGAGCAGGCCAGCAAACAAAGACTTTCTTTTAGAAGCACATTGATTGTTTGACGTCGCTGACACGAAGAAGAAGAAGACATTGATTATATCTTCTCGATCGTCAACACATAACTGACGCGCTCGTCGGCGCTTAGACTTATGCGGCCCGTGTCGGTCACCAGCGCCGCCGGTGGTAAAACTATATAACTTGTCCCAATATGGCGGACACATAAATGTATGGCAAGCGACAAAAATAAGAGACGAAAGATTGTTTGTCGAGATTTTCGGTACCAGTTAGCAAGGGCTACATCGTGGTGATGTCAGCGTTTTTTTTTATAAAAATCTACAGTTTATTTTGGGAAGACTATCAGACTCAGATCATTAGTAATACTGTCCATCGGCAGCTACGGCCTTCTCCCATCTTTCAGGTAGCATGCGGATTCCGCGCTGGAAAAAAGTCTTCTTCTGTTGAGGTAATCCAGTCATCGACCCATTTTTCGGTATCGTCATAAGTAGAAAATCGCTGCTCAGCCAGGTCATGTGTCATCGACAGGAACAAATGATAATCAGAGGGGGGAATATCTGGTGAATACGATGGGTGGGGTAGGATTTCTCATTTGAGTTTCTCCGGGTAGTTTTTTACAACATTTGCAACATGGGGTCGTGCGTTGTTATGTTGAAGAATAAACTTAAAATTGGCAAAACTCTTTTGATGTTTGATAAGAATGATCACATAAACATAACAATATAAAGTTATTGTTTCTTTGTATTACATTTTAGACATATATTACGATATACGATATTAATATAGTATGTAGTATTTAATGGTTCCGCCGCATTTCGTCGCCAGAAAATTCGTTCAACGACTAATCGGTAACGACGTTGGGCGCACTGGACGTCTCGCTAACCTAAGTTATTTTGTTAACGAGACCTATACATCTCTAGACAAAGGCTTAGGTTTGGTTAGGTTAGGTTAGAGAGACATCCAGTGTACCAGTTGTTCCGTACGCCAAATGTTCCGTGCACCAGACGTTCAGTACGCCCCACGTCGTTATCGATAAGTCGCTGAACAAATTGTCTGCGGACGATAGGTTGTGACACCGTATTTAATGAAGTATCGAATGCAGCCGATATTTATTAATATACTTAAGATATACAACCTATAACGACGAACTATTTTAGGAATCTTAATAATGGCAAACGAAGCATTGGCCGACCCCATGCAAGATGGACTAACGACATAAGAAGAATAGCGGGAGTGACCTGGATGCGGAAGGCGGAGGATCGAAGAGAACGGAGACTTATGCGGGTGACTTATGTTCAACAGTGGACGTATACAGCCTGATGATGAATAATGGCATTAGTTTTTGAGATGCCAGTATGCATAAGAAACTATATCAACTCTATTAAAATATACATACTTTGAATATATACTATAGCGACATCTATCATACGATGATAACAATGACATAAATACTAGTTTCAACGTGAGTCGGTCTAGGCATAGCAATAGCCGAGTCGGCTGAGCGGTATGAATACCTGGGCATAGTTGGTTTCCAAGGTCCGCGGTTCGCATCCCGCTTCTGCCGTTATCTTTGCGCTTGGATTGACGCGTTGAAAAAAGAATTTTATCTATAGTATATGTATATTTAATTAATATATCAACTCTATTTGATAATGAGGCTGTGTGTTCGTGAAGACGTTGAATTATTAGAAAAGAAAACCTAATTCATAGCTGCATAATTTCTTGTGTGCTGTATAATACTTTTGTTTAAAGACACTGAGAGTGACACAATTTCTCCGTCTACCTGTGCGGCGCTTCATCAGGTGATAGCCAGACTCAAGGTCGTAAGCTTGGTTATCTTCTTCTGAAATCTGTACGCGCATAATATATCAACTTTCTGATGTAATATGATACAAGCTGATTGCTTTGATAAGGAGCTGTGAAAATAAATTTCCTAAATTGAACGTCTTCTTCATTTCCATTTTTAATTTTTATGTATTATTTGGCCTACAAATAATGAGTATTTTTTTTTTTTTTAATTTATTGCATATTTTATTATTAACTTTATGCGATTGAATTCTTTATTTGAAAAATGATTGAGTTTATTTATTAATCTATTTCACTGAACCGAAGTTCCAAGGTACAAAATAATAAGAAACAGAGTATACATTACATACAAAAGATAATAAAAAATAAAAATAACATAAAAGAAGAAGAAGGTGACACGTGTCAAAGATCATTGAGATCTAGGAGAACAATACCATCGACAAAAGAGGAAAAGGATCTAAGAAAAGTATCAATGTGTGCAGGTAGGCCAGTAAGGAGCGCCATTGCCGTTATACTAAATTGATTGCTCGAAGGTCCACAAGTATCAACTAGGATAAAAAAATAATGGATGGGTACGAGCACGGGGTGCACCTATCTGGAACGTACAAGTTGAAACATTCAAGAATCCCGCGGTTGTGAATTACACCGCGAAGAAGAAGGAATGAATGTTTGAGAGCAGCAATTTTCCTCCGGGAATCGGAAAAGAGTTGGGTAATATTCTGAATTGATTGAATTGAATTTATATATAGATGTATGGATATTATCCGTGACTGTATCATGTACATATGTTGGGATCCAATGAGTTGATACCTAGAAGGGATGTGTGCTTGAGTATGCATTTCTACATATTTCCACATGCAGCGTTTAACCAAATGTAACATGGTAAGTGTCATAAAATCCACAGATGAGACTTCAGCATCACTATCACCATCTGTAGGAATTCTCTTGTATGTGTTTACATAAAAAAACGGATGACTAGCCCGACGCTCTCCAGGCCTAGATTATTTTCTCATTAGTGGAAAATGAACTCATTGATATTCACACAGATTGTTATCATTTAAAAGGAAATAAATCCTTGCAACGACCACGGCTGACGTTCGTTTCAAGAGTTTGTTTCCACAAACATCATTGTTTAGCTTCCACACATTGTCCATGATGACATTAAGTCTTTATGTGTCGTCTTTGTTTCCGCGGACATAAGCAGGTTCCTGTCAACAAGGTCTCCGGCTCTTATCAGGTTACCGCATTGTGCTCGGTGACATAACACTAGCTCCTTATCGGTCAGAAGTTAAGCCTAGTGCCGTAGGTGTTCGCAGTACAGGTACACAGGCACAGCTCATTTTGTTGAGGTATCGAGCTTATTACTTAAAAACTACTTACAAACTTAATGCTTTTCCGCCATCTTAGCGTTAAACTTTTGGATGCCATGACCCTGAATAGATCTATGCAACGCCTCGTGAATTATCGAAGATTTGAACCCCTAAATGGTGTCCAATTTTAACCTTTTTTTTTTTCTTGGCATACGATAGTTGTCGCTATAGTTCAAAGCGATAACATTCACTGAAAATATACAGTTTTTTAACTCACCGGTGTGCTCACGGCACTGGCGGGCTTCCCGCAGCGGACCCATATTTGGGCTCATGGCATCCATACGGTTAAACTTGGGCCCTTATATAATCCTTTAGTATAACTAAGTGGTGGCAATTTGTGGTGACTGAATATGTGTTTGTAAAATATAGAATCCGAAACGAGTATAACCGAAAAAGAACTCGAGTATTGGAAGCTACCCAACGAATAGGCACACTCAAGTGGCAATGGACAGAGCATATCTATCGAAGAAACGACGGTCGTTGGAGGGGCGCCCAATAATTGGCAAACGAAGCGTTGGCCGACTCCCTGCAAAATGAACTGACGACATAAGAAGAATAGCGGGATTGGTCTGGTTGCGGAAGGCAGAGGTTCGAAAAGAATGGAGACTCATGCGGGAGGCCTACGTTCAACAGTGGACAGACATGAAATATATTGCAGATTTGAAACGGATGTGGGAATAAGTTAATCTTAATACATTTTTTTCTTCCCATATCCTCCTATATTGGGATATTATTTGTGATGAAATCATAAAACTTGGCTGATAGACCGAGGAAATCAATAAATCAATAAATCAATAAACCAATAAATCAATAAATCGGAGAACGGTAAATGGGGAATTATTTAACGTTGTTTCTTATGGGTGTTCGCCGGGTCTACACAAATTGAACGGCGCATACGGGAAAATGTATTAACGTGCGGTCTATGTGCTGGCTATACTCAGAAGGTCTACAGTGCACTTCGGGTCCAGTATAACAACGCCTACCGAATGTTGTTAGGTCTGCCACGATACTACAGTGTCTCAGGCAAGTTGACGAAGGTGCGAGTGGATGGCTTCAATGCCATAATAAAGAAGCGTTGCGCTTCTCTGTGGGCGCGCGTTCGCGGCAGTCTCAACGCAATGGGCGCTGTTTGGGCGGATAGGTGAGACTCACGGTTGGAGGGGCGCTGGATGTGCCTTCACGTGGCCATCCGGAGGGTATCCGGTGCTCCACTCACTGAGTAGTACAATAATAATAATAATGTGGTGTATGTGTACATGCCAATTTATACTTTATTTCTATTTTGTTTAATATTTTTTTCTGTATTTGCTTGGAATTATTGTATGTAAAATTTTGATTATGGCACTAGTAGCTGAATAAATAAATTATTATTATTATTGGTGTTCCACTGTGAATAAACCTACGCTAAACATCTTTTTTCTGTCCAATACCGAAAGTCTCTCTTTATGTAAATGATGATAGTTCGCCACATAGTATTTATTATAAAAAGTTTAACGAAACGTAAATAAATAAATACAAAGTCGTCAACCTTGAAGAAGACCCCTGCAATGGCGGTCGAAATATTGGATCAAAACAATTCGCCACACATGGTGAAACTACTGAGATCGGCACCTTGCTGACTGGTACCGAAAACTTCGATATACAATCTTTCTTCTCTTATTTCTGTTCGCTTGTCGTACATGTATGAGTCCGCCATTTTGTCATTTTGGACTAGTTACATAGATCGCCACTGAGGCGCTGCGTTCCAGACCACGGCGCCGCACGGCAGGGAGTCGTGTGCCGACGTCGGCGGGAGCATATTGTATTGTGGCCCGGCCTGAATGATGTGACTAGGTCGGGCCATAAGTTTGTAAAGTTATCGAAATATATATGTGTTTCAGAAAAAGTCTGTGTGTTATTAATCTGCTCCCCATCCTGCCACCACGCGACTGAATAACAACCATATTGAAAGAGAGGAGGATGTAACTACAATACCGAGACGTAAATAATCGGTATTGTAGTTACATCCTAATTCGTACTATTACGAGTTATAGCAAAATACTCGTAATAGTACGAAATCCGAGTTATCAGGCGAGGGAACCATTATCATACCAACATTGGATTTTTAGTAAGAAATGTATTAGTAATATGTTTTCCCATTTGAATATTAATACGGTAATAAGTTACGTTCTGATTAGGCATTGATGTAAGCAAATTTCAAATTTGTTTTTGATTTTTAAAAATATCTCTAAATTGTGTTGTCCGATATAATAACAATTAACAATATCCGGTTAACGTTCAAAGTAGGCTCACTGTGATTTTTTTACTCTTGGGATTGTATTCGTCTGCACCTTATTTGATTTAAGCATATTTTTTAAATAAAGGCACGTCTGTTCTGTGGAATAAGCAAATGAATAAATAATATATATTATGACAGAAAATTTAACCTGTTCGCATCGGTACCCGATATATGCCGTATAAGATTCCCCTAGCGTTGAAATCGGTAACCGTGATATATTGTTTTGCTACTTTCTAAGAATAGCTTTGTATGCATCATCTGATAGCTAAAGGATACAAGAATCAATGCGATTTATGAAAATAGAGCAGATAAGTACATTTATGCTTCAAATACTAGTTTTATAATTGACAGTTTAATTTGTATTCAAACCGAGCCGTAATGAAAGGGTTAAACTAATTGTGGGTATTTTAGAAAAAAAACATGTTTCGTTATAATATTAATGATTTTTTAATTTTAAAATCCAGGAATAAATAATCAATTTTAATTTTTAACCTATTACCGCCCACCATACACGCTTGTGTGCACCTGTTCAAATATTTATTGTATGCATTTTTTCTATCGTTATATTACTCTTCTAGAAACTATGGTAGAAATAAACTATAAAAAAATAATTTAATTAATACGTTCATAAATATCATTGGTTGATCGAATAAATGTGGATTTTAACCGCAATTATTTAAGTAAGTTAACGTATTATTTATTTTTAATAATAATTTAATATTTTCACTCTTTTATTATTATTATGTGTATACATACTCGTATATAATGATGCTATTATGAAGTGATGGATATTTAGTACTAGCGCATTTTGTTTGGCGTTGCTAAGGACTAGATTTTTTATCAAAACTAGTGGTAGACGAAAGTCGTCCCGTGAAGACCACCAATTCAAAGAAAAATTCCTGTAATAATGAGGATGATGCGTGAATGTTGGGCTGTTGTCTATGATGTTGGCGGATCGATACTCCACATGCAGCTTTTATTTCATAGTATTCCACAGGTGAGATTTCAGAAGCACTATCACCATCTGTCGATATTCTACCGTATGTGTTAAAAAAAACATGTGTGATAATAAGATTAAAGTCATCAACTGACAATTCTAAGATGGTCTCCAGGGAGGCCGAAACATGTAATCGTGTACAATCAATGTGAATCAAAAATATTTTTTTTTATTTAAAATGATGTACGATAATGTTATTTTAATGTTTGCATTTTAATGTTCGCGTGCAGTTTTTATGGGCGTCAACGGGTTAATTTCGAGATTTTTCAAATTCTTGCAACATTCAAAGTTCAATAATAATTTAAAAAAAAGTCCCGACTTGGAATAAAATAATTATGGAGAGTCTAGTTATGTGTAAATTATGCAAAAGTCAGAGGAGGCGGATCGCAGATCATATCAAATTAATTAATTCTATTAATTATCGACGCGAAAAAAAAACACTTATTAAATTAAAGCTTTGATAGTCCCGGGTTTAGCGATTCCGGCCAGTCATGTACATTATATCGGGAAACAAATGTTCTTGTCCATAGTTTAAAATTCAATTTAAATCGGCTTTTTATGAGCGAATAACAATTATAATAGTAATCGCAGCAGTTCCGAAACAGTTTGGTTGCCTTTTTTTTTTAAATGACGTTCGATTTTAAATAACTTGGTGTCTTGATTTCTATTAAGTTTTTTTTATATCAATTATATTGATATCAGCTCGATATAGCACTTGCAAGATGCTGCCGAAAAGCCTCGGTATACAATATTTCGTATTATTTTTTTGTTCGCTCGCCGGACACGCGTGTGTCCCCATATTGTTTGTTTGAAATATGTAGTTCTGTGGATCGCCGCTGGATGGATATCGGCGTTGAGTGTCACTGACCACGGGCACTCGGTGGCCAGTAGTCAGTTGTGATCGGTCTGAGACCTGAAGCATTTAGCTTCCCATCAATGATCGAAAGTTTGTCAGATGGTGATGGAAATATAGAAATCTCATCTGTGGATTCTATGACGCTTACCATATTATATACGCCTAAGCGCTGCGTGTGGAGGTTTTTTAAGTCAATATATACAGTAAAATATCGACAAATGGTGATAGTGTTTCTGTAGTCTCATCTGAGGAATTCTATAATGCTTACCATGCTGCATATGGCTAAGCGCTGCAAGTGGAGTGTTGATCCACCAACGTCATAGACTACAGCCCGAGATTCACGCATCATCTTTTATTATTACAGGAATTTACTATGAATGGGTGGTCTTCATGGGTTGACTTTTGTCTACCACGAATTTTAATTTATAGGCTAGGACTGGCATTTTACAGGTGAGGGATCAAATTCACACAAACCGGTAGGGGGGTATTTAAGAACTCAGAAACCGATTAATTTTTTTTTTAATATCCGTTGGGGATCGAACCCACGACCTTTGGATTGCAAAGCAAACGCTTTGGCCATTGAGCTACACCTGAGTGTTGATTGTCTTGTATCTGCGCTCTTTAGGAGCATTTACCAATTCATGGTTTTCAGATCACTTTCTCGATATACAAGAATTTGATCCCTCACCCGTAAAATGTCAGTCATAGCCTATTAATTAAAATTGTTGGTAGACGAAAGTCGTCCCGTGAAGACCACCCATTCATAGTAAATTCCTGTAATAATAAAGGATGATGCGTGAATCTCGCGGTGTAGTATATGACGTTGGCGGATCAACACTCCACATGCAGTGTTTAGCCATATACACCATGGTAAGCGTCATAGAATTCCTCAAAAGAGACTTCAGAATTACTATCACCATCTGTCGATATTCTCCTGTATGTGTTTACATAAAAAAAACTATTAACTAATTTATTTATTATATGGAAATCCTCCGTGAGACCGACGATTTTTTTAAAACGCCTAAATTATAAAGTGATGAACTTGACATCAAATAACGTCTTGCGACACACTGTTTGAGAACGGGTCTCTCGCTGCTATATTTATGGTCAGACGCGTTGTTCCCACACGAGAGGTCGGCGTTAGAAATATAATGAAAATAATTACGTTTAAATTGACCACCCATGCCACTTGTTGAGAACCGTCATTTGTAACAAGAAACGTGGGCGCTTTTTAATATGTAAATTCACTATCGGTCTATAGATATGAAATTGTATAATTTTTCTTTCACACGAATAGATGTACTATATATAGTTTTCGGTGGAATATATTTGTTAGTAATGATATGCCTTATAATATTATTCATGAAAATGAAATGAAATTTGCTTTTTTATGACAGTGCACACAGCAGAATACGGGCAGATGGTGATAGGGAATCTGAAATATCATCTGTAGAATTTTGTGTCGCTTACCATGCTGCATATGGCTAAGCGCTGCATGTGAAGTGTTGATCCGCCAACGTCATAGACTACAGCCCGAAATTCACGCATCATCCTCATTATTAATAAATATAAAGTAATCATTTGGCAGTAGAAAAACAATAAATTAGCGAAATAATTTAAAAATTAATTCATGTTAATTAATGATAGCTATAATATATATATATAATCGTGTCGGAAACAACAGGGTCAGATCCTGTCTGCCCAGAAGTGGGCGACGTCGATGGCGTTACTTCTGGCCATCATCAGGTCTTCCTGGGTGCAGCTATTCGGTTATACAATTATATATATAATGATAGCTTAGGTTAGGTTAGGTTTGCATTTTTTGGGTAAATTTTTTATTTATTATTTTTAATATACGAGTATTACTGCCATATCAATTTTATAACTGTCCACATTCATTCTGAGACAGTGGAAACTGCCAATTTATTTAGTCTACTGCCGAATAATTTGCTTATTGCCAATTGATTTACCTTGTCATGTTTAGGATGTAAACCAATCTTTGAACTTTCTGCACCATTTGCGCACGTGTTGTACGCTCATACACTTGTCTCCATACATTTAGCATAGCTGGGAATGGATTTCTACCGGCGCAATGTTTTGCAGACAGGAAACGGATCACCGAGCGCAGCTCACACCTTGCGGGCGAAACGAGTGGGAGATCCATCACGTACGGCTGCCAAGCCAAGACTGAGCTCTGCAGGCAGCTCGCTAGGGAAGGGATTTAGAGTGGGGGAACCAAGGTACACTACAGAATCGCGGGATCCACCATAACAGCGCTTTTAAGGACTGTAGCCATGAGAAACTTAATTTACGGATAACCCTCGTATATATGAAATTACTTTCAAGGTCACGTGGGCTGTTTTAGTAACACTACTATATTATAATATTTTTTTAAGAAACAACCAGGAAATAATAAATATAAAAATTCTTGCAAAGAGGCTAAAGGCTGTCATTATATAAAAAATAAATACTTGAAAAAAAAAGTACTTTTTAACAGCAGATGATCATCAAAACAAAAAGCATAACAAAAAATAATCATATTTTGTGATATAATTGTATACTTTTTTGTGATTGCTTGTAATATTCACATTACAAAAATGACAAATTATTGCCACAAGTAATTACAAAATAATGACGTAAAACGTTAATTTTTTCTACGATTACACAAGCACGTATATTATCATTATAATGATGTGACGTAAAAAATAATATTGTTTGAATATCATTGCCATTATTGATACTTATCTTGAAATTAAGTATCTCATTGAAAGAAGCTATTTATTTTATTAATCGATCGTCGAGTATATTTTTTAGGATTTTTTTATACACAAATACTCGTTACGACCTTCAGTTGAGATTCAAAATCATTATAATATTATTAGAAATAGTAAAACAAAAAGTTTGCATGCTCGTACGAGGGCGCGCTTGGTGAAACCATCACTGGTCTTCCTGGGTACTCGGACACAGTGCAAACTCCAGAAGGTGCGACAGGGTCTGCTCCACGCCGCAGTCACATTCAGTCGGTCCACTGTAAAACTGCCAGGCTTTCATTTGTGTCCTCGTCTTGCATACTCCGGTCCGAAGTCTGTTAAGGGACCTCCATATATTCCACCCCTGGTCGTGTCCAGGGGCTAGGTCCTCTTTCGGCACAATCTAATTATACAGTATTAAAGTTTATTCTAAAAATCCACCAAAAATACAATTTAATGAAACTTATAATTTTAATAATTCTATAACTTTCCGCATTAAGGTCGCTCCCGCTATTATTCTTATGTCTTCAGTCCATCTTGCAAGGCGGTCGGCCAACGCTTCGTTTGCCAGGTCTTGGGCCCTACTTCAATACCTTTCTTCCCCATCGACCGTCATCTTTTCATTAATTTCATTCAATCAATTGTAGAGCATTGAAGTACAATTAAAGAAGCAGATATTTACAGATATTTACATGATAATTAATCTCAAGACTGGTTCGATATTCTTATGAAAGTGCTTAAAAATATTGGAATTAACTGTAACCCATAATATAGTTCTAAATATACCCGATGATCGGTCACCGGCTTGCTAGACAATATATACAGGTGTAAATTGAACAATCTGCAAAGAAGAAAACCTTGAAGTATGTCGTAAATCTTGGTTTATTTGATTTTTCGAATCCCTGACTTGTCTTTATAAATGACGCCCACAAAAATGTTTTGTGAAGATTTTCTATTTTATAATTTTTGTTTTTTTATCTTCAAAACCCGTTATTTCCTAATTTGCAACACAATGGTGCCAACACGAGAATATGTAATTATAATTTATGAATGGTTTAAGGTGCATCTTAGATACCAACATGAAAGACAAATATTTTAATGGCGGACGTAAGCATCATTGAGAAATTTCATATGGTGTATAAACATACATTTCAGTGCCGGTTTTAGGGGGTGGCGAAGTGGGTCAGTGCCCCTGGGCGTCGAATAAGCTAGGGGCGCCGAGTGCAACCAATCTTGCCTAAATTTTTTTAATGTAAGCAATATGGGGCGCCAGAAAAAAAATGCCCTAGGGCGCCGCAGGGTCTTAAGCCGGTACTGCATACATAGGAATATTGTTATACATGCAATGGCTATCAACTATTTTAAAATGAGTAAAAAAAGATACTATCATTTACCAGAAACTATTTCAACTATTGAAGGGAGAGCCGAGTCAATTGAGCCGTCGGTAAAATAGCTCCGACGTAAGAGCCGCGACACATGAGTCGTCGGAATATGAACCACGTAATAATAAATGTTTAGATTTATTCTTAATTTTTAATACTTAATAATAGTAAACTAACTGATACTGGCCCACGATATGGATCTGACGAACGGTTGAGATTCCTAAAGAAACCTGATCAACAGATCGCGCAAATGCAATGACATCAGCATGATGTTGCCCTTGCTGACTGGTACCGAAAACCTCGATGTACAATCTTTCGTCTCTTATTTATGTTCTATTGTCATACATTTATGTGTTTTTGCCATATGTCATTTATGTGTTTTTTTGTCATATTGTCATTTTGGGCGAGAGCCCATCCCGAGCGCGGAGAGCAGTCGTGCCTCACCCGTTGGCGAGAGCATATTGTATTGTGGCTCGGCCTATGTGACTAGTTCGAGCCAGAAAATTGTCAATTTGTAACATAAATATATGTCAATGTGTTTCTGAAATTGTCTTTGTTTTGCTGACCTGCTCCTCATCTGCCCTCACGCGTCTGTATAACACCTTTTTGAAAGAGAGGAAGATGTTAGTATATCTCGGATACTATAGCTGCCGTATCTTAAAGTTCTTGGGTTTCTTCCCTGGTGGCCGTCATAAACCATATATGTACTCAGGAGAACCTTTTGGTGAAAATATGTCTTGGGACGAGCCATGGCCAATGGCAGCTGACAGAACTGACTAGCGGCAATCTGTAGTGACATATATGGAACATTCAATGGCTTAACCCGCACACATATACAATCTGTGAATATGTGTTGACATCAGCATGATGTAGTCCTTGCTTACTGTAACCGAAAACCTCGATAAACAACCTTTCGTCTTATATTTTTGTCGCTTGCCATTATGTATGTGGCCACACTGAGGCACTAGTACATAGTTTCGCCACCGGCAGCGCGGACGGCCTCGAGCCGCGCTAGTGCGGCCGGCGTCAGTGAGTCCCGAGCGATAAGCGAGACAACGTCATTGTTGCGGCCAGCGGTATGTTTCCGCTCGGCCCAAATCTTGTAATGTTTGTAAGTCAATAAAATCAGTGCGCTTCTACAAGAAAGTCTTTGTCTGCTGCCCTGCTCCTCATCCTGCCCCTCGCGACGTAATAACGCCTCTCTCTCCTTGTTTTGAGAGAGGAGGATGTTAGTGTGTACTAACGTAGGAACGAATACGTATAAATACGTATATAAGCCACTGCCAGCTTATAATTTAACTATTATTGAAGATGGTCTCCAGGGAGGCCGAAACATGTAATCGCTTAAAATAAATTTGAATCAAAACTAAATATTTTTTGATTTTTTAATGAAAATTAATTTAAAATTACAATTATGCAGTTCCACCAAGTGTTGTCAGTTGGTAACCTTAATGTTATATATGGAACGAATATGGGAAGAAGAAAATAATATTACATAACATCATTAAACGAGCAAAAGTAGATGCCGTCTAAGTGGCATAGCATCAGTATTTAAATATCTTCTCACATGAACTGATGAATGCGAATCAGCATTATTTTTATTTAAAGCAATATGCTCCAAAATAAGAGCGAATATGAGCACACCACAAGACATGCAAACAAAAAATCAATATCATTGTCTAACGGCATTTTCCTGTATGCTTAAACATCCTCCTCTCTCTAAAAAAAAGGTGTTATTCCGTCGCGTGAGGGCAGGCTGAGGAGCAGATCAGCAAACAAAGACAATATGGCAGACACATGAATGTATGACAAGTGATCAGAAATACGAGGCGAAAGATTGTGTATCGAGGTTTTCGGTACCAGTCAGCAAGGGCTACTACATGTCAACTTTTATTAGTAATATTTAGTGTAGTTGTCAGAAAATTATTTGAGTACCTTTGATCCCTTCTTAGCACAGAAAGGTAATGTTCAAAGTGTGTTTTGTCACGGATGCATGATGTGTTCAAGGTGGCTTAGAATCCGGCGTGTCGTGCTCTAACGCGTCGACAGACTTTTTGACAAAGGCGTAATTTGCATGTGCAAACGCATGCCATATAATCTGACACTAAGCTTCCCAACATGCTATCGGTTGTTGTGACACGTTTGACAGCCAAGTAATGCATTATTTAATCATTATATATGTGATATAATATTATTGACATTTGTGACTGTGAGAGCGTCAATGCAATAAATCCAGTAAGACATATTTGACAGCGTTCTGTATCCATACTGAAATGAACTGAATGCATAAATTATAGTCTATCTATCTATTGATATCAGCTTGTTATAGTTGTTTTAAGCTGATGCCGTAATGCCTCGAAAAACGATATTTTGTCTCTTATTTTTGTGCACTCGCCTGACATGCACATTTAATAATGTTAGTTTTAATTTTATAATATTACGCTGGCGTTTGCATACGCCATTTTACTTGTTGTGACAGTTGCTCCATTTCATGTTGGTGCAACTGTCATCATTAATTTACTTTTTTGCCGCGACTGTCTTGGGGCGTTAGATGTCAGTGTTCCGCAGTCGTCAATTAACTGGCGCCCGGCCATACCGGTCGGGCGTAGAAATCAATTCTTTAAAATAAACGCGAATTGTGCTTCGAAAACATATTGTTTGTATTTTCAATCTGCTCCTGCATCCTGTCACCCATTAATTCGATACCCAATTCAGAGAGGAGGATATCACTATATATAAAAAATAATGTTTGTATGTCTTTTATACATTCCTACACCGTTCATCCGATCGATATGAAACTTTGAGGAAATATTTATTTTAGGACTGTGAAGAGAATAAGCTACTCAAAATTTTATTTAATACAAAAAATAATTAAATATTCATAAAAATAGTGTTTTCATTCAAGATGTATACAGAGTAAAACAAGAGTAATATAAATAATACTGACAGATGGTGATGGTAATTCTAAAGTATCATCTTTGAAATTCTATGACGCTTATCACGATGCATATGGCTAAGCGCTGCCTAATTTATTGATATTATATGATTTTTTTTTTTTTTTAATTTAAGTCAATTGTCGATCAGTGACATGTCGGAGATTTCATGAACACGGCAATATTTTATTTTTAATTTAAGTTTAATGTGTGTTTCTTTATTGGTAAAACACAAATATATGTAATTGACATTTCTTCGTGAAAAAAAAACGGATTGAACGTCGAGTGTTTGCGAGCAATTAGCATACTCGGTACTCACGCATTAGTAGTGTAGTAGTAGTAGGTAGCCAACAGCACGCTTCGCCACTTATGCTTCACAAACACGGGAACTGCTTAAATAATACCGGACTTGTCAGGTGCGTCGCAGGCCATTAAGGTAATTATGTAAGCCCGGTAGCAAACTGAACCCCTTCAGAAGATCTTGGTGAATCTGCGGCCCGCGATGACTTCTTAAACGACCTGTAAAACACTATTTGGTAATCTTGTCGTATGCGGTCTACATTACGAATAAAATTTATTTTATTATTTTTCAATATATTAAATAAATAACCTAACCTTACCTAAACTAATCTAACCTAAGTTGTTATATGGTAGACCGCATACGACAATTTGATTTAACGATGACAAGATTACCCAATTTTTTATATGAAATAGCATGCATAAGAACATTCCGGAGCATTTCAGAGCTTACCGGTGTCATTTAGAAAAAAAAAAGGTTATTGGTCGACATACACCGGGTATAAGTTGGTGTCGACTGTGAGTGGGTTAGTCCAGGAGGAATTATTGTAGTTTTTTAAGTTCCGAAGAGCAGCGACCATGATAACAAAGGTAGAAAAGACTAAGTAAACTAATCCTACGCCATCTGAATCAGATACCCCCAACACCAACATTGAAGTCGCGAAGCAGCTTTCTAAGATCCACACAACCTCTCACATCCGGCCCTGAAAATGAGAGACTCCAGCTCTGGCGACAAGTTGCACCAGAGGATTTCATTACTCCAAAGGAAGGCCTCCCAACTGGCAAGAACCTTGACTGGCCGACCTAGAAATCCCTGAACAGATTAAGAACCGGAGTTGGTAGAACAAAGGACAACCTCGAGCTGTGGGGAATTCTTCGGCATTGAGAGCCACTTTTGTGTGACTGTGGAGACCTGCAGACCGCCTCACACCTAAGATCCTGCTCCATGTGCCCAACAAGCTGCGCACCTGTAGACCTAATGCTAGGCAACACACGGGCTATCGATGTCGCTAGATACTGGGCAAAAATAATTTGACGTTGCTGACACGAAGAAGAAGACAGAGCATTTCAGAGCTTACCGGTGTCATTTAGGAAAAAAATTAAATTTTCGGTTATTGGTCGACATACACCGGGGATCAGCAAATGTAACACGAATTTGTCGACTATGAGTGGGTGGGTGCAGGAGGAATTATTGTAGTTTTTCTTCTTTGAACTGAGTCAATCAAATCTAGAAGGTATTTTGGGGCTACAACCCAAAATTGACTGCCATATTCAAGGATAGAGCGGAGTTGTCCTCTTTATAAACGAAGAAGTGACGTGATCTTTATAATACACCTAGTTAAAATAATATTTATAAAAAGATAATTTTATTAGTCCACCCGTTCGAAGACAACTCTCCTTCATCAGGACAAACTTATAACAAACATTAATACTAAACAATTAATCGATGATAGTGAGAGAGAAGTGGAGGGGACAAGAGCCAACACTACGCATCTCTTTGGATGCTTTTGTTCAAATCTTCTTCTTCGTAGTATCAATCCGGTGGATTGGTTTGCATCAACAAAATCTTGCATCTCAATCTCCACTCCTCTCGATCCTCTGCAGTCCTCTTCAGCTCAGCATAAGAGCTACAACTCATGTCCTCGAACACTTGCTGGAAATACTCCCGTCTAGGGCACCCTCTAGAGTTTCTACACTCAACCATCCCTTCCACAATGTCATGAAGAAGACCATCCTGATCCATCGGGCTCGCCTCTCTGAGATGGTTCTTATAAGTATTAAATATTCATATATTGCGGCCCTACAAGCCCGAAAACTTGAACTTCCCTTGCATTACGGTTTTAGGTAGGTATCCGGAAGAGAATAACATCTCACTCGAACTTGCTTAATTACATACTTCAAAATATTCCGACTGTATTATTTAGCAGTTGGTAGCCGTGAAGAATCGCGGGAAAATGTACTTGTTAACTGAAAGAAATGTAGAAAGGTATTGTTTGATTTGTAATTTTAAATGGTTAAGTTGGCTACCGGCTGCTGAAGAGCGGTACATCTAATGGGGGAAAAATGGTCTCGTTTTGAAATCAGTTTTTTCACGGCTGATTTTCTGTTGTGTTTTGTAAATTTGTATAACAGTTATTCTGCTTTTTTTTTTGGTAATTAGATTTTCTTCTCAATTATTTAATACTCTTTATTTTAAATTAATCCTAGAATATTTTTTAAATTAACAGTTTTTTACATCATAAAACCTATCGAAACAATCAACAGAATATAAATTTATAGTATTGACCACATACGAGTACAGTGGTTCCTCGACATACTAG
>JAGTXR010000595.1:0-29110 GCA_022606575.1 Glossosoma conforme
TTTAATTTTTCTGGCTAATTTTTTTGTATGTATGTAAACACAAAATATATATTATTAATTGATATTTTCATATTAAATTATATAGTTTTATCATGACATTTACATAGAAACAATTATCACTCAATTATCGAAAGTTACAGATGGAATAAAAATAAAGTTTATTTCTAATGCAGAACAAATAATATCTTAGATTGTTGTCTCACATAAGGTGAAACAACATCCTCTATTGCTGAAAATTTTCATTTAAATGTACCAATAAATGTTGTGGTCAGATTATCAGTGAGAAAAATACTACACGTGCACGGTCACTAATAATGAAAAAATGGAAAGAACTCTTATGATATGGAGAGAAGACTGCAATGACAAAAACATACCTATAGGCGAAACATTGTTCAAAAGAAGTCCCAATAATTTATGATAATGTATAAAAAACCGGAGGATTTCAGCAGATCTTGGTCTCTTATAACAAAATACACTTAAATTAGACAATAGTTATTAATAATATGACAGAATTTTTAAAGGATAAATCCAAAAATACTGTATAAAATACCCAGTCTTCTGTTGTGAAAACTAAAAACCAATCTCAAAAAATAGTCGTACACATATTATTGTAAGTGATGGCGATGTTGAATGAATATTCCTTAATATTTTAATAAAGTTGTAGTTAGTAAGTATGCGAATGTTTATTTTTTTTTCATTGTTTATTTGAAAAATAAAGGAAAATAACTAACTTTGATTTTTTTCTTGAAACGCAAACCCTAATTTTGCATGAACTTCAAACCTCTTATTACACGGCGCTTTTGTAGGAGCATATAACCATTAGGGTGCCTCAAAAAAAAAAAACCTTTTTTTTAAGGCTCACTTCCTCATTTTGTGTAAATGATGTCCAAATGATTGTAAAAAAAATTTCACGTCATTAAAACCACGGGAAAAGATAGCGATTTGCATCGGAACATGTCAATACTAGAATTCTAAGGAGAAATTAGAGAGAAAAATAAAATTTAAATTAAAAAAAAACTTATTTTTTCAAAATATATAAATGGCTTAAATCACATTAAATATATAAATGTATTTTTATATCATCATTGATGACTTGGAAGTTGTTATAGTTGATGTGTATTATACTAATTAAACAAAAATTAAATTAAATCAATAATTATATATTACTAGCTGACCCGGTGAACTTTGTTTCACCCGAAAGGCAATAAATGAGCAGATTTTGGATTTTATTAAGTTGAATTTTTCGGCACAAATGATATCATATATTTGGTCTGGTTGAATTCTATTGCAGTAATCGACGAAACTTCAGCAAGTTTTTGTCAGCATTTCGACGAATAATCAAACGATATGCGTAATAATTCGGCGAGCTAATCTTCTTGGTAGTTTCTTCACCTGAAATTAAGACAATAGATTTGCTATTTTGTATGTAAAGCTAACATCCATATTTTTAGCATAATTATAAGCGGGTGAAGATAAATGATTTTAAATCGTTTGCCGGTTATTTTAACACGACACGACATGACCTCAGCCATCCCTTTCCCATATTTTTGATTGCTTGTTGAATATTGCATTTCTAAAAATTAAATCAAATAGAATTTTAGTTTAATTTAAGCTCAGCCGTTGTAAGTCGAAAACTATTTGTAGTCTATTGCCTAATTCATTTACCATTTACAAGTCTTATTATATTTTAAATTGGGTAATTGAAATAAAACTAATTTTACTATTCAAATATACATTTTTAATAAACATAAACATATATTTTAAAAATTAATTTAATTAAAAAAAAATTAAAAATATATGAAGAAACATGTAATCGCTTAAAATAAATTGTGAATCAAAATTAAATATTTTTAATTTATTAATTTTTAATGAATTATTTATTATTAAACATATACATCTTAAAATGATTTTATCTTATTTTAAAAAAATTGAAATAAAACATTTATTATTATTCGCTGATGATCTTAAAATCTTCTCTTCCATTTCCTCCATCGAAGATATGCACAATCTGCAATCTGATCTTAATAGTGTATCAAACTGGGTTGCCATTAATAAGCTCACGTTTAGTATCAACAAATGTAACGTTGTCTCTTTCTCCCGTTCTACAAATCCTATTCTGTCCAAAAACTACTTATTGCTCGACAGAGTAGCAGTTGTCAAGGATCTAGGTATAACCTACGATTCATTATTCACTTTCCATACTGACATAATCAATTTAACTTCACGCGCCAATAAACTTCTCGGATTCATCACCCGCCAGGCTAGTCAATTTCATAATCCTCTAATTTTTCGTACTCTCTATTCTTCCACTCGTTCTTTCTGTTCTGGAATATGGGAGCTTAGTTTGGAATCCCGATAAATCCAAATACATTTTCATGCTCGAAAAAAATCATAAAAAAATTCTCCGACGTCTTTATTTTTATATTTACGGTAACTATCCATTCAATTAATTTTATTCCGAACATTACCCAACTCTTTTTCTTCTAGGGATGCTTTCTTTCCATTCGCTAGAGTCCCGGAGGAAAATTGCTGCACTCAAACATTCATTCCTTCTTCTTCGCGGTTCAATTCACAACCCTGGGATTCTTGAATGTTTTAACTTCTATGTTCCAGATAGGTACACCCGTGCTCGTAGCCATCCATTGTTTTTGATCCCATTCGATGCTTGTGGAGCTTCAAGCACTCAATTTGGTACAACGGCAATGTCGCTCCTAAATGGCCTACCAGCACACCTCGATCCTTTTTTTACATCCTTTTCCTCTTTTGTCGATGGTATTGTTCTACTTGATCTCTGTGATCTTTGACACGTCTCATCTTCTTATTCTTTTGTGTTATTTTTATTTTTATTATTTTCTCTATTTATTGTATATTTATGTATACTATATGTTTCTAAATATTTGTACAAAAAAATGGAATTTCGATTCTGTATATAAATAAATAAATAAATAAATTTATAAAAAAAATGTGATGAAATTATTTTGAGCTATAAAAATAAATCCAAGTAAACATTGTGTATTACTTTAAAATATATATATTTATGTCGTCAGGCTTCGATTATCATTTCCCTCCCATCTTCTTCAAAATAGAGGGCGTGGCAGCTTTCCATACTAGAGACGATCAAAAAACGAAAGTGGACCTAGTTGGGACTTGTATACTCCAGCTGTGGCGCAGACACGGTAATGAATAATAATGATGTCTTTCTTCAAGCCTCCGTGCTTGCCTCGTCTTGGAAGGCCGTCGAAAATCATATGTAGAATGTGCCCGGAGCTCTGAGAGACAACTGAAATTGAATGAGGCGAGGACTATGGCCACTGCTATAGCTTTATGGTGACAGCTCGTGACGACCATGTTCTCTAGTTGGGGCAGCGCACGTTCATATATTCAGGTATTTCAAAGGTAATTGCTGTATTCGGGAACAGGTGAGAGCTTCTATTTCAATAGTCACAAAGTTCAAAACAAATAATAGTACATTGCAAAAATATTTTATCAACGTGAAATTTTATTTTCGAATAATACATTCATGGATTTTGAACATTAAATAATAAATATTGTAAAGGGTAAGCATTGAAAAGTCGACTTTACCCCCGATGGTCTGTGATCCGCTGCCTGGTATCTGTAACAACAAACATTTGGTTTGATAGCAAACAATGACAAAAGCAGATCAAATAATTAGTACCGACGCTTCCGAAGCTTGAACCATTTGATACTAAGGAGCGGCTTATCTGCGACACGCGGATAGCAACAGGCAGTGATCCATTCAAGATAACTTACTTCGGTAATCTAACGAGAACGGCGCAGCGATGTGGCATTTTCGCTGGACCGAATGCGACTGGTTAATTTACTGCTATCATTTTCATATTTGCCATATAAGGGGTTAAGAGCTCGCAGGTACGGAAAAGGAAATAAAAAATATACCTAAGTAAACGTTGGTTCTTTCCCGTTCAGTGTCGTGATATAGCCCTTGATTCTTTGTTTTTCGTCATCGTTATGGTGCAATAAGGAATCTATGCAAGTCTTGAAGTAGATTGAAGAGAAGCAGTCTGTCTTGCAGAACTCAATTATGTCCTCCGATTGATGGTACAGGGAGGTGCAGGCGTCGCAGATGATGTCCAGTTTCTGGTAAGCGAGAGAGTCGACGTCGCCCATACACTCGAAGCTCGCGCTATCAGGAACAAGGACCACCACAGCCGCGAGCGCCGCCAATATCTGCAGGTGTAACACTTATTATACCACACATCGGAGTCACGTACATACGTTCCAGCCTAGAACAAGTCTCTTGTTCACACTCACATGTTTTGCGATTACGCTGTGACAACCGTTCGCCAAATTAACTGAGTTTTAAAAAATCAACGTTAACACCTTTTCAAGCTCCGGATAAATGTGATTGAAAATGTAAGTATTTAGTTTATTTTGGTTATTTTTTTAGTATTGAAATATGAATGAATACATTTGATTTTAATCTTATTTTTTTTAAATATTAATAAAATTAGTACTATAAACTTGGTTTATTCGAAGTGTCCTATAAAACGGACCTTACCAATTAGAACTATAAGTAAGGGTGTTACTAGGCAGTCCTATTTAACGAAAATTGCCAATTGGACTTAGATGCTTTATTGTCATATGGAACAGACGTCACCCATTACCTAGTCATTAAAAATTACTTACTCCTAAACAACATTTTTTTAAATTCTTCAGTGATGAGTTATTAGATTTCATAGTTGAGATGTCAAATTTATATTCGGTACAAAACAGTGGAAAATCAAAAGCTGTGACAAGGAAGCAATTAGTCAAAGAGACAGCGCTCAACTTCAAAAAAATAAACTAATCTTGAAAAAGTTTCGGGTCCAGTGTGCTCTTGCGCTCATGAAGACCAATTCAAAACCTCAAAGACAGAATATAATGACTGGTTCTCCTAAATCTGTCACTAATTCAACTTGGTTGATGGCATACAATTCCTATACGAAACATGATCACAACTATTAATGAATACGTTACTTTTGTTATTCAATCTCTTATTTATAATGTTTAGTATATTGGTAAGCATAATTGGCAATGTCCGTTTTATGTGACATTAAAAAAACATCTTAAGTAGTATTTTTTTTCAAAAAATTCAAAAAGATTTTTCTTTTCTATACCTAAAACCAAGAAAAAAACTTACAAACCATTATAGGATCAATGAGTGGCAATTTAAGGAATAAATCCTAGGCTCCCAAAGTTATATGATCCATGATGGAAATGAACCCTTTTTAAATAAGCAGAATTTTTTATGATACTTATCTGTCTATATATATACAAGAAAGTCGGGTTATAACTGTTTTTATAACTCAAGAACGGCCTAACCGACTTGGCTGAAAATTGGTGGAAAGGTAGCTTAGAACCCAAAAATGTCCATATGATACTCAAAAATTGATTCGATTAAGAAAAAATATTGAACATTTACGTAAACATGTTTTCATACAAGACTTACTTGACAGCTGTCAGTTGAGAAAGTGTTGCCATAGCCAGCAACATAACTAAAAGTAGGTATTGTAAGTAGGTACCTACGTAAGGTACGGAATATTTTGAAACAAAAAAAAAACAAAAGACAGGAAAAAAAAAGACGAAAACAAAATAAATATTAGTCAAAATATCAGTTTAATCTTTTATTTGTTCAAAATGTTATAATAAAAAGCAAATGGAAAGGCATCTTCTTATTCTATTGTGTTATTTTTATTTTTTATTATTTTCTCTATTTATTGTATATTTATGTATACTCTATGTTTCTAAATATTTGTAAAAAAAAAAATGGAATTTTGATTCTCTATATAAATAATTAAATAAATATATAGATGTGCCATCTATGTTTTTTTTGTCTATGGTTTGATAGATATTTTGTCTATCGGTTGACGTTTTGTTTCGAGAGCATTCTGCTGATTTTATTATTGATTATTGATAATGCCGACACCAAAACGTTCGAATCTTTCACAACAAAGCCGTCACGCAACAAGGAATCGAAAAATTGTCAATGAAAGGACTGACGAAGAGCAAAAAATCTCGCGTGAACAATCCATCGAACCCATCTAACCTGTGGCACAAATACAAGAATAATATGTCAGAAGATATTTTACATCAAATTCGTGTTAGTTCAAGAAATCCTGATCTTAAGATGAATGAGGAAATACATAATCGGGCTTTGCTCTTAATCGAAGACATGTGTTACCTCATGTGCGGTAGTTTATTAGTCAGGTTAGAAATGCCAGCACCAAATCGTGAAATGAATGACTCATTTAATTGAGAATTGGAACGGGAACGTGAATATGATCACCATGAATTAGATTTAGTAGTTCAAACGAATGTACCGCTGTTGAATCCTCAACAAAAGGAAGTTTATGATACATTAATGAAGGCAATTGATGATGGAAATGGTGGTTTATATTTCCTGGATGCCCCTGGTGGAACTGGTAAGACATTCCTCATGTCAGTAGTTTTAGCCACTGTCCGTGCGAGATACAACATTGCGGTTGCAGTTGCTTCTTCTGGAATAGCAGCCACATTGTTAGAAGGATGCCGTACGGCTCATTCAGCATTAAAATTGCCGTTAAATCTTCAAACTATTGAAGAATCTACATGTAATATTTCAAAACACTTCGCAATGGCCAAAGTTTTATCAGAATCGAAAATCATCATCTGGGACAAATGCACAATGGCGCATAAACGTGCATTGGAAGCACTTAACCGATCATTGAAAGATTTACGCAATGACTCGAGATGTTTTGGAGGCGCAATGATTTTACTGTCTGGCGATTTACGTCAAACACTGCCAGTAATTCCAAGATCAACTGCTGCCAACGAAATTAACGCTTGCCTCAAATCGTCGAACCTATGGCGCTATGTAAAGAAGCTTCAACTGACAACAAACATGAGAGTTGCATTGATGAATGATACATCTGCTGAAGATTTCTCTGAGCAATTGCTGACTATCAGTAATGGTCGAGTACCTGTCGACATATCGAATGGATTGATTTCATTTCCTCAGAATTTCTGTTTCTTTGTCTCATCGAAAAACGAACTCATCAACAAAGTATTCCCAAACATCATGACTAACCACAAAAATAATGAATGGTTGAGTGAGCGAGCAATTTTGGCGGCTAAGAATAAAGATGTAGACGACCTTAACTACATAATTCAGAATGATATCATTGGTACACAGCATTCATACAAATCTATTGACTGTATAACGAATGAAGACGAAGCCACTAACTATCCAATTGAATTTTTAAACTCATTGGATGTGCCTGGCTTACCACCGCACAAGTTACGACTAAAAGTTGGCTCCGTAGTAATCATGCTTCGAAACATAAACCAACCAAAACTGTGCAATGGGACGCGTTTGGTGATAAGTAAATTGATGAACAATGTGATTTACGCGACGATACTCAAAGGAAAATTCGAAGGTGAGAAAGTCTTCATTCCGAGGATCCCGATGATCCCAACCGATATGCCGTTCGAGTTTAAGCGACTTCAATTTCCGGTCCGTCTTGCATTCGCCATGACCATTAACAAATCACAAGGCCAATCCTTGAAAGTTTGTGGTCTGAATCTTGAAAATCCATGTTTTTCCCATGGTCAATTATATGTGGCATATTCACGGGTTGGAAGACAATCTGCGTTATTTGTTCTTGCGCCTGATAATAAAACAAAAAATATCGTCTATCACAAGGTGCTTCACTGAAGAGTGCAACCCATGCACAAAAATACATGGCCAATAAAGAATCATTAAAATACTAGGATTCAAATCATTGCAAATTAAAGGACTGAAGAAGAACAATTGCACCTGGACGTATCGAAGAACGAGGATTTAATCCGACATTCAAGGTATTTATTTATTTATTTTTGTACTTACACACAATATAATTAACAGAATAACATACTACACTTATTACTTTGAATTATGTATGCTAATTCTAAAAAAAAGTTTTTATAAATCAGTAATATTGTATTTGCTTTTGATTCTGTAGATACAAGGACAGACTCACCATCGAATCGGATCATTCCAACCTCTCGAAGATGCACAGCATAAATTTGTACAAATATACTTCAATGACAATATGGAGGAAGAACTTGATCGACGTCTACAAAGTCGTGATCAGAGCGGATAAACGACCATCTGGTACACACGTCGTGATACTGGGCAACTACAACAGATATCTGAAACACGTCGTTCATATGACACGTTGCAATACCCACTGATGTTTTGGCAAGAAGAAGATGGATATTATTTCAATATCAAAATGAAAAATCTATTGAATGGTGAGTAATCAATATATATATAATCAATATCATAGTTTTGATTCCGTCATGACATACATTTTACAGTGCTTGGTTTTGCTTTTTGTTTCCAATAAAAGACCAATTACACTGCTTATTACCAGGAAAATAACAAACTTAAAGATTAAGATGTTTGTTTAGAGAAAATTGGACAAATAACCGGCAAACGATTTAAAATCATTTATCTTCACCCGCTTATAATTATGCTAAAAATATCGATGTTAGCTTTACATACAAAATAGCAAATCTATTGTCTTAATTTCAGGTGAAGAAACTACCAAGAAGATTAGCTCGCCGAATTATTACGCATATCGTTTGATTATTCGTCGAAATGCTGACAAAAACTTGCTGAAGTTTCGTCGATTACTGCAATAGAATTCAACCAGACCAAATATATGATATCATTTGTGCCGAAAAATTCAACTTAATAAAATCCAAAATCTGCTCATTTATTGCCTTTCGGGTGAAACAAAGTTCACCGGGTCAGCTAGTAACGTTATAAATAATAAACGCGCATTGTTCCGGAATCGAGTCCTTGGATCCCGTAAGTGACGACGTTATCCAGTGACGGTGGAGTGGAACAATAATAAACATGAAATATGAATCACTAGAATTTAAATTTACACTCGTTATTTTTACTCATTATTATACACATTTAATAACATCAGTCTTTTGATTATTTGAAAAGCTTTGTAATTTTTTTAAATTTAACCTTGAATGGCGTTTTAAAGACACACACTTTAATAGTTAAGAAATGAATATTTGTTTAATAAGTAATGAGAAATTCAAACTTGACGTAGAGTCACCAATATTTTCATATTTGCATCATTTTATTTGCAGTAACTAGATAGAATCAAATGGAGCATCGTTGGGCTGGCCGAAGTTAGACGAGAAGGAGAAGGTCTGATTAAACTCAACTCAGGACATCTCTTATACTATAGAGAAGGGGATCAAACCTCTCAAGGTGGAGTTGGCTTCCTTATCAACAAGGAAATTGCCAACAACGTCACCGAAGTTAATAGTATATCCCCCCGAGTATCATACCTGACGCTTAAGTTATCGAACCGATACTCCTTACGAGTGGTGCAAGTATATGCCCCAACGTCTAGCCATACCGATGAAGAAGTAGAAGCTCTATATGAAGACATCGAAAAAGCCCTACAATACAATAAGACACATTACTGCATAGTTATGGGAGACTTTAATGCTAAGATTGGAAAGTGCTGTGGAAACGAGAAATTTATAGGACAATATGGAACCGGACTCCGAAATAACAGAGGACAGATGATGGTAAACTTTCTACATGCTAACAAAATGTTTTGCATGAACACATTTTTTAAGAAAAACCAAAACGCAAATGGACCTGGAGAAGCCCGGATGGTAACATAAAGAACGAAATTGATTTTATTATGGCTAATAAGAAGAATATAGTCACTGATGTCTCAGCGATGCAATGCTTTAGTACCGGAAGTGACCACCGTCTCGTTCGAAGTACTGTGCACCTAGACATCAAACTGGAAAGGAAAAAGCTAATAAAACAAAGAGTTATACGTCCGTTAAATGTTCAGAGCAAGCTTGAGGAAACTTTTCAGCTTGAACTACAAAATCGATTCGCAGCACTGGAAGATAGTGATGACACCGACAACGTCAACAAACTTAACGAAAGAATCATTAATAGCATTAAAGAAACTGCCAAAAAGTCATAAAGCAGTGCAAAAAGAAAAAAGGGTCAAAATTCTCAGACAAAACGATAGCTCTTATGGACGAACGTCGTAAAAGCAGAAGCATCCAAGATTACAATACCCTGAACAAAAAAGTGAAAAAATCCATGAGATTTGACATTCGTCGTTCAAACACCGAGTATATCATGGAGATTGTTGCACAAGGCCGAGGGTCAAATGCATTTAGCAGACACACCTCTATAGGACAGGCCCAACTTTCCAAATTAAAGACACACGATGGGAAGATAACAACAAATCTTAATGATATACTGAAGGAAATAGAACATTTCTACGGGTTATTGTATTCATCTACGATGCCAGGTCCTAATGACAGATCTGCGGACGACAAGAGGGCTACTCTCACAAAGCACTGGTCTGAAGACATCCCAGATATAAGTATATTCGAAATTAAATCGGCCCTAAAACAACTTAAGAACAACAAAGCCCCTGGAGAAGACGGAATTACATCTGAGCTTCTGAAAGTAGGAGGAACCCCTCTGTTGAAAGAGCTTAAAAACTATTCAACAAGGTAATAGAACATGGAGAAACCCCGGCGACATGGAGTACGAGTATTGTGATATTGTTCCACAAAAAGGGGATAAATCACTGCTCAAAAACTACCGACCCATTTCCCTTCTTTCCCATGTGTATAAAGTATTCTCCAGAATTTTAACAAACAGGCTGACGGGTCGATTTGATGAATTTCAACCTCGAGAGCAAGCTGGGTTTAGGAAAGGCTTTAGTACAATTGATCATATCCACACGCTAAGACAAATCATTCAGAAAACCGAAGAATATAATCAGCCACTCTGCCTCGCCTTTGTAGACTATGAAAAGGCATTTGACTCAATCGAGACTTGGGCAGTGCTAGATTCACTACAACGCTGCAAAATAGACTATCGGTATATAGAGATAATAAAATCTCTGTACAAATCTGCAACAATGATGGTCCAGCTCCATGATAGCACTAACAATATTTCTATAAACAAAGGTGTTAGACAAGGAGATGTTATATCTCCAAAACTCTTCACAAACGCCCTAGAAGATATTTTTAAACTGCTATCCTGGACAAAATGTGGAATAAATATTAACGGAGAGTACATTTCTCACCTCCGATTTGCAGATGACATAGTGCTAATAGCCGAATCACCTAACAAGCTCCAAGACATGCTCTACGACCTCAATGAAGCGTCGAACAAAATTGGTCTGAAAATGAACATGGATAAAACAAAAGCCATGATTAATAGTCATATTTCACAGACCTTTGATCCTATTTCCATTGGAGGAACAGAAATAGAGGTTGTAAACGACTATACCTATCTGGGACAAGTAATACAACTAGGGCGAAATAACTTCTCAAAAGAAATCGACAGGCGTATACAACTGGGATGGGCAGCATTTGGAAAACTAAAGTACATTTTTAAAGCGAAAATTCCGCAATGCCTTAAAACTAAGGCGTTTAACCAATGCGTCCTCCCTGTATTAACTTATGGCGCAGAGACGTGGAATCTGACAGCAAGTCTTACCCATAAAATAAAAGTCACCCAGCGTGCTATGGAGAGATCTATGCTCGGAGTGTCGCTAAAAGATAGAATCCGAAACGAGGAAATACGCAGAAGAACTCAAGTAGTGGATGCTACCCAACGAATAGGCACACTCAAGTGGCAATGGGCAGGTCATATCTGTCGAAGAGACGACGGTCGATGGGGAAGAAAAGTATTGGAATGGCGCCCAAGAACTGGCAAACGAAGCATTGGCCGACCCCCTACAAGATGGACTGACGATATAAGAAGAATAGCGGGAGTGACCTGGATGCGGAAGGCGGAGGATCGAAGAGGATGGAGACTCATGCGGGAGGCCTACGTTCAACAGTGGACGGACACAGGCTGATGATGATGATGATGATTTGCAGTAAAATGTCTTCAACAGTACGAGTATATTCAAGTACGAGAAGGATAAATCTAGACTCTTTGGGATATAAATCAATAATGTCAGTTCACATAGCACCAAACTCATTGCACTTATAATTCAGCTTGTGGGAAGACTTCTAGTTACAATTGTTAAGGGCAAGTATTTACTTTTTTATAAAATAAAACGCATCGACCCACGACTTTATGAATCAATCTTCATTAGTGCAATGCTACGTATGCTAGGTCTGTGCAGAAATAAAACATGCTAAATTATTTTGCTGTCAAATAGTGCACTTTTGGACGCGTAGCAACGCGCACCGGGAAACGCTAGTACTCGTATATACAGAAATGGTATTAATTGAACGTTAACAAATCTTGAAGTGAAAATTAGAAAAAAAAATATGTAGGAATGCCCTCTTGACGAAACCGAAACATATGAATAAAATATGGAATTTTTACACTAAAAAATAAAAGTTACACTTTAAGATTCCACCAAAAATTATAGATTAAAAACCAGACGTATTTTATATTACCTTTATTGATGCAAACATTTTTAGCCAAGTGTGTGGAGCAAATATTTTCAAAATAATTTTAATAATTACTGATGGCATAAGAAAGAACAATCTTCGGTATTTATAGTAGTCCATTACCCCATGGTTTATTTTTTGTTATCATAAATTTTAATCGATTATAATAACACAGAGTATTTCAATCGTAACGAATTTGGACGTGGAATTAATATTGTTATTTGAGCTAAAGCTTACAGAATCATATTAGCCACAGCCGTAAGACTTTGTATTGTTGTGTGTCAACAATTTGTGATGCACATACGCTTCAGCTATGGAGCGGATACAGAGACGTAGACACATTATTTAATTATTATGTATAACATATATAATGTGTATCTTCATTCTTGTAAGCATTAAAGCTGGCAGATATATAGAGTATCACCAGTGGGAGCAAGTACTGAAGTGGGATTACCTGTTTAAATATATAGCATCTAAGAATTATATGATTTAATGTACAAATAAAAAAACTAAGTGTATTAATAATATATAGATCGTGTCCGTATTTCGACGATAAACAACTTTTTCTTCTATATAAAGGACAAATCGGCCCTATCCTTGAATACAGCAGTCACCTTTAGATTGGAGCCCCAAAACACCTTCTAAACTTAACAGACTCAGTTCAAAGAAGAAAAATTCGTTTGATAAACAATGACAGTCTTACGTAATGGAACACAGGCGTAACTTTGGTTCACTTAGTCTTTTCTACCGTTATTACCACGGTCGCTGCTCTTCAGAGCTTAAAGAACTAATTCCTTCTGCACCCACCCACAACCGGTAAACTCGTCTCACACTTGCCGAACATCCATACACGATTAATATGTGTAGACCAAGAACTGTCATTTTCCAAAGCTCCTTCCTTAACGCCACCGGTAAGCTTTGGAATGCTCTTCCAGCGTCTGTGTTTCCTCCTTCCTACAAACTAGATCTCTTCAAAAAACAGATAAATATACACTTACAATCTTTTCAACCCACAAACAAACACGAACGCGTCACACGTTTCCCGCATGCAGCATCCAGCCTCCCTGTCTGAGCGTCATAGAGTGCACTGGTCTTGACCGACTGTGCTCTCTAACATGCGATTACATTAAAAAAGAGGAGGTAAATACATTTTCAAAATGATTCAAATTTATAAATGCAGGCAACAAATCATCTTAGCTTTTGTTGAGATTCCTACAGGCGCTCTATAGTCGCCACATTATTGTGATCAGGAAGCGAGCTTCTCCTGCAGATCACCGCTCTCAGTGACATGTGCGCTATGATACAACTCTATGGTACAAATACAAATAATCTTTCAATAAAATAATTATAACAAAACCTAGGAAATTTCGAATAGTAATTAACAATGATGAAACCTTAATCAATAGCTAATTATACTAAATTATCCACTATAAAAACACAGGGTGCACTGTTTTATCCTCCACCGTGACGTAATGAGCTGAAGTGTAATCATTGCTATTAGTGACATGTTAGCTACACTGTTTACTCCTTAATGTGTATTATTAACAGGTGATAAAGAAAATATGAAGTTTCGATAATCACAACATTGTGAAATATATGTAATGACAGGGATAGATGATCTAGAATATCTAGATTCTAGGCGGCTCAAAATTAGCTTTTATATACAAATGTTTTATTAAGGTCTGGACTTTACCCGCCTCACACCCGCATCACACCGGACTAAAGTTAAGTCTCCTTGATGATGCGCTCATTCAAATTATGATCAGTTAGCAACTGATAAGTCTAGTGGGAGAGTTCCCCTCTGAGCAACTGTGGCCACTGCACAGAAGTGCTCAAAGAAAAAACCCGTGAAAGAGATTAGAATCGCATTCAAGGGTTGTAAAGAGATGGAGATGGAAGATGTGGAAGAAGAAGAAGAGTCTGCATGCCCGATAGGGCTGAGACGATTACCTCGAACTGCATCGAAAAGGACTCCTCTTTCTAATAAGGGAACTGACAGCCCCAGAGAATGTGCTCTGAGGTATGGAAGGGGGCGCCACAGGGCAACTAGGGTTTGAAACTAAATAAAATGAGTATAATCTGTCATTAAAAGCGCCGTGCCCAGTCATTAGCTCGGTAGACTAGTGATCAGGGCCTTTCCATTTAGCAGTTAGTCTGAAGTAAATGTACTTGACTAGGTGTCTACAATGATGTGTGTGCCATCTGCTATTGACTGACTACACCACTAACTGAGGACTAGTTTTAAAGCTTTAATGTTTATTTCTGATCAATTGTTATAAGAATTTTGACGAAAATCAATGGGTTTTGTAACATGCATTGTCATAACAAATCATCAGTGACAAATTATATTATTGGTAATTTTGTACTTATGGTCATGTGTTTCTGATAACACAATAAATCCCATTCTTGGCTTTAAACAGTAGAATGAAGTGACAGACAAATTATATCATGCATACAAATTTTACTGAAATGCATTATAGTTGGGGTATGTATTATTTTAAACTAAATCTACAAATATATACTACAAGCAGGCCTTACGTGTTCATTAAAGCAATAAACATCCTTACAAGATTATATCATGACAATTATTCCAAACAATAATTACTCAAATATAATAAGAAACAATATTCAAAAATACAGTGGTCTAAATTTTCAACTAAAAAGTTGTTTATTTTTAACGAATGCAAAAAATACATTCAACAGTTATACAAAGACAACATTTAAAGGCGTTTAAGCTTTCGATCGATCATTTTATAGATAAAAAATAATCATTTTACAGTTCGAATTAAATAAATTGTAGGGCTCAAGACTGGGAGATGTCAAACGTTTTTTGTATATAACTTCGTCATTATATTTCCAACGTTCTTTAAATAATTACCGGGAACGTTAGTGGCGACACCCAGTCTGGGAGGATAGCTTGAAATGTCGTGTGACTCTCAAAAATATTTAATATTATGTTATTACATATTTAAACATAATAACTAGAATTAACTAAGTATTTTTGAATTAATTAAAAAAATTAAATAAATTAAAAAATTTCGACGGAAAGCTACTCAGACCACAATGCCATAGTTTTCAAATTGATTCCTGCAGGAGTGCGAACCATCACCGTAAAACAAACAAGGCTATATGCCACTGCAAAGGCAGACTGGAACAAGTTCTCAAAAATTTTTCGGCAATCAATTACAGAACTGAAAGAGACCGTTACTCCTTCCACAAAAGAGGAAGTTGAAGAAATGTGCCAGCACATGAATTCGGCTCTGAAATTGGCTTGTGACGGAGCGATTCCAGTGGTAAAGCGATCGACGTGTCGAACATGTCCTTGGTGGACGACAGATCTTCAACGGCTTAAAAGAGCGGTTATAACAGCCAAAAGAAAACTCCGAAATTCGGATACTGTCCGAAGACAGGTTACACTTCCAACATATCTTCAAGTTCGGGAAGAATTCAGGAATGCAGTGTCTGATGCGAAAAACGCCAGCTGGAAAGAGTTCTGTCGAATTCAGGATCGTGAGACGGTGTGGTCTATGCTTTCCAGGATCACCGGAAAACGGAAGTCACCTATGCCCAGCACTATTAAGATCAATGGAAGGACATGCGGGAATGAAACTGCCACTGCAACAGCGCTGCTACAACACTTCTTTCCTGACGACACAGCGGAATCAGATTCAGCTATTCATCAGCAAACCAGAGATTCCCGTATTCTGAAGCCTGACACTCTCGACGATCTGCTGTTTACAAGTGAAGAGTTCTGCGAGCTCTGCACAGCATCAGCCCAAACAAGGCACCAGGTTTAGATGGCTTCACCTCAGACATCTGTAAGAGTGCTGTTGGAGAATGTCGTGACATTATAATTAAATTAATGAACGCATGTCTTACGACCGGATGTTTTCTTTCTGCATGGAAGGAATCCAACGTCATCCTGATTCCGAAACAAGGGAAACCGTCAGATGACGTGGGATCGATGCGACCTATCGGACTACTACCTGTGTTTGGACGGGTTCTAGAGAAAGTAATAGTCGGAAGATTATCCTGGATCTTCGGGTCGAATAAGCTGTTAAGCGAAGACCAATACGGATTTACCCGACAAAAATCTGCAGAAGATGCCCTCAACAAAGTAATCTCCATTCTGCAAGAAACGATCAAGAAGAAGAGGATTGCCTTAGCGGTATCACTGGACATCAAGGGAGCGTTCGATCACGCATGGTGGCCGTTTCTCTTGGAACAACTCTAGCTGAAACGCTGTCCGAGGAACCTCTACTCGTTAATACAATCCTATCTGTCGGGAAGACGGGTTCGACTTGTTTTTGGGGACACCGCTGTGAGCAAGTCAACATCTTTGGGTTGCGTGCAAGGATCTGCGTGTGGACCATTCTTCTGGAACATTATCGTGGATGATCTCCTACAAAGCGGCTTCGGTGACGACACCTATACACAAGCTTACGCCGACGACATCATTCTGATCGCGGTCGGGCGAAATATGCTAGAAGCCGAAACGCGGGCTAACAACGCTCTGAAGATTATTCAAGATTGGAGCCGCAAGTGTAAGTTGGAATTTTCGGCGCCGAAGACTCTGTCGATGTGCGTTACTCGCAAAAAAGTTGACCGAGAGCCAGATCTCTATCTTGGTCCTTCCAGAATCAAGGTTGTCGATAATTTCAAACTCTTGGGCGTGATCATAGATAAGAACCTTAACTGGTCCAAGCACGTAGACTTCGTATGTCAGAAGATGACAAATGTATTTGGCGCGATCGCACGAGCAGCAAAACCAACGTGGGGTCTGTCCTCCGGAGTTTTGAAAACTCTTTACAAAGGAGCTTTGGAACCAATATCTTTATACTGCTCTAGTGTTTGGACCGATGCGTGCAAGCGCAAAACAGTCAGAAGACGACTTATGCAGGCACAGCGACCCATCTGCATCCGGATCTGCCGCGGGTACAGAACTGTTTCCGGCAACTCCGCACTGGCCATCTCTGGCATGCCTCCGCTCTATATCCGCGTCATCGAAACGGCTGAAGCATACAAAATCAAAAACGGCACCGCTTCACTTGACTCGTTACCCAGCGACAGAACGTGTATGCGAACTGTCGACTGGAGATCACTGCCGCATCCGGCTGCACAGTGCGGAATAACAATCGACGGCAAGGCGACAAGAGAATCCACTGAAATCACCATTTTCACTGACGGTAGTCGACTTGGTGGCAAGGTCGGAGCTGCATTTGTTGCCTACAGAGCCCAAGAAGAAATATGCTGCAGGAAATACAAGCTCGAAGACTGCTGCTCCGTCTTCCAGGCAGAGCTTCTGGGTATCAAAAACGCGCTGAGCTAGCTAATGAACAAAAATTTCAAGGACATTTCTGTACGCATCGAGTCCGATTCTAATTCCAGTCTCGTTGCACTGAAAGATGGTGCGAGTCTCAACCCTATCGTGCGGGAAACACTTTATCTCTGCGACCGAATTAAAATGTCTGGAAACCAATTGGCCTTTCGCTGGGTTAAAGGCCACTCCGGTGATGTTGGCAACGATCGGGCCGATGAGCTTGCCAGAGAAGCTGGCTGCATAAGAGCGGCGTCGTCATACGACAAGTTTCCAATCAGCTATGCCAAAAGCATCCTCAGAAAGAAAACCATCGAACATTGGAACGAAGACTACCTAAAAAAACTCCGCAGGTAGCGGTACCAAAAGGTTCCTTAAAGATATTCCTGAGGCACTGAAAGTAGCGAAGACCAGCTCTCCCTCTTTTGGCATGACTCAAATACTAACGGGTCACGGAGCTTTTAAAAGCTATCTAAAGCGATTCTGCCTTGCCAACACCGACACCTGTCCTTGCGACCAAACATCGGTCCAAGACGTCAGCCATGCACTGTTCAGATGTTCGATTACGGCACAGGCAAGATTTCGAGCGCAGCATGATATGCAAACTCAGTTGGAAAGCGCTGATGACATCCGAAGGGTATTACTCGATAAAGAGACTGCTCAGAAAATGAGATTATACGCAGACGATATCTGCAAAGGGATAAGACAGGCCAATGCTGACGAAGACACCTAAACAGGGAAAACGCATAATCTTTTAATATGTTCTCTTTGCAGGAAACATGATATGCTATGAATGAATTTGCTTACAGGAGACACAAACAGACTTGACAAAATCCTTAAGGGAATAGAGATAGATGCCGGAGGAAAAGAAACCAAACCGGAAGGCCGCAATGAGCCGGCCACCCCGTCTGAGTTTACCGTGATTCCTCAGACGTCCTTTTTTTTTTTTTTTTTTTTTCTGGAGGAGAGAATCTTCATAAGACACTCATCGAATCGGTATTCGAAGAGTAGTGTCGGATTTTTACCGACTAAACTCTCCCCTTTTCACTCCTCTTCCTCTGCCGGCGTTCGCTATTGAGTGAATTACTGCAGCAGAGGAAGCAATGGAGCTTGTTAGCCTTCGGCGTCTACGTCATTGTGCAGTCTTCTTTCCCTTTCTGCCTCTTCTTTCACTTTCATCACCTTTCTGGCAAATACAGCTAGAGCGTTTCGCATAATGTCGTTCTTTAAGGCGCACTCAATTCTTTGTTGTTCCTGTATTTTTGCCGATGTGACCAGCTCAGCTCTCTCTGCCGTCCATGCAGGGCAGGTTAGCAGTGTATGCTGAGCGTCGTCACTTGCAGATGTACAGTGATGGCATCTTGGGCTTTCTTCTTTTTTTATTCGATGGAGATATGTCCCAAAGCAGCCGTGTCCCGTGAGCAGTTGTGTGGTGTGGAAGTCAGGAGATGGGGACTTCTTTTCGGTCCATATCACAATGCTTGGGATGAGTTGATACGTCCAACGGCCTTTGGTTTCCTTATCCCATTTGTTCTGCCATTTTTTCATCAGTTCATCGTGAGCCTTTTTTCGTGCTTCTCCTCGCTTATTTTTGTCGCACTTGTAGATAATTTCCCTCTCTAGCGCTAGCAGGTCGATTGGTGGGGTTCCCGCGATTACCAGTGTGGCACATTCAGATACAGTGGAGTAGGCTGAGATTATTCTAAGTGCACTTCTTCTCTGGACTGATGCCAGGAAGTTTCGTGTTCTGTCCACCTGCATGCTGCTGGCCCACACTGGTGCGCCATACAGTAGGATTGACTGTACCACGCTATTCAGCAGTTTCCTGCGAATTGGCTTAGGGCCTCCGACATTTGGCATCAGGCGTCCGAGGGACATGCCAACTGCTTCAGCTTTGACTCCTATTGCCTTAGCGTGCTCTCTTTATGAAGTTTGTCGTCAATAAGGACCCCAAGGTAGCGTATTGTTCTCTTTAAGGCCACCTCATGGCCTGCGACATTTACTCTTGGCGCGGTATATTTTCTCTTCCTTGTAAAAAATATCGCCTCAGTTTTGTGTGCAGCGAGTTCGAGGCCTGCTTCCATGATCCATTTGTGTGTTTTTCGTAGAGTTTCGCTCGCCAGCATCTCTATTTGTCGTGTCGTTTTAGCCACAACTATGATTCCGACGTTGTCTGCAAAACCCACTATCGTCGCTCCTTCCGGGAGGTCCAGCTTCAGCAGTCCATCATACATGATGTTCCACAGCGTCGGGCCAAGAACCGATCCCTGTGGAACTCCTGATGTAATTTTACGTTCACCAGCCTCCGTCACTAATATTCTGTCGTGGAGATAACTGTCAACGATTCGAAGCAAGTAGTCGGGAATATCCTTTAGTTTTCTGAGTGCTTCCTTTATTCGGTCCCATCTTGCCGAGTTGAAGGCATTTTGAATGTCTAGACTCTAGAGTTATCAGTATTGCCTTCTTACTGGCTTTGACAGATCGTTCAGGGGCATGCGTTCTTTATCAAGTCGATTACGGCGGTGATGGCATCTATGGTCGATCGACTAGGTCGAAATCCGTACTGTCGGGGTGAAAGTCCATCTCTTCCTTCCGTTATCGTCATCAGTCGCTGCAGAATAAGTCTTTCAAAAATTTTTCCGAGGCCATCAAGCATGCATAAAGGCCTATAAGATGACGGTTCATCGGGCGGCTTATTCTCTTTTGGTATGAGCACTAGTCTCTGCCTTTTCCACGATTTTGGGAATTTTCCGGTTACAAGACAGTCGTTGTAGACCTTTAAAAGCGTTCCCGGGCAGGCTTTTATCGCTAGCCGGAGCACCTCGTTAGGTATTCCGTCGAGCCCTGGTGACTTCCCTCGTCCAATATATTTAAGTGCCGTCATCATTTCCGAGGCTGTGACTAACGGGACATCTTCTGGGTTGATGTTCCAGTTCTCTTGTGCTGTCTCTTTGTGATTGGGGAACAGTGCGCTGACAACCCTGTTCAGGTTACTTTCCTCGTTGAGGAAAGGCACTTGGGGACGTCCAGTGATCCTGCCTCTTACTAGTCGGTAGGGCAAGCCCCACGGGTCTGAGTCTACGGTCTTGACGAGTTTGTCCCACATGGCCGCTTTGCTCCTTCTAATAGCAGCGGTGAGAGCTCTCTTTGAAGCGCGATAGTCATCGCGAGCAGTTTCGGTCCTTTCCTCGTCACCTCTGGGCGCTAATCTCTCAACGGTTCTACGCGCACGCACGCATGATCTTCTTAGATCGGCAATTTCTTGAGTCCACCAATATCGTGGTCGTTTTTTGGTGTTATTTCCTCGTCTTTTCATTGAGGCATCACAGGCTCGAACAATTAGTGATGTCACAGCTCGTCTTAGCTTTTCTCCGGTCAGGTCATCAAAGGTGGTGGCGTTGCTTTCTTCCGCTAGGATCTCCGTGCAGATTTTTTCGTCAAAACTTCTGGTTGCCCATCCCTTAGTGCTAGCGATCCGCGATGTCGTAGGAGTGTTTTTTTTTTTCGACTTCATAGGTGGCATAGAGGTGGTCGCTTTGAGTGTGCTCCTGTAAGATGTTCCACTTTCCAGTGCGTCTAATTAGGTTTTCGTCTGCGAACGCGATATCTATAATAGACCCCGAGCCTCTTCCGACGAAGGTATTCTTGGTGCCAGTATTTACTATATGTAGCCCAAGTCTAGTCAGCATATCTATGACCATTTTCCCTCGCCGGTCGGTGGCCGGAGAGCCCCACTCGGAGGACTTAGCATTAAAATCTCCGGCGACGATGATATGTCCGGTGCTGCTACGAATGCTGCTCTCCAGTTCTAAGAGAGAAAGACAGAATTCGTCGATTGTGTTATTAGGGGAGTAGTAGCAGCTATATATTCTTAAGCCCCGTACTCGAACCCAAATCGCCCCTGCAACAGGTCTTCCGACTTCCGTAATAGTATCGTCTTTTCCAGGAACAAAGATAGCAGCGTTTCCAGTTGTATCTGCATACCAAGCCCCGGAGAATCGTCGATGTTGCTCACTTACGATTGCGATATTTATTTGCTTATCATGAATGGTTTGTGCGAGTAGATCCTGGGCTGCTCTGCACTTGTTCAGATTAATTTGGATAAACTTTATTTTATCGTTTTCCATTATTTATTGTCATCTGGCTCCTTTTTTCTGGCTCCGGAAACGCTGTGAGTTTGTTTCGCAATACTCTTTCTCTCTCTTTTTTATATTTGGGACAATGGAAGCTTCCCGTTGCATGCGATGCAGTTTCGTTCTCCTTTTGACAGAGAACGCAATGTGGCTCTGCTTTGCAGTCCACCGCCTTGTGGCCCTCTTTTGAGCATCTCCTGCATGCTTTGCTCATATCTGCTTCTTTGCAGAAGGCCGCGACATGACCGAAGCCCATGCAGCGATAGCATTTTTTGAGCTCTTCAATTTCGCGTATCCTGCATCTTACAAGACCGATCCTTATTCGGCCTTCCTTTAGGAGTTTGTCCGTTTTCGGGGAAATTGGGAGCCTCGCCGTGCATTTTTTTGCTCCATAAGAAGGCCGTAGCTCTTGGACCTTTATTCCTGCGTGCATCTCCTGCTCTGTACTTTCTTTCAAAGCTGACTCCACGTCTTCTCTTTCGACTCCTTCGTGTAGGTCTCTGATAAGAACCAAGCAGGTGGGGATATTTCTTCTGACCTTCAAGGCATCTCCTGCTACAGTTCTGGCCAGCTTCTCTATTGCATCAGCGCTTTTGTCGTCTTTATTCAGCACCAACATTAGATCTCCATTGTTTTTCTTTTTGACTGCGTGGATTTCAAAGGGTGTTTTTGAGTCGTTTGCAGCTGAGTTCAGTTTTTTTAAGACCTCTGCATAAGAGAAGGCTCGGTCTTCTTTTACCGGACAGAGTAAAATCGTTTCTGATCTCCGCTTCCTTCGTTTCTGATCATATGGGGCTTTAGGGGCTTTTCTCTCTTTTTTCGTCTTCTTTCGGACTTCCGTCCAATCACCGCCCTCCCGCTGGATCGCTGTTGTCTTCTCCGTAGCTCCGAGTGGAGGGTTAAACACCGACTGTGTTGCCGGGGCATCCTTCTTTTGTTTTTGCTTCCCGTCCGTTTGACAGGAAGCATCTGTGCCTCGGTACGACCTCGCCATCGTGTCCCGTAAATCTGCCAAGCACAGCGATATCTCCAGGGTGTGCTCCTTTATTGGGCCATGTACGTTTCTCTGGCTCCCGATATATTTTGTAAGTTTCTCTACTGCGTCTTCCATTTTCTTTAATTTGTTTGTATAAATTTCGTTCATTGTTAATGGCGAGGACTATGGCCACTGCTATAGCTTTATGGTGACAGCTCGTGACGACCATGTTCTCTAGTTGGGGCAGCGCACATTCATATATTCGGGTATTTCAAAGGTAATTGCTGTATTCGGGAACAGGTGAGAGCTTCTATTTCAATAGTCACAAAGTTCAAAACAATAAATAATAGTACATTGCAAAAATATTTTATCAACGTGAAATTTTATTTTCGAATAATACATTCATGGATTTTGAACATTAAATAATAAATATTGTAAAGGGTAAGCATTGAAAAGTCGACTTTACCCCCGATGGTCTGTGATCCGCTGCCTGGTATCTGTAACAACAAACATTTGGTTTGATAGCAAACAATGACAAAAGCAGATCAAATAATTAGTACCGACGCTTCCGAAGCTTGAACCATTTGATACTAAGGAGCGGCTTATCTGCGACACGCGGATAGCAACAGGCAGTGATCCATTCAAGATAACTTACTTCGGTAATCTAACGAGAACGGCGCAGCGATGTGGCATTTTCGCTGGACCGAATGCGACTGGTTAATTTACTGCTATCATTTTCATATTTGCCATATAAGGGGTTAAGAACTCGCAGGTACGAAAAGGAAATAAAAAATGTACCTAAGTAAACGTGGGTTCTTTCCCGTTCAGTGTCGTGATAAAGCCCTTGATTCTTTGTACTTCGTGATCTGCAGTGAGCCCTACGGATTCCATGCAGTTCTTGAAGTAGCTTGAAGAGTAGCAGTCTTGCCTGCAGATCTCAGGCATGACCTCCACTTGCGGGTTGTTGGAGCTGCAGGTGTCGCAGATGACCTCCAGTTTCTGGTAAGCGGGGAAGTCGTTCTCGCCCATACACTCGGAGCTCGCGCTATCAGGAACAAGGACCACCACAGCCGCGAGCGCCGCCAATATCTGCAGGTGTAACACTTATTATACCACACATCAAATTGTTCCTATAAATCCTAGGCTCCCAAACTTATATGACCCATGATGGAAATGAACCTTTTTTAAATAAACAGAATTTTTTTAAACTAATTTTTTATGATACTTATAACGTTATAAATAATAAACGCGCATTGTTCCGGAATCGAGTCCTTGGATCCCGTAAGTGACGACGTCAGCCAGTGACGGTGGAGTGGAACAATAATAAACATGAAATATGAATCACTAGAATTTAAATTTACACTCGTTATTTTTACTCATTATTATACACATTTAATAACATCAGTCTTTTGATTATTTGTAAAGTTTTGTAATTTTTTTAAATTTAAACTTGAATGGCGTTTTAAAGACACACTTTAATAGTTAAGAAATGAATATTTGTTTAATAAGTAATGAGAAAGTCAAACTTGATGTAGAGTCACCAATATTTTCATATTTGCATCATTTTATTTGCAATAAAATGTCTTCAACAGTACGAGTATATTCAAGTACGAGAAGGATAAATCTAGACTCTTTGGGATATTAATCAATAATGTCAGTTCACATAGCACCAAACTCATTGCACTTATAATTCAGCTTGTGGGAAGACTTCTAGTTACAATTGTTAAGGGCAAGTATTTACTTTTTTATAAAATAAAACGCTTCGACCCACGACTTTATGAATCAATCTTCATTAGTGCAATGCTACGTATGCTAGGTCTGTGCAGAAATAAAACATGCTAAATTATTTTGCTGTCAAATAGTGCACTTTTGGACGCGTAGCAACGCGCACCGGGAAACGCTAGTACTCGTATATACAGAAATGGTATTAATTGAACGTTAACAAATCTTGAAGTGAAAATTAGAAAAAAAAATATGTAGGAATGCCCTCTCGACGAAACCGAAACATATGAATAAAATATGGAATTTTTACACTAAAAAATAAAAGTTACACTTTAAGATTCCACCAAAAATTATAGATTAAAAACCAGACGTATTTTATATTACCTTTATTGATGCAAACATTTTTAGCCAAGTGTGTGGAGCAAATATTTTCAAAATAATTTTAATAATTACTGATGGCATAAGAAAGAACAATCTTCGGTATTTATAGTAGTCCATTACCCCATGGTTTATTTTTTGTTATCATAAATTTTAATCGATTATAATAACACAGAGTATTTCAATCGTAACGAATTTGGATGTGGAATTAATATTGTTATTTGAGCTAAAGCTTACAGAATCATATTAGCCACAGCCGTAAGACTTTGTATTGTTGTGTGTCAACCATTTGTGATGCCCATACGCTTCAGCTATGGAGCGGATACAGAGACGTAGACACCTTATTTAATTATTATTTATAACATATATAATGTGTATCTTCATTCTTGTAAGCATTAAAGCTGGCAGATATATAGAGTATCACCAGTGGGAGCAAGTACTGAAGTGGGATTACCTGTTTAAATATATAGCATCTAAGAATTATATGATTTAATGTACAAATAAAAAAACTAAGTGTATTAATAATATATAGATCGTGTCCGTATTTCGACGATAAACAACTTTTTCTTCGTATAAAGGACAAATCGGCCCTATCCTTGAATACAGCAGTCACCTTTAGATTGGAGCCCCAAAACACCTTCTAAACTTAATAGACTCAGTTCAAAGAAGAAAAATTCGTTTGATAAACAATGACAGTCTTACGTAATGGAACACAGGCGTAACTTTGGTTCACTTAGTCTTTTCTACCGTTATTACCACGGTCGCTGCTCTTCAGAGCTTAAAGAACTAATTCCTTCTGCACCCACCCACAACCGGTAAGCTCGTCTCACACTTGCCGAACATCCATACACGATTAATATGTGTAGACCAAGAACTGTCATTTTCCAAAGCTCCTTCCTTAACGCCACCGGTAAGCTTTGGAATGCTCTTCCAGCGTCTGTGTTTCCTCCTTCCTACAAACTATTTTTTTTTTCTTTGATTATACTGGAAGGCCTTAAATGATTTATATATTATACCTTGTCTGTACGCGTCGCGCCTTGAGAACGGCGCCCGATGGGTTTGTGCGGGACTCGTTCCTCGTCATAGGGAGGACCATACCCGCTAAAAATTGCCTCCCAGTGCCTCTACCGACCCCGGTGTATCGCCGTCAGGCATTAGCTTCAGGGTCGGCTTCATTGGCCCGGCTGTAACGTTGGTGTATCGCTTAGCCGTTAGTGTCGTCGTGCGAGGGTTCAGCACGCCTCCTTAATCGTTCGGCGTCTTCTTTTTGCCGTAACACTGTTCCGAAGAATGTCGAACAGGCGTCCCAGTTGATTGATGAACTCAGCATGCTGGCTGCCATCCTTTCCGGAGACAGTGTGTCAAGGTCATTGGTCTGGCCCAAGAGCTGTTCCCTCTCTTTGTTCCACGCGGCGCAACCAAATATCGTATGCCCCGCGTCGTCGATGTCCGCATCGCAGTGATGGCAGGCGGGTGTCTTCTCCTTTCCAATTCTATGGAGGTACGCCCCGAAACAACAGTGGCCCGTCATGGCCTGCGCGACATGGAATGTCATCGTTCCATGCGCCCGCTTGATCCACGGCTCGATCTCGTTGATGATGCGCAGAGTCCACTTCCCTTTTGGTCTGGCACTCCAGCGTTGTTGCCAGGCTCTGAGCATCTCTGGATAGGTAATATTCCTCTCTTTTCCAGTCTTCCTCTCGCACAACTCTTTTGCCACCAGGTCAATCGGGGGTGTTGACGCGAGCACGAGTGCAGCACTCTCCGAAACGGTGCGGTATGCAGATACTGTTCGTAATGCACCACGACGTTGCACTCGTGCCAGTATCTGCCGTTTTGAGTCGTTGCCCTCCACGGCGTGGGCCCATACCGGTGCGGCGTAGGTCATTACTGACTCCGCCGCTCGTAGGAGTAGGCGCCGTCGCATTGGCTTCGGGCCGCCAATGTTGGGCATAAGGCGAGCCAGCTGCCCGATCACTTGTCCCGCCTTCTCGGCCACCTGGGTGAGATGGGCCTTGAAGGAAAGCTTGTCGTCGATGACCACCCCCAGGTACCGCATTTGTCTGACCATCTTAACGGTCTGGCCATCAACGTGCACCTCTGGAGGTGAGTCCTTTCGTCGGCGGCTGAAAAATATCCCCTCAGTTTTCTCCGCCGCTATGCGGAGTCCAACGCTCTTCATCCATCGACTGACTCGGCTCGCCGCCTCCTCTGCAAGAACTGCCAGTAAGATAGTGGTCTTCGCTCGCAGCACCAGCATAACGTCGTCCGCGTACGCGACCAGCTCCGCACCCTCCGGGAGTTGTATTCGGAGCAGACCGTCGTACATTGCGTTCCACAAGGTCGGTCCCACCACACTTCCCTGCGGGACTCCTGCGCTGACTGTCCACTCCCGGTCGTGGCCCTCGTACGTAAGTGACCTGCCGCTCAGATAGCTGCGCACCATCGCGACGATGTGAGTCGGCACTCGGCACTTCAAAGTGTCCTTCCAGCGCTGCCAGAATTTCGCTCCACTGCGCTGTGTTGAACGCATTTTTCACATCGATAGCGATAAGCATCGCGCGGGAGCTTTTTTTCACTGTTTCTGAAAGTGCCTCTGGTATGCCTTCAATGACCTTTTGGATGGCATCCGTTGTCGAGCGTCCTTTCCGGAAGCCGTACTGTGAGTCCGCCATCTTTGCCTCAAGCACCTTCTCCAGGCGACGAAGAAGCATAGCCTCAAGCAATTTTCCCGCGCCGTTAATCATGCACAGTGGTCGATATTTGGTTGCTGGTCATCGGCACGTGGTGGTTTTGGTAGGAGCACCAATCGCTGCTTTTTCCACTGTGGAGCAAAAACGCGTTCGTCGAGACATGAATTGTAGGCCTGTAGGAAAGGTTCCGGGTGGTGCTTTACTAGAAGTCGTAAAACTTCATTCGGCACTCCATCCGGTCCAGGCGCCTTTCCATTTGTTAGCCTGCTTGCCGCAGCTTCAAGTTCAGTGAGGTTGAAGGATAATTCACAGTTGTTTCTGCTATCGCTCTTTGAGTCACTCGGCATACGAAAGCTTGCATTTTCCAACGTTTCGGCTGGAAATAGCAGGGCAATAACCTTTCCCAACTCTTCCGTATCTGTTTCGAAGGGATCGGTTTTCTTGGCCCGAAGTTTCTGGCGTACGATGTTGTACGGCACCCCCCATGGGTCGTCGTCGATTGTCTGCATCAGGTCCTCCCAGTGACGCCTCTTGCTTTCCTTAATCTCTATTGTGAGAGCCTTCTGCCTCGCTTCAAACAGTGTTTTTGCTTCGGCGCTTGCGCGTTTTCTCTGCGCGCGACGCCGTTTTACCTGGCAATCCTTGCGGAGTTCGGCGATCTTTGTCGTCCACCAGTGCACTGGCTTACGCCCTGTCCCGGTTTTTCTAGGAGGCATTGCTGCGTCGCAGGAGAGCTTGATCGCCTTCGTGAGCCTGTCGACCGGTGGGTTCGGGTCGCAATCGTCTGTTAAGCGCTGCGCAAAGGTGGCAAGCAGCCGCTCCGGGTTCAGCTTCTTGACGCTCCAGCCTCCGGGAATCTTAGAGATGCGCGTATTCTTTGGCTGTCTTTCGGCAACTTCGAAGGCAATGAATTGGTGGTCGCTGGCGGTGTAGTCTTCTAGGACTCTCCAACCGCTCGTCCTTCCGGCTGTCGTCTCATCAGCAAAGGTCACGTCAACGATGGAGCCGGTGCCTCCTCTGCGGAAGGTGTATGAGTTTCCGGAGTTAAGGCAAAGCATTTGGAATCATGTATGGATGTTCGGCAAGTGTGAGACGAGTTTACCGGTTGTGGGTGGGTGCAGAAGGAATTAGTTCTTTAAGCTCTGAAGAGCAGCGACCGTGGTAATAACGGTAGAAAAGACTAAGTGAACCAAAGTTACGCCTGTGTTCCATTACGTAAGACTGTCATTGTTTATCAAACGAATTTTTCTTCTTTGAACTGAGTCTATTAAGTTTAGAAGGTGTTTTGGGGCTCCAATCTAAAGGTGACTGCTGTATTCAAGGATAGGGCCGATTTGTCCTTTATACGAAGAAAAAGTTGTTTATCGTCGAAATACGGACACGATCTATATATTATTAATACACTTAGTTTTTTTTATTTGTACAT
>JAGTXR010000596.1:0-10554 GCA_022606575.1 Glossosoma conforme
ATAAAAAATTTTTTAAAAAAAAAGGAAAAATTTTGTTTTTTCTGAAATACAATTTACTTCATACAAGTATTCTTCTTCGTAGTATCAAAATCCGGTGGATTGGTTTGCAGCAACAATATCTGCATCTCGATCTCCACTTCTTTCCAATTTCGCGTCCTCTTCAGCTTAGTATAAGAACTACAACTTATGTCCTTGAATATTTGTTTAAAATACTCCCCGTCTAGGGCGCCCTCTACAGTTTCTTCCCTCAACCATCCCTTCCACAATGTCGTGAATAAAACCATCGTGGCGCATGATGTGACCGATCCATCAGGCTCGCCTCTCTAAGATGGTTCTTACTAGGTGCCTATCCTCCTTGATTATGCTGAGAACTGCATTGTTCGTGACGTGGTCTCTCCATGTCTCAAGTACCGTGTCTCACAGCCGTACATCAAGAAGCTCCAAACAAATGTTTTGGCAAGTTGCTTGCGGAGCTTTAAATTAATATTTTTTGACTCAAGAATTGTTGTTTTTTTATTATAGCCTTGCTTCATGTATGCGACTGTTGACTTTTCTTTTTGTTCCGCCATCCCAGGTGATCGTACTTCCAAATACAAGTATTGTATCTATATATATAAAAATCAATTGCTGTTCGTTAGTCTGGCTAAAACTCGAGAACGGCTGAACAGATTTATCTAATCTTGGTCTTGAAATGTTCGTGGAGGTTTAAGAAAGGTTTAAAGGTGAGAAAAATTTAAATAATTGCCGGGAAAACCCTGAAAACAGCCCTTTTCTTTTCCCATATAAACGTCCCATATAAACAAGATCTATACACAATATCATCTTTCATATGCTTTTTATTCATTTCACTCACCGCGTGTTATTATGAGAACGCGAAGTGAGTACATAATATTACCGTGCGGTTGACGTACGCGCTAAAATATAACTATTTACGATCCGCACACAAAATCACCTTTGATACACACAATTTAATTTGTGCGACGCTTTGTGAACAACGTTGTGATGCTGTGGCTTTTGGGTTGAGCCGTGTGTGGTGAACTTTTTCAACCATTATTTCGACCGCCATTGCAGGGGTCTTCTTCAGGATTAATAATTTATTTAGTTCACCACACACGGCTTAACCCAAAAGCCACAACATCAAATCTGGCCGTGAAAACCTAAGAAGTTATTTGAATAACGTTGTATGCGCAGAGTGCTTACCACGCACTTCACACAGTTTCTCGGTACGTATTATCTATATATCTATCTATATATATCTATAAAACTAGAGAACGGCTGAACGGATTTATCTTATCTTGATCTTGAAATGTTTGTGGAGGTCTAAGGAAGGTATAAAAGGTGAAAAAAAATATGACTAACTGCCGGGAAAACCCTGAAAACAGCCCTAATCTTTCCCATATAAACGTTTTCTAAATAAAATGTAGAGTCAATTTGAACTTTATTGCTATTCAATAAAGTTCATATTAAATATAATCACTCGCTGTTGTCTAAGAAATGTAGGTGTTCCTAACTTCGAAGAGTCAATTTGAAATTACTGCTGGACAAAGTTCAAATTCAATCATATCTATCAAAATAGTCTCCGCGTGCGCGTTGGAGGATCTAATGTCGTGTTCGAAACTCAAAAGTGATAATATCGCGAATGCGAATGTAATAGATCATTAGTAGTACTGATTTTCAATTTGGTCGGCTTCGCGAAACTTAGTTTTAGCTAACTTCAGTTGTTATTCTATCAGATTGTTTTTGTTTATAAATATTAAGTTTTGTCACAAATTAAATTTCTGAACGCAACCATAATATTTGACATTAGATTTGACAACCAACTAATATGTCAATCCATCCTGTCGCAATTCAGAACACAGAAAAAAATATTACGATATTGTGTTACGATATATATGAGTGCGCGAGAACTTTCTTTACTTTGGTGTTCCTTTGTGATCCCTTTTTTCATATTTTGTGATAGTGACACTTTTACTGCTAATTGAGCGAGAAATTTTGTCACTTTGATTAATTACAATTTACGATGCCTAGGAGAAGACAACCTGACTTAGGTCGTCGCAGTCAATCAAATGTGCGAAGAGCTACCTCACGTTAACCGCACTGATGACCAGAGAGAGACAGATCAAGAAAATAGTCGATAAAGTACATATGTAAATATGTTAACAAAAGGTAGCGATATGGCTCTCTTCGCTGTAACCAATGCAAATGATGAAATATCACAGTACCAGATGGGTCGCTATGTAAGTAGCAACGAAGCAATTTAGCGTATCTTTTCATTTGCGATCCATGAAAGACACCCTACAGTAGTCCATTTGGCAGTCCATTTAGAAAATGGTCAACAAGTTTATTTGAATGAATCAAACGCGGCAGACAGAGCGGCGTCCACCGTTGACAACATTAACAAGTTTCTTCACAGTCTATCAAACTGATAATTTTGCTCGCACTTTGCTGAATGCTGAGAGGCATGTCAACTATAACATTTACTTGAGAACGATTCGCACTGGGATGATACGCTCAAGGATTCCGTAATATCTTCATCGCCGCATCAAATTCGTACATTGTTTGCGATTATCATATCAACAGGTTTCCACTCGAATCCAAAAGATTTATTGGGTTAATTATAGAGATGACATGTCTGAGGATGTTTTTGCATTATTGTGCGCCGTCAAACTTTGAATCCTACACACAAATGACTGCAGAAATTTGCAATGAGACATTGATCATGATAGAAGATGTATATTTATTGATGGCAAATAAAGTATTGTCGTGTTTGGGAATGACTGCACCAAATCGTCATATGCACGATGCATTAAACCACGAGTTGCAAAGAGAACAACATTACGATATTGAAGCATTGGCCGAAACAGTTCATACAAATGTTCCACAATTAAATCAACAACAAAAGAATTGCGTACAACACTTTTATAGAAGCCGTGAACAGTGGATCGGATGGAATTTATTTTCTTGATGCTCCTGGAGGAACCGGAAAAACGTTCTTAATTTCATTGCTTTTGGCGAGGATAAGATCGCGAAATGATGTTGCTCTAGCGTTGGCTTCATCTGGAATAGCTGCGACTCTGCTAGAGGCGGGCGAACTGCACATTCTGCCTTGAAATTACCATCAAACATGCAAATTACTGAAACACCAATTTGCAACATTATCAAAAATAGCGCAATGGCCAAGATCCTACAGGTATGCAAATTGATTGTTTAGGATGAATGCACAATGGCCCATAAGAGGTCACTGGAGGCACTGGACAGAACGTTGAAGATCTTCGTGACAACCAAAATATTTTGGTGGGGCCATGATTCTGTTGTCAATTGATTTTCGTCAGACTCTTCCAGTTATTTCCCGATCAACTGTTGCTGATGAACTTAATGCATGCCTAATATCATCGAATTTGTGGCAGTATGTAAAGACACTTCAATTAACAACTAATGCGAGTATTTTTGCAACAAGATGAAACTGCAAATGTGTTTGCGAAGCAATTGTTAGACATTGGAAATAATAAAGTTACAGTGGACACCTCGACCTGATTCATCACATTACCCACAGATTTCTGTCACATCACAGACTCAAAAGGAGCTTATTCAGCGTGTTTCCCAGATATAGCGCAAAAGTTCAATGACCATAATTGGCTGGTGAACGAGCAATGGCGAAAATAAAGATGTCGTCATGCCACCATTCAGAATTTTCTTCCAGGACAGTTGGTTTCCTTCAAAATCAATCTACACCGTTATAAACCAGGATAACGTAGTCAACTATCCCACCCAGGTTTTAAATTCACTGGAATGGTCTGGATTACCACCTCACAATTTGTAGTTAAAAAGTAGGATCAGTTGTCATCATGCTGCGTAACTATAATCAACCTCGACTGTGCAATGGAACAAGACTGGCTGTGAAAAATCTGATGAATAACGTCATTGAGGCAACAATCATGAAAGGAAAATACAAAGGAGAGGATGTCTTGATCCGCGGATACCATTGATTCCAACGGATTTATCATTCGATTTTAAGCGCTTACAATTTCCAATACGTCTGACCTTTGCGATGACCATAAATAAATTGCCAGGACAGTCGTTAGAAGTTTGCGGAATCAACTTGGAGTTTCCCTGTTTCGCGCATGAACAAATACGTCGCGTTTTCGCGTCGGTAAACCATTTTTTGTTTACACACACCAAAACAAAACAAAAATATAGTTTATGAGACAACTTTAAATTGATTATCATACTGTATCATTAACAGTGTGTGTCTGTCAATATCAAATTTAAGCCTTGTAAATAGCCAGTATTTCAGGAAAACTCTGTTTTGTAAGTAAGCAACATGATGTGTCGAAAATAATAATAAAACTTCATGCTTCATTCAAAAATTTTTTTTTATTAAATACGGATTCGTTTTGTTTGTTTGAATATTATTTTATACGAAAGTGTAGGTCTTTTATTAATCGATTGACGCAGTACGAAGTCTGCCGGGTCAGCTAGTATTTAAATAAATATTATTACGCTGTCTGTACTGCACGGATTATTGGATAAAAAAATGGTTCAAGATACTCCAAATGCAACTAGAAGGTATTAATTACTTAATTTAGAATGACTGCAAACTTTAACTATTTTTTTTAAATAATTATTTAAAGCATATATTTTTATTATTTTAATTTATAAGATACAGCATTAATTAAAAAAAACACTTAATATCTGAATACTATCAATTGAATGTGAAATGCGAAAGAATATGTACTTTGTAATTTAAATGATTTCGTACTAAGAAGATCACTAGAAGATAGAATCTGAAACGAGGATAAGTAGTAGTGGCAACCCGACGAATAGGCACACTCAAATGGCATTGGGCAGCACATATCTGTCGAAGAGACGACGGTCGATGGGGAAGAAAAGTATTGAGTTGCGCCCAGAACTGGCAAAGCAAACGAAGCATTGGCCGACCCCTGCAAGATGGACGGACGAAATAAGAAGAATAGCGGAAGTGGCCTGGATGCGGAAGGCAGTGTATCAAAGAGGATGAAGACTCATGCGGGAGGCTTACGTTCAACAGTGGACGGATACAGGCGGATGATGATGATGCTGATTACTAAAGATGATTACTGCTTTTTTAAAGTTTCTTTTATTCATCTGAGATAATTAACAAAAAGACATTTATTTTATATTGTGCTTACAGATTTAAAAAAACATTTTTTACTTAAAAACACTAATAAACATAATAAAAATAACATAAATAAACAAATAATTATTAATTTATAATATTAAATATAATTAAGATATAAATTGATCTAAAATAAACTGAAATGAAAAATTACTAAGAAAAGTTTGTATATATGCAATAAAAAACTTGAGATTCATCTGATCCCGATAAGTCTGACCGCTACGAGTGACGTGATGAGCCGTGAGAGGTGGTATTGACGTATTGATTATCCGCGCGGACACGCCCCACGAATCCGGACCAATGAGAGCACTCGAAATTATCAGCAAGGGTTGCAGGGCTTTCACCATAAGACACGTTCCAGTAGGGATTCAACAGCTCAAGATCAACGTTCCAGCAATCAGCCCGCGATTCCTAAAAAATCAAATTAAGTTTTTTTTAGTAAACTCATACAGGATGCAGGCAGATTGTCATAGTGATGCTGAAGTCTCATCTGTGGAATATATGACGTTTATAATGTTACATATGGCTAAGCGCTATATGTGGAGTGTTGATCGGCTAACGCATCATCCATTTATCACAGAAACTCACTATGAATGGATGGTGTTTACGGGACGACTATTGTGTATCACAAATTTTGACCAATAGGCTATGACTGGCATTTTACGGGTGGGGGATCAAATTCACACAACCGGGGGAGCTCAAAAGCGTTTTTTTTAAATCTCCGTCGGGTATCGAATCCACGACTTTTTGTGCGAACATTTTAACCACTGATAACTACTGCTATCTATACCCGCCGGCGAACATTTTTCATTTGGGGCATATATATGGACATCACAAAGTGTCGTAGGGAAATATTTGGGTGTTTAATTATCAGCCTATTCTTTTTAACGAGATTGAATGACAAACCCGAAGCTCCCGAGGTCTGGACATTTTTTTTGTCCTTAAGAGGTGGGTAACCCCTACCTGGGGCATGTATACAGCTTGGATTTAACAATATCGATTTAAGAAAGTCAAGCTTGGTCGAGATTACACAACTAAAAAAACCTATTCAAACTAACTTTGAATCATAACAACATAAAACAAAAATCACGTTCTTTAGGGCGTCTTACCTCAAATTCGAAATAATATTGTATTTTTTTTTTATATGAATGGTAAATGAATAAAAATCTTGGTTCGCTGTTTGCTTCCAATTCCACACTCGACGATGGTGGGGCCAACCCCCTATCCATTCCTCACTGTGGCAAGCAGATGGGGACTGTAAAATTCAGCCTCAAAGCCGTACGTCGAGAACTTCTCCAATTAGCAACCAACAAAGCCAGTGGCCCAGATGGCATACCAGCGGTGGTATTAAAAACTTGCGCTCCTGAACTTAGTCCTGTGCTCACCAAACTTTTCAGATTGTCCTTTAGATGTGGTATTGTTCCCCAGGGATGGAAAAAAGCCCCTGTTCACCCAGTTCCAAAAAAAGGAGACCGAAGTGACCCCACAAACTTTCGCCCAATAGCCATAACATCACTACTTTCCAAAGTGATGAAACGTTTAATTAACAGCCAACTTCTAAACTACTTGGAGAAGAATGATCTTCTGTGCGATCGGCAATATGGCTTCCGCCGTAGTCGATCGTGCGGCGATCTCTTGGCATATGTCACACATGTTTGGAGGAAATCCGTCGAAGGCTTTGGAGAAACGTCTGGTGAATAAATTACCGTCTTATGGACTAACTCTCTCCCCGTGCTGCTGGATTGAAAACTTCTTGAGTGATCGAAGCATCATCACTGTCGTAGATGGCTTTTCTTCTTCCTGCCATAAAATCAACTCAGGAGTTCCACAGGGCTCTGTGCTGTCGCCCACTCTTTTCCTTCTGCATGTGAATGATTTGCTTCAATGCGCAAACGTTCACTGTTATGCCGACGACAGCACTGTCCATGAGAGTATAATCTTCCATAAACCTCCGAAACATTCGAAACTATCTGCTGCTAGGGAATCTCTGGTGGAGAAGATGAACATGTCTCTTGAAAGGGTTTCACGATGGGGCAACCTCAACCTCGTCAGTTTCAACATTTCAAAAACCCAATCATGTACTTTCTCCACCAAGGAGACTGCTATGGATCCTATATCTTTCAACGGTTGTTCTCTTCCGAAAGCAAGCTCCATCAACATGCTTGGATTATCAATATCGAATATTACGAGTCAATTAAGTGTAAAGCCGGTCTCGCTTCCAAAAAAACTAGGTGTATTATATAGATCACGTCGGTATTTCAACGATAAACAACTTCTTCTTCTATATAAAGGACAAATATGACCTATCCTTGAATACGGCAGTCACTTTTGGATTGGAGCCCCAAAATACCTTCTAAACTTAATTGACTCAGTTCAAAGAAGAGCAATTCGTTTGATAAACAATGACACCCTTACGTCTAATCTACAATCAATGGAACACAGACGTAAGATTGGTTCTCTTAGTCTTTTCTACCGTTATTAGCAGGGTCGCTGCTCTTCGGAACTTAAAGAACTAATTTCTCCTGCACCCACTCACAGCCGACAAACTCGTCTTACACTAGCCGAACATCCATACACGGTTAATATATGTCGACCAAGAACTGGCAGCTTCCAAAGTTCCTTCCTTAATGCCACCGGTAAAATATGGAATGCTCTTCCAGCGTCTGTGTTTCCTCCTTCCTACAATCTGGATCTCTTCAAGAAACAGATAAATATACACTTGCAATCTCCCCAGCCCACACACAAATACGAACACAACACACGTTTCCCGCATGCAGCGTCCAGCCTCCCTGGCTGAGCGTCATAGAGTGCACTGGTCTTGACCGGTTGTGCTCTCCTGCATGCGTTAACATAAAAAAAATAAAAAATAATAAAAGGTTAGGTTACTTGAGGTTCTGAGTTTAGCCGCCCCTTAGGATAAAATATTCCAGACCTCGAGAACGTCGAAATCACTCGGTTTCCTATAACAAAACGATTAACTAATCACCCAAAAATATGCCTCGAATACACTACAGCTACCCATTCCTCAAGTGCTCGGACCTGCTCTGGAAGTCCTCGGAAACCATATATGGTCCCAAGTGGACTATCACGCGAAATTATTTTCTAGAAATCGATTAAAAATATTTCTAATTTTTAATCTCCGTCGGACATCAAACCAGCCACCTTTGATTTGGTAAGCAAACGCTTTAACCACTTAGTTATACCCGCTGGGGAACAAAACCGTTCAAATTCTATTGTTCATAAAACTCGACTCATCTTCAAAAATAACGTGCTTTCAGAAGTCTTACCTCAAATTCGATCAAATCTTGTTATCAAAATATCAACATTTAATTCATATCAGCTCTTTTCACTGCAACATTTTTTCGTCACAAGCTGTCGCCACAAAGCTCTATCTGCCGCCATCGTTCTCGCCACACCCTATGTCTGGTCTGGCTTCAGGAGTTGTGCCAAAATGGAAATCTACGAAACATATAATAGTGTTTTAATATAATAGTACATTAAAATATTAAATATACTATTTGCAAGCAATTGATAAAATAATCCACACACTATTAAATAAAAATATATAAATGATTTTTTCCGATGTTTACAGTTGCCTTAATGAGTCTCTTGAGCTTGCCTTACGAGTTTATAATTCCGTAACACAAGCATCAAGAAACTAAATAAAACAACGTCGAATCAATTTGAAACATATTATAGTGAAAGAATAAGTCAATAAGTATGTTGCTAAAAAATACCCTGTCGATAGGTTAATTACTTTCAGTTCATATATAGATTCAGATTTGTTCTGTGGCTACTGTGTTAAAATAATGAATTCAACATTGAAGTTATAAAAGCATGTAACATAAATAACGTGCTTTCTTACCTCAAATTCGATCAAATATTGTTATTAAAATATCAATACATAAATCATATCAGCTCTTTTCACTGTAGCATTTGGTCGTCACAAGCTACTGCCAGAAGGCTCTATCTGCCGCTATCGTTCTCGCCACACTTCAGGAGTTGCGTCAAAAAGGAAATCTTCTAAACAGATAATAGTATTTTAATACAAAAGTATACTGAAATATGAATTATAATATTTGCAAGCAATTGATAAAATAATGCGCATGCGTCAATCACTATTAAATAATATATATAAATGAATTTCTTCGATGCTTAACAGTTGCCTTAATGGGTTTCTTGAGCCTCTGTTACGAGTTTATAATTCCGTAACAGAAGCATCAAGAAACTAAATAAAACAACGTTGAATCAATTTGAAACATATTATATTTAATATGTTTTTCGAAAAAGTAATCCTGAAAAAGTTACATTGTGAGTAAGGTTATATATACCAATATCTGGCAACACCGATGGTATATTTGTTTCCCAACGTAATAACTTGGGGGCAGCAGTATAATAGTACATTAAAATATAATATTTGCAAACAATTGATTAAATAATGTACATGCGTCAATCACTATTAAATAATAATATATAAATTAGTTTTTCCGATGATTAAAGTTGCGTTAATAAGTTTCTCCAGGTTTGTCACGAGTTCATATTTACGTGACAGACACCTGAAGATACTTATCAAAACAACGTTGAATCAATTACAAGAAGACTCTCGTTCACAGAAGAGATCCTGAAAAGGTAACATTGCGAGTAAGAAGTCATGCGGTTTGCTGGTCAAGACAGATCACTCTTCATCTATGCAGGTTATTGCGCGTTCTTCTTACTATAGTCCTCAGCCGGCTTGGTAATTTCCTCGACTGCGTCATCTTGACACATCTTCATCTTCTTCAAATGTTGCCGCTTGTGTTGTCAAACTTTGGTCATTTACGAAGGAATTTGTGTCTTTTGGGTGCACTGATCATTCGTTGGATTCGCAAGATTTCTCAGAGCACAGAAGATTGATGATGTACAGTTTGCCTCATACGATACATAAGCAGTAAGTTCAATTTTAATCGTAATCTTGTTGAACTGTTGCTCATAGTCCTCCCGCAAGAGTCTTCGCACTTCTGGATCCTTCGCCTTCCACATTTCCGGCCCGAGCGATGATGATTTTAACAGCCTCATTTAGCTCCGAGTAAACCAAAGACATTATAAAATCCTGTTTTTGGTTAAACACGAAACTCAATGAAACAGTCAAGTAGGGTTGATGAGAGTCAACTGAAAAATCCGATTTGTTCCCTAGCTGAAAATTCAATTATTATTCTTCTGTTTTTCTTCTTCAATTTCTGATTATTCTTCTTCACACAACTTACCGAAATAGTTTTACGGACCCGTTCTTTAGAACCAAATGCCAATAAATAAATTATTCACATTAACAGTCATTTCAAATGACGATTTTCAACAGCCTCAATGAGTTTCACGACTCTCAACGAACATTTTTAGTAAAGTATGCACGTGAAAACCGTGAA
>JAGTXR010000597.1:0-10075 GCA_022606575.1 Glossosoma conforme
TACCTTAGTGGTACTAGTAAATTTGATGCCATTATTTTTGTTTTCAACTATAATATATGAATACAAATAAAGAGCATGAGGTAATTGAAATAACTTATCACCATAATATACAAATACTTTTCTAGTAATAAAAAAATCTCAATACTTAAAAAACATGATAATACCTTACTGTATATTATAAAAATAAAGTTTTAAATGTTGATTATAGATATAAAAATAATATTTGGATTAATTTATTAACCTATGATATACATCTTTCATTTACTTTATAATTAAATATATAATATTACAGGTTATAAGTACATTGAGTATGCGATATGAAAATTAATATACATGAATATTCTAAATAAAATATCTCAGTAAATGTTAATGTACATGCACCACATGTTTGACATGAGCACTCTTTGTTTTATACAAACTCATACACATGAGAATGCTGACAGTCTGTAGAAGCATCCTCCATGTAAAATGCTCTCAATGTATCCTCCATTTAGTATCTTCTCTCTCTGATGCAATTCTCATTTGTGTTTAAATTAGCCTTGCAACGAATTATAAATTCTATATATATATTTTTTTGGTACTTAATATCTGTATTTTTACTATATAGTGGTACTTTGTCAAAATAATACAAATATTTGCCAAATAACCGAATATTCAACAAATAGTATTCAACGTATTCGATGTGACTTTTTTAACACCGAGCCACTAAGCAGTTTACCTCACAGGTATGCGTGGGGTTCATATTACAAATGGCATATGCCGTCAACATAAAATGAAAGCCATAGTGGAACAAGTTGAAAATCATCGCTTTTTTTTAAACATCACAATTTAACATATATTCTTAGTGTGGTTTAACACGTTTACTGCCTTAAAAAAATGTAATTTCAATAAAAATTACAGTTTTTCTTTTTGTTTCCCATAGTAATAAGTGTCTTTAAAACCAATTGACCATCAATTTTACTAATTATGTATAAAAAAAGAAGGTTTATATGCCCATTTATACCTATCACATGGATCCGTGTAAACCTTAATTGAATAGCGACAAAAAACAAAAATTAAAACGTTTTTCAAAAACCGTCACTAAACGCCATGCTTTTGTATGTTGTTATGCGCGATCACGGATCCTTGTAGTGGGCACCATGCGTTAGACGTATGATACACGGATCCGTGTTAGATATGATACACGGATCCTTTTGGGCACCATACTTTTATGAAACGGATCCGTTAGTATAATTTGGTTGAGTCCATTAATTTTAAAATAAAAATAAAGTTAGTTAAAAGCTAATGTTTCATTTACTTAATCTATATTGATGTGCTCCTCACCTAAATTTCGGTATTCAGCCAAATAATTTAAATTAAACGTATATCAAATAGTGGGTTGCCGAATATTCATTGCAAGCCTAGTTTAAACATATGATTGACCTATTTGTATTTATTTACTGATTATGAATTATTGAACCTGTAAATAAATCTTCCACATCCATATCAGTTCTTACTAATTAAATAGTCAATTTACAAAAACATTAAATTACAACACACAGAAACTTATAAAAATAGTGCCTCTCGAACATTTATATTATTGTGATTACAAGATACGCTGAGGAAATATATATACATTATTTTAAGTAATTTATACAGTTCGCTCTTCTCTCAGCAAAATTCACCACTTTTCTTAATTCATGTTCTAAATTTATAAATGTAAAAAAAATATTTCTTGTCTAAAATTTAAAGAGATAAAAATATAAAAAATAACTATACTAATAAGTAATACACATTAATTAATCACAACTATACTACTTTATTTTTAAATTATGAGAATGTAGAAACGCAATGATTAGTAGTGATCAACAAAGCATTATCATCACTATTACGTCTTAGCAAATATAGGAATCTAACAGTGAGTATCATATGATCAACATAATGAAAGACATTGGTATACTACAGTTTGATTTGAAGTTATGACCGCATAATCCCTGAGCGCTTCTTCTTGGAAGGTATCCGACCAAGATGCCATCGTATGAACATATAGAAGACAGCTAAAGTGAGCGCAACAAGCGCCACAGAGGCCCACGTAAAGCCATAGTGAGCCGAGAGGCGTGAATGACGCTGCTCCACTCCTTGTTTGTTTCTCCAAGACCACAAAGCCTCATCCTCACTATCGCCTCCATCTGTGGCACCAGACCAGGGAATTGCTGCAAAATTAATACAAAATTATAAAACACTCTGCTATTCATTGATATATAATAATTTAATTTAAGATGAACTCTTCCAGTGTCATAAGAGCAAAAAAACGTCAGCCACAAAACAACCGCCAGGCAGTGAGCGCACCGGTGTGTACGCAATTAAGATTGTATTTTTGGTTTTGAAATTCTATTTTTTAACTCTTTCTAAAAACTTGAGAATTATTAAAATCGGACACCATTTAGGGGTACAAATCTTCGTTAATTCACAAGGCATTACATAGAGACACTCAGGGCCACAACACAATAAAATCCAAGTATTAACATGATACAATTTGGTGCTGATATTTCTGTCGGTTATTTATAATACTAAAAAAAAGTATAATTATGTCTGTAAAATATTTATTGTTCATTATTTCATAATATAGTGAGTGAATTTCGTAGTACACGGCACATGCTATTTATTGTATTGGCGTGAATATTTGTATTGTACCAATCCTGAGAATATCGTAATGTACTTGCCCTATTTCAGCTATTATCTGCTGAAGATCAATGGAAACATAACATTACCCCATATTCAAGTGAGTGCTATTGACTTTATCTTCAAAAGTAACACAATTCTATGAGTCTTAAAAATGGTAAAATGAGGCACTGCTAAATAGTTTTATATTTAACTAGCTGGCAGCTAAACGGTAAGCAATCAACTAATTTGATCAAATTAATGAATAAGATAGTCGACAGATTTTCATAAATATGAAAGTTTTGTAAAGAAATTCTTACAATAACAAGATTTTATAAAGCGATGATCTTACCTTTGAATGTATCATTATTGACAAGCAATGGATGTGGCTTGTAAAGTGAAGACAATGGTGACAAGGAGATGTTAAGCGGGATCCCCGGGATCATCTTGAAGGTTGTACAGGCCGGTAAAGGCCGAGCTCCTCCATCGGGTTCTAACACTCGAGAATACTGATGAAGCTTGTTACCTTCCATACGTTGTGGAAGCTCTGCAATCCAAACAAAATATTAAAAGCTTTCCATAAAAACAATAATTACATTGTCTACTAACTTTGCGAAGTATTTTTGCAACAAAATGTTTTTTATTTTACATTATTATTTTACCAATTCCACTCCATAATTGAAGCATTTGGACATCAAAAATTGTAATTTCACAATTCTGTAAGCTCATAATGTCTTTGCTTTGTCTCAGAACACCTGTATACCCCGGAGGTCCACATGGAAACATAGATGATTCCCGGGAGCCTCCAACGCTAGAGCTCGCAAACTTGCATAGATTGCGGCTGTAACACTAAAGAAATATTTGCACATTCAATGATCAGGGTTTTCGGACTGTACATTTTTTAATGGTGGCTCCACTCTATCGGGGGCATTTATGAAGCTTAGATTTAATTAAATAAATTTTATGAAACCAAGCTGGTCTATGCCCCCTGTTAAAAATGAATAGCTTAATGTGATACAATTTATAACATTTAAAATATAAATAAAATACAAACCTGAAGGAATAATATTAACTTCCCCATGTGGTAAGCTGTTGTGTAGGAATAACCTGGGCAAGTATTCAGTCACTGTGTATTGCAAAATGGCATCCAGCATCCAGAAACAAGGTTTTTCAAGATGGCTACTGTCCAGACAGTTTGAGTCACCATAAATAGCAATGCGTCCAGAACTTTTCTGACCGTTTATTACAGTTTGATTGATGAATGTTGTAACATTATCCACATTTTGTATTTGTTTGGACAATTCATTATGAAGATTCGTTTGTAATAAACCGAGTATGGGAACAGGAATTATATCATCATTGGTGGTGGTTTGTTTTGTATCGCCACCACTATCTGCAGTAAGAATCTAGAAATAAATAAGAATGCATACTAATAAATAATAACCTAGATCAGCGGCTAACAAAGACCTTCCATTAATAACATAGAATTTGAATGTAAACATTGTTATATAGGTACATTATTCGAAAATACAAATAACATTATTCAAATATACAGTGTTAAAATAATTATTTATAATTTTTGCATCAAGGGCAAAAACCAATTGTAATGTTAATGTTGGTCATGTAATCTGCAATGTATAGAGTTTCAGTGATAAATAATACATTTTATTGTTGATTATTTATGAGTTAAAGCTGATTTGTAACCTGGCTAGCTAATTATTAAGTTATCAATGCTTTACTTACACTCCTGTTATGGTATATTTTTATTTATTTTTATGTAAACGCATGCAGGAGAGCACACCCGGTCAAGACCAGTGCACTCTATGACGCTCAGCCAGGGAGACTGGACGCTGCATTCGGGAAACGTGTGTTGTGTTCGTGTTTGTGTGTGGGTTGGGGAGATTGCAAGTGTATATTTATATGTTTCTTGAAGAGATCCAGATTGTAGGAAAGAGGAAACACAGACGCTGGAAGAGCATTCCATAGGTTACCGGTGGCATTAAGGAAGGAGCTTTGGAAACTGCCAGTTCTTGGTCGACATATATTAACCGTGTATGGATATTCAACAAGAGTAAGACGAGTTTGTTGGTTGTTATGATATGAATGTAGGCCATGAATTTACAATATTGCAATATTGATATTAATTGTTGTGAAGCATCAGATTTGATTTAATTAATTACCTAAGGATTATTACAGATGTGTAAGCTGGTTACCTACTTAACCCACTTGTCATACTTTTATTTACATTATCAAAATATACAAAAAAATAGCCAATTATCAAAATAAAACAGTATCAATTGAATAGTCATTGAAAGTTTCTTAAATTATAAATTGTTCTTCCGATAGTACATCAGCTGATATCGTCATAACTGTTTATAAATAATTAATAAGAAACGATGAAATCCTGAAGTACATACCTGTTTACCCTGATCCTTCAGAGGGATTGAAACAAGAATGCCCTCTAAAGGAAATGTGTGGATGTGTGTACCACTTGCATAGTACATTGGATGTCCACCCAAATTAAAGTTGCCTTCAAACACCCGATCCCCAAGAGCAATTTGAAATACACTTAATAAATCATTTAACGCAGGTACATTAGCGCCCCCAGTTTCTGGCATCCACCTAAAATTAATAGTGGTAAATTATATACTATTTTTTTATGTACTAATTTTCAGTTAATGAAAAAATAATTAAACACTTGATAACATAATTTAAATACACAGATACATAGCATATAACACATATAATAAATCATTTGATTCACAAAATATGACTTGTATAAATAATATATAAAATATGATTTTTATCAATTGCATTTATTTATATATGCTCATAAAAATATATATTTTAATATACAGTATTTGTATTGTACAGTGATGTAAAAGTTAAGAGATTTAAAAGATTGGATTTTTAATTTAATTATAATTTTTTTTCAATACTCTAAATCCTTAATAGATAATTGATCCATATCAATATTTTATAAATTGATACACACATACAAATCTACATCAAATTTCACTGAGTTCTGTTCTATGAATATGTGCATAGAACAGAACTGAGATGCATAGTTCGTGGTTCGAATCCCAGCGTCTACTGTTTCTTTTTCACCACAAATTGATGAGAGAAATTTGATGTAGATTTGTATGTGTGTATAAATTTATATGTTAGTTATAGTTGTTCTAATATTGAATAAAGAGTTTTTTAGTATACATAATCATAGAATCCAATAAAACTTACCACTGCCGTGTATTTTCATCATAAAACTTAACTTTTCTCATGACCGAAGTATTGTACCAATCGGCAAATATAATTAATGATAGGCCATTATCTACATCTTTCTTAAGTTTAGCTATTTCTTCGGGAAAGTATTCTTCTTCAGGATCCACAAGCAGTAAAGTTCCATACTGGCTGGCATCTAAGCAAGTCAAGGGAGATCCTGGTGACAAAGTAATACAACAAGAATAAGATATATTATTGTTCTTAGTCGCAAATCATAAAAAAACGCTGATCGTAAATATATTTATAATATAAGGTATAAATATAAAAGTAAGCATAGATGTATTTCATATGAAAACATGACTTAATAAAGTACCAAACCGTGAATCAATTTTCATGAAAGTTTTTTTTTACATACATATATACATGCATTTATAATTGTAATTAAACATTAAAATTATTTTAAATAAGTCAAGTGTTCAAATTTATTGTAAAAAAATATATTATTAAAATGAATATTTGTAAATATATTTTGTATATCAGTTCAAATATAGATGCATAACTTTTCAAATGTCAATATATTTATTATAATTTACATATTGACTAAAAGCGATTAAAATCATTGAATTTAAAATTCAAGTGTTTTTTAAACTCGAGAGCAAGATACTGTAAAGTTATGATATGAATATATTATATACAGTAAAAATACAGAAATAGCGGTTAGTGTAACACCGTATTGTACTGAAATAAGATATACGGTGGTACAATGAGTTCAAATTTTGCTGCAAGATGATGTGACCAACAAAATATATAACTGGATATAGAACAACCAATTTTATATCAACTTCTTTTATCTCACTTATTTTATTATTGGTTTCATTGTTAAATACAGTCAACCTTCATATAATGAAATTTTTACTGTTGTGTTTGTGGCAATTTTTCAAAGGTCCCATCTATGACATGTTTTGAGTTGACCCGCCTCTTAGGACTATACGGTTCAGGCTTCGGGAGCATCGGACTAATCATCTGTTCTTATGAAAGCTTTATAGGAGAGTAAATTCCGATAGATAGGACTGGTTGATAGAATTTATTATTATTTGTAGATATGAACAAGAAACTCTAGTTTAAAATAATTTGCACTCTATGGAAGAAAAAAACAATATATTTTTTATTTTATTTTACATGATTACAAAAAGCCATAGGAAGAGAGTATTTTGAAAACGATGGCTCTATTTTTACTTTGCAGTGATGTTAAGGGCCCAAAAATATAAAGTAAAAATAACAAAAACATCTACATTGTATATTTTAGTTTAGGAACTAAGTTTTTAGGAATCATGGAGGTTTCCACAAAAAAACTAATAATACAGAAAATATAATCTATCTTTTTACAGATTTTAATCATATATCGCGATAACAAAATGCAAATAAAATCGCTGTAATTTTGAACCGCAATATATTTTTATAGTAAATGACATAATAATTATATATATAGTATCAAACTTATTTGGTAATAAAAGAATAAATAATATTCACAAAAGTAAAAAACCGCGCAGTTAATAAAAAAAAAACATACATTTATGAACAAAATACACATAAGGGTGAGAAGAAGTCAAGTACATGGACTCTTGGCTTCTTTTTTAGTAACAAAAGCTGATAAATAAATCCTTACAATTTTATTTAAGCTGATGAACGAGGCTTAAATAAAATTGTAAGTAAACATTTTAGAAATGTGTGAAAATATTTTTTTAATGTAGAGAGACAATAATTGAATGTTTGCATATTGAGAGCCTACTAACCTAATACCTCTACATAATATCCTGATTTACGTAAACTTTGATACAAGTCCTTGAAGTTGGTGTGAATATGGTCAGCATTCCAATCGAGAGGATCATTCTTGACTTTCAAATTGTCTCTAGGGAAGAACCCTGGGGGGTACCTCAAACTATGAAATTGATCCCAAACAATCCTTAAGTGACGAGGGGGCTGTGGAATAATTTTTGCTCTGAAATGATACAATCAAATGTTAATTATAAATCGGAAAAATCTATAAATGTAAGATTGAATTATTGTTTGTTTAATCCTTATGGACAGACTACCATACTCTGCAACAAATCATCATTAATATGTTCACCGCGTATGTCCGCTATGTGTGTTCAAACGAACATGCCACCAGCGCGTGTGACACACATAGCGGTCGTGGAAGTTTCAAGCCCTATATAGGAGCTATCTAGTGAGTTATAATTGTAAAACTTGGCTGAAAATATTACTGAATGTATATTTTACCAAATGCAATACATGGCATTCGTCAAAAAAAATTCAGTATAGGCTAAAATAATGTATTTCTGGAACATGCATCAAGCGGCGTGAACATCGCACAGTTGCCAGCACTCGTACGTTGTTCATGCTAGTCTCGTACGCCAGAAACGTGCGCCGACAGCAAAATAATAATATAATGACATATGCATATTTTGCATATATCATTATATTATATTTTTGTTATTGAAAATCTAATTCAAAGGATTAGGATAATTTATCAGTAGTTGGATTCGTTATCAGGAGTATGAGATATAAATAAAATAATTTTTAGAATTTATCCTTCAATATATTTGTAGACGACATGTTTCGACCACGTCGAATGGCCGAAACAGCAATTCTGATGCAGAGAAGCAACTATCTCCTCGTAGAAAATAAAATAAAGCTTGTTTGTCAATATACATATTTTATTTGAACTGCCAATGTGCGCAATCGTGTTACTAATGATAATAATCAATTAAAACATATTTGATTAGTAAAAAAATATCACAACCTATATTTACAGTTCATAACGCGACAACAAAATCCCCGAAAAAGCTCCCGAAAATACAATAACAGGGCATTTTGTTGCTATATTTGGTGCCGAGGCCAAAAGGTTAAATTTTAAAATCAAATTATTCAATCCCAAAAGATTTTTAGATTTTTTTTCATTATTCAACTAAAAAATGTGTGTTGGGTGTATTCGTTAGTAATAATTAAAAACCCAAAGTGCTCCTGAATCCATTTGTGAGCCCTTCTTATTAGATACTTCCAATTTTGTAGGAATTTAATTCTCAAGTACAAATAAGTTAATATATTGTCATTGCATTTTGTGGATAGTCTAAAAAATACTATAATATTTTTAGGACAAAAAATGGACACAATTTAAATCTTCTGTTAGTCAGAATAATATACATATATATATATATACATATATATAAACATATATACATATACATATATTTATAAATATATATAAAATATAAAATTTATATATATATATATATATACATATATATATATATATATATAAAATATAAAATTTAATATATATATATATACATATATATATTAAATTTGGAAAAAGGTTTAATAAGGTTACTCCGGTAAGGTTAGGTTCAATTTGGTTAATATAACTATTGAGAAAATGTTAAATAATGCAAAAAAATAAAATAAAATAAAATAAAAAAATTTCACTGGAAAAATAAGAGCATATTTTTAATAACTTGAGTTATTTAAAATAATAAATGACAAACCTTATGGTAAGTTGAAGGGTGGTGTTGAGTGTGGCGTATCCATTCTCTGTGGGTGTGTTAACATTCTCAATGGTAACGTTGAGATGGCCCTGGGCAATACCCTCAAAGGTTCGAGCGTGTGGCGCCACCAGCAGACTGACAGCCAGCCAGCCTGACCACGGCCATATGGTGGCACTGTAAGATGCACTGACTTGCAGCTTCAGACCATGCTGCCCAGCATAAGGATACCACTGCACACCTATCTAACAAAATTATATCAATTACAACAATTCACACAAAATTATATTATTGATGACAAGCCTCATAACTCTCTATGCCACATCTGCTCCTGATTTTTTATTCCATATCCGTTCCATATACGGAACATATGATGATCACAAATTGCCGCCATTTAGTTCAGTCAGACGTTTTGAAGGCCTGAACTATTTTGTTCTAAGGGGCGGCTCAGCCCATACTGATGAGTAAATAGTTAATATGATTTTTTTATAGTCAATATCTTTATGATGTTAAATATGTCTATATTATAATATTGTCTTAAATATATGAATGGTAAATTATAATAAACAAATTTCATCAGACTTATATTTTTTCATTATAAAAAAAAACAACACTTTATTACTTTACACATATCCTATTAGCAACTGCAGCCACACAACATCAAATGGAATGTT
>JAGTXR010000599.1:0-10342 GCA_022606575.1 Glossosoma conforme
GAGAGTTTGACTCTGAATGGAGGGATGAGGAGCAGATTAGCAACAAACATAACTTTTTAAGAAGCACATTAAAATATATTGAAGGCATACAGATTTTCATTTCAAATAAATAAAAAGAGACTTAGCCCTTGGAATAGGAAAACTCTATAAAAGTATATATTTAGTAAACAAAGTAATATCTGAAACAATAAGGTTCCAAAAATAAGTAGGAAACTTAATAATTAAGCCGAAAAATACTGATGACTCTTTCATTGCTTTTATTTCTTTCTGAACACTTAACTTTGGTCAAGAAGAATTTCCTGAAAACGGGCATACTGCCTTTTCCTGTGGAGCAGACATTACATAAAAGAGTGAGGCTGAAATGGGAAAACAAAATAAAGTTAACTTTAGTTGGATTCTTAACTTACTTTGCCTGCTTTTTTACTTGTCGTATGCGGCGAAAAATATCGCGAGAATATAAGAGAATTATGGAATTGAAAATGCTTAGTGTTAATGTATTTTTATATTCTTCTTGTCTTATTCGCCTCCTAGTCTGTTCATAACAAATTGCCATTTTTTTTCTTATTTGATATCGTCCCGTTGAAGATCGTTTGGTGTTTCAAAATATAAACTAGTGTCACAATATTCCATAAGACATCATTATTTGATGGAACCTGTTTTCAAAAATTATTTTTTGGCTTTGGAAGTCTCAGTAAAAAGAATGGATTTATAATAACTTAATGAAAGCAATACAAAATTAACTATGCCACAAAGCAAACATTTTCAACTAAATATTTGGTACCCTACAGAAAAAAAAGTTATGACTGTCAATCAAATGCAAAGGAGACATGTTGGTTGGCCAAATCTTAGCTAGTTGACACAGTTGAGTAAATAAACAAGAGGACGACTAATTTATACGATTAATTTGTATCTATAAATATATAAAAATGAATTGCTGTTCGTTAGTCTGGCTAAAACTTGAGAACGGCTGAACGGATTTATCTTATCTTGGTCTTGAAATGTTCGTGAAGGTCTAAGGAAGGTTTAAAAGGTGAGAAATTTTTTAATAATTGCCGGGAAAACCCTAAAAACAGCCCTTTTCTTTTTCCCATATAAAAGTCCCATATAAACAAGATCTATACACAATATCATCTTTCATATAGTTTATTCATTTCACGCACCGCGTGTTATTATGAGAACGCCAAGTGTGTACATAATATTTACCGCGCAGTTGACATGACCGCGTTAACATATTAAAAGATCTATACAAAATATCATCTTTCATATGCTTTATTCATTTCACGCACCGCGTGTTATTATGAGAACGCGAAGTGTGTATAATATTTACCGCGCGGTTGACATGACGCGCTTTGTGAACGAATAACGTTGCGTGCGCATAGTGCTTACCGCGCACTTGACACAGCTTATCGGTACGTATTATCTATATATTTATCTATATCTATATATCAATATTATTTCTATTCAACATAGTTCATATTAAATTATAATCACTCACTGTTGTCTAAGAAATGTAGGTGTGTTCCTAGCTTCGAAGAGTCAATTTGCAATTTATTACCGCTGTACAAAGTTCAAATAAAATCATATCAATCAAAATAGTCTTCGCGTGCGCGTTGGAGGATCTATTGTCGTGTTCCAAAACTCAAAAAAGTGATAATATCGCGAATGCGACCAAATGGTATAGTCACAAAATGATATAGATCATCAGTAGTACTGATTTTCAATTTGTTCGGCTTCGCGAAACTTAATTTTATCTAACTTCAGTTGTTAATCTATCAGATTATTTTGTTTTATAAATATTAAGTTTTGTCACAAATTAAATTTCTGAACGCAACAATAATATTTGACATTAGATTTGACAACCAACTAATATGTCAATCCATCCTGTCGCACACGGAAAAAAGTATTACGATATTGTGTTACGATATCTATGAGTGCGAGAGAACTTTCTTTACTTTGGTGATCTGTAGTATATGGCAACATCATCGGTTGGTACCTCTGCGAAATGGAACCGCAAAGCGAACTAGTGAACTGTCAACAGTGACGCGGTTCTTTTTGTTGTTGTTGATGTTTTGTGATACTGCTAAGTGAGCGAGAATTTTTCTCACTTTGATTAATTACGATGCCGAGGAGAAGACGACCTGACTAAGGTCGTCGCAGTCAATCAAATGTGCAAAGAGCTACCTCACGTGCTAACCTCACTGATGACAAGAGAGAGATAGATCAAGAAAATAGTCGATAAAGTACATATGTAAATATGTTAACAAAGGTAGCGATATGGCTGTCTTCGCTGTAACCAATGCAAATGATGAAATATCACAGTACCAGATGGGTCGCAATGTAAGTAGCAACGAAGCAATTTGGCGTTTCTTTTCATTTGCGATCCATGAAAGACACCCTACAGTAGTCCATTTTGCAGTCCATTTAGAAAATGGTCAACGAGTTTATTTTAATGAATCGAACGCGGCAGACAGAGCGGCACGTCCACCGTCGACAACATTAACAAGTTTCTTCACAGTCTGTCAAACTGATGATTTTGCTCGCACTTTGCTGAATGTTGACATGCCACGCTATTACACATGGAATGCATCATCAAAATCGTTCAGCGTCGAAAACAAGGAACACCAGTTGAAGGACATCCAAATGTATTTGCTTCAGACGCTCTGGGTCGCATCAACACAGTACATCCAAATAACGATTAATGTTATTATTTGCGGTTGTTGTTGGTGAATGTTCGTGGTCCGACATCGTTTAAGCAACTGAGAACAGTTAATGGACAGCTGTGTGTGACTTACCGTGAGGCATGTCAACTATTACATTTACTTGAGAACGTTTCGCACTGGGATGATACGCTCAAAGATTCCGTAATATCTTCGCGACCATTCAGAATTTTCTTCCAGGACAGTTGGTTTCCTTTAAATCAGTCGACACCGTTATGAACCAGGATGACGTAGTCAACTATCCCACGGAGTTTTTAAATTCACTGGAATTGTCTGGATTACCACCTCACAATTTGCAGTTAAAAGTAGGATCAGTTGTCATCATGCTGCGTAACATTAATTAAACTCGACTGTGTAATGGAACAAGACTGGCTGTGAAAAAGCTAATGAATAACGTCATTGAGGCAACAATCATAAAAGGAAAATACAAAGGAGAGGATGTCTTGATCCCGCAGATACCGATGATTCCAACGGATTTATCATTCGATTTAAACGCTTACAATTTCCAGGACGTATGGCCTTTGCGATGACCATAAATAAATCGCACGGACAGTCGTTAGAAGCTTGCAGAATCAACTAAGAGTTTCCCTGTATCGCGCATGGACAATTATACCGTCTTCTTTGTTTATTTACGCACCACAAAACAAAACAAAAAATAAAGTTTCTAAGAAAGCTTTAAATTGATTAACAGACTGAATCATAACAGTGTGTGTCTGTCAATATCAAATTTAAGCCTTATAAATAGCCAGTATTTCAGGGAAACTCTGTTTTGTAAGTAAGCAACATGGTATGTCAAAAATAATAATAAAACTTCATGCTTCATTCAAAAAATCCTTTTTTATTATATACGGATTGGTTTTGTTTGTATTAAGACTATTTAATACAAATGCTTAGTATTTTCAATGTTTTGAGCATTCACTTTGAGATCCATAATAAATTATAAATATTTATTTATTTATTTACCTTGTTTTCACATGGATCACGTAACAAAAGTTCTCTATTAGGAGACTGCAGTTTCAGAACCACTACAGCGCCCCATTCTGTATAATTTTGTTACTCGTACATACGGAATACTTCTTCCTAAAAAGGCCACGCGATGCAAGGTGATAGGTATCTATTATACCTGTATGTGTGTCTCTTCTGCTTGAACTATGAACGTATAATTTTATTGAGAATGTTCAGAGTATGGTGTACAAGTGTATTAACTACATACGAAAGTTTGAGTTGCCATGAATGACAACATAATAAAACGGACTGCGCATACTTCCGTGCAAGAGTCGGTTTAAATATAGAAGAGCAGGTAGCCGGGCCATCCAGAAAACAGGAAATCATAAGCCGCAGCTTTTATCTTTTGACCCCGTAAGCTCTCGTCTACGAAAAGGGCTTTACATATAAGACCTTGTAGAGAGGGATAAAATTGAGATTAATTCCCAGAAAATATGGTTAATATAGGGCCAGTTTAGGGTTCAAAGATTAAGCATCGTTTCTGGGGTCCCAGGAATTGGCCTGAAAAATATTGGGAGGTGAATTAACGGAGTTTTGTTCGAATATATTTTGAGAAGAGTTTTTTTCAGAAGATTTGTTTTTGTTTTTGCTGACTTATTAAGCGGAGTCAATCATTCGAGATTAAGTATTCAATGAAGTTCATAATAGATCTGACATAGTACCAGTGATAGGCAATGGTGGTTAAAAGTACTTTTTACAGTTTGTGTTGCCCTGACCTGGACTGAACTTTACCCACTTCACACCCGCATACAAATATACGAGTAGAGACTAAAAAAAGTATTGTATTACATTAAACACAGCACTCTTGATTGCTTTTACTTTTCGATCCTGATGGGTATACCCGTGCTTGTAGCCATCCATCGTTTTCTATTTCAGTTGGTACTTTTTTTTCTTGTTTTTTATGTAATCGCTTGCAGGAGACCACAGCCGGTCAAGGCCAGTGCACCCTATGACGCTCAGCCAGGGAGGCTGAACGCTGCGTTCGGTGTGTGTGGGTTGAGGAGATTATAAGTGTATGCTTAACTGTTTTTTTAAAGAGATCCAGATTGAAGGATAAAGGAAACACAGACGAGCATTCCAAAGTGTACTGGTGATATTTAGGAAGGAACTTCGGAAACTGCCAGTTCTTGATCGACCTACATTAAACGTGTATGTGTAACCGTTCGGCAAGTGTAAGACCAGTTTGTTGGTTGTGGTTGGGTTCAGGAGGAATCAGTTATTTAAGTTCCGAAGACCATACACAGTGGTAATAACTGTAGAAAAAAATAAGTGAACCAGTCTTACGCCTGTGTTCCATTAATTGCAGGTTAGACGTAAGAGTGTCATTATTTATAAAAAAAAATGCTCTTAAAAGGTATTTTGGGGTTTCAATCAAAAGGTGACTGCCGTATTCAAGGAAAGGTCGGATTTGTCCTTTATATAGAAGAAGAAGTTGCTTATCGTTGAAATTGTGACGTGTTTGAAAGTGAGACCGGCTTTATACTTAATCGACTCGTAATATTTGATATTATTCGAGATTGATACTCAAAGGATGTTGATGAAGCTTGTTTTTGAAGAGAACAACCGCTGAAAGATGCAGGATCCATATCAGTCTGTCAAAGTCAGCTGACCTGTAATGCCACACACGTCGTTTAGTTTGTTCTTTTGGTGGCAATGAAGCACTAGTTGTAGATGTGGTCACAAGGCAGTGGTCGGAGTACCCCAGTGGGGCCTCGACCTCCTTGTTGAATTTCGAGCACTCACTTTTGTTCAAATGCAATGGCACTTCTAAATGGGCTACTAGTACTCCTCGATCCGTTTCTCATAATACTTTCCTATTTTGTCAATGGCATTGTTTTCCAAGATCTATATAATCTTTGACACGTGTCATCTCATCATTTATTTTTTATGCATATCTTATTATCGATTTTATTGTTGCTCTAGAACACGGGTCGTCAACCTGGTCCGTACGGGCTTCCGTGGTGGGCGGTGGGTGATTTTTGTAGATTTGCAAATTTCTCCTTTATTCCTTCTAGATTTTTTTCCACCCATATACTGAATTGAAATAAAGATAGGTTGGTGGGGGTGGTAGGGAAATTTTACCATGAAAAATAGGCAAAAGTGTGCGCCAGGCATAAACGTTCTTGGTTGAAAACCCCTGCTCTAGAAGATTTATGTGAATCTTCTTCGTAGTATCAATCCGGTGGATTGGTTTGCAGCAACAGAATCTTGCATCTCGATCTCCATTCCTCTAGGTCAGGGGTGGCGAACCTTTTTGAGACTGAGTGCCAAAAAAAATTTTTTTTCAATAAAATAATATGTCGCGTGCCACATGCCATAGAAATAAACTTGCATCAAACTTCAGATTATTAATAAAACCAAAAATTAATACGTTGAGGAAAATAATTAAGTACTTAATAATGGCAAACTAAGAAAATAAATTTAAAAAAAATAGACTTGAAAAAAATTGTGAACCTCAAAACTTATTAGTTAGATTTTTGTTGTTGGATGCTAGATGCCAAATATTTTATATCGGGTTCATAGCTGGTAGCTTTTAATAAAATACAAGCAGTAGTTCTTTCGTCTGTAAGGCTACTTCTTATGTCTGATTTAATAAAGTTCATCGAAGAAAATAATGATTCACAGGAATACGTCGACGAAAAAATTGTTAATATGCCCATTGCTATTTTTTTAAGACAAGAAAAAGTTTCTGGGGTGGATTGTCAAGTTGTAAGTACTTCATTTTCGGCATTCCTCTGGTCTGGTCCAACGAATCGATCTCGCTCAATTTCTTCCAAAACAATTCTTAAGTCTTTAAATTTTTGTGTCCATATCGATCTCGACTGAAAATCTACCAATTCCATTTCAAAATCATCTAATTCTATGTATTCAAACATTGTTAAGTTTAATTGTTGATACTTATATGTGTCTGGATGGGTAATAAATTTTGTAGTTTCTTCAAGTTGTCGAAACTGAACAAACCTTCTTGAAAATTGTTCTATTGTTGCGTCTAAAGCATTTTCAAATGATTCTATTAATTTTCCTACGTCTAGCTTTTCATGGATTTCCAGACCCATCATGTGTTTTTTTAGGTTGGGAAAGTACTTAAAATTTCTCGTCATTATATCACGCTTAAATATTTGTAACTTAGCTTCAAATGCTTTTATATTATCAAACATAATAGTAATTATTTTGCCACGGCCTTGTAATTTTATATTTAGATCATTCAAATGGGAGCAAAAATCAGTAAAGAACATCAATCTCGAAATCCACTCAACATCTGATAATTCTTCATACTGAATTATTTTCTGGTTACTTAAAAACATATAAATTTCATCAAAGCACTCGACGAAACGCTGAAGTACTTTGCCGTGACTAAGCCAACGAACGTTATTATACATCGTTAATCCATTATACATCGAATTTTCTTTTCCATAAAGGATGCGCAGAAATATAATTGACTATCTTAGTCACAAGTGTCATCACATCTTCAAAAGATTTAAGACCACCCTTTGCACACAGCGCTTCCTGGTGTACTATACAATGAAATGCTAACAGTGGATGGCCAACAAACTTTGTAAATAAATTGACAAATCCTGCTGTTTGACCAATCATACTGGGTGCACCATCTGTACTTACTGAAACGATTTTCGACAAATTTATTTCTGCTTTAGAAAGAGCCTCTACAACTGCTTTGCAAACATTTGTGCCTTTAGTTGTTTCTGGTAAAGATATCAAACTTATTAATTCTTCTATTTCAAAGCTAGCAGCAACATAATTGGAATTACTATTAACAAACTTATTTAAAGCACTCGATTGTAGATTTTTGTTTTTGATTGCTCTTAAAATATATTCTTTTGTTCATCTCTGCTTTTGCCAAGAAGTTCCTTATGAATTGTTTCATAGTGTCTTTTTACAGATGATGTTCTAGATACCACTGACACAGAACGTACAACACATATTGCTTTGTCACTTCTTTCAATTACACTGTACATTTCAGTCCACCAATTTTGAAATTGTCTGCCAGAATTTTTACTGCTGGCTTCATCTTTGTGGGTGCCAATAAACAGTTTGTTTCTGTATTAATTAGATTGTTTTTATAGCACAAATTGACTGTCCGATCAGGTAAAGAGTTATTCTGTCACTGACACATCAAATCGTCGAATTTAAATTGTTGATAAATCATATTCATCCACAAGAGTAGCAATTACACACCTAAACCACACGAGAGCTGACGATCTAATGCGCATCGAGAGCGCGCAGTGTGACGTATGTCGTGACCCTTCGTGAACATTTCGGAACGGCTCGTACCGGGAGCGAAGTTCATTACAAAAAAAAAATACACCTCAAGGAACTAGCACCGCGCGGGAAGCATTGAACAATATGATTTATTTATGCATGAATGTCGTCATATCCTTCGTTTCTGAAATTATTTATGAACGAAGAAAACACACGTCGCAATTGAAATATTTTTTTAATACTATTAAGGTTGGAATTAAATATGTTTTCCATGGATGTCAGCGCTTTAGTGAGTTCATCTTCAGTTTCAGCAATCAGAGCAATGTCGTCAGCAAACCTTATCATATAAATCTGTTGGCCGTGTATTTCAACCCCCTGTCTATGGCCCATTTTTTTCCTGATGTAATTTTGTGCATTTTTTATGTATATATTGAAGATTACAGGCAATAGAGAGCATCTTTGTCTAACCCCTTGACGTGTTTTTGCTTCCTTTTGGACATTTCCAAGTGGTATTATGGCAGCTTCTTCTTTGTAGAGTCAAAATGTGAGTCTTCGTTCCTTGTATTTGACTCCAATTTCTTTCATTACATCGAAGAGCTTCTCCCAATCCTCTTTATCAAATGTTTTTTCAATGTTCATGAAGGCAATATATGTATCTTGGTTCACTTTTATCCTCTTTTCCAAGACCATACGTAGATATAAGATTGCTTCTCTGGTTCTCATTCTTTTTCTGAATCCAAATTAATCGCTATTGAAAGTTTTTTCGATTTTTGGTTCAATTCTTTGTAGGATTACGTTGGTCAGTATTTTGTATGCAAGAGATAGAATACTGAGTGTTTGGTGTTGTTCACATTTCGTTGTTCCGGGCTTCTCCGGCAGAGTTACAATTAGACACTTTTTGAAGTCTTCTGGCGTTATTCCTGTATTATAAATCATCTGAGTCATTGTGAACACAGCATCTAAAGTTTCGGTTCCTGCCATCTTTATTCGTTCAGCTGAAAGGTCATAAATTCCTGGTGTTTTTCTATCTTTAAGCTTTTGTAATGCGAAATCAAATTCCTCTCGGATAATTGGGTCGCCCGAATCATCGTCGTCCACATCACTTTCGTTTTCTATCAAACTCTCAAAGCTGGTATCATTACTTCCGTTGTATAGTGTTTCCAGGTTCTGTTTCCATGTCTCCCCTATTTGTGTGTCTTCAAACATTATTTTCCCGTTCTCTGCTTCAATCGCTTTGCCTTTTCCAATTTTCATGCCAAAGAAATCTTTTACTGACGCATATGCTCTCCTAAGGCGGATGAACCTTTATGGTCAACGGCATTATGATGTGGAAATAAAGGGGAAAATACCACATTAAAGGTCTTAAAGACATCCCATGTATCAGCAAAAAAAATGATTGCATCTCAAGTAAAATTTCGAGGAATGGAGATCGAGATGCAAGATTCTGTTGCTGCAAACCAATCCACCGGATTGATACTAAGAAGAAGATGCAATTACAATATTTCGTTTTGTCATGTTGTCGTTGATTTCTTTGCATTTTCTCTTTAGGAATGCATCCTTTGCGATTCATGACTCTCTGTTTATTTTGTTTCTAAGTGCTCTGTATTCACTTTGGGCCTTGTTATTGGGAATATTTTTGAGTAGTCTCCTTTTTTCAATCACATTAAGGATTTCCTCTGTTATCCAATTTTTCCTTGCCTTAGGCCTATCTTTGCCAATCACTTCTTCTGCTTCATTTTAAATTTTTGTTTTAATTTCCTCCCATATTTCATTTACATTTTTCAAATTATTTGTGGCGCATTTTTGTGTTTTTTTCGTGTATTTGTATTTGACCTCTTTGTTTTGTAAAGCATTAGTGTTCCATTTATAGTAAGTTTTATTTTTATTTATTTTTTATTTCAGAAAACTTTTAGCAATTACTATATTATGGTCACTGTTAATATCTGGGCTGGAGTAGCTTCTGCAATCTTTATATTAATTCTTCAATCTCCCTTATACAATTATATAGTCAATCTGAAGTCTGAGTTGATCTCCTGGAGCCTTCCATGTGTATCTTTGCCTTAGATGGTGTTCAAAGCAGGTATTTTCGACTATAAGCTTATGTTTGGCACACAATTCTGTCAGTCGGTCGCCTCTCATATTTATTGTTCCCAGTCCGAAATTATATCTATTTATATCTATCTATTTATATTAATATCTAAGCATATACAGGTATTTGATTTATCAAAAATAATAAACGAAGGAGTTCTAGGAGATTTTAAAACAGAATCATTTCTCTACAAAAGTAATATTACTATTTCAAGTATGTATGTAATTTTTACAGTCGTACTATTTATCAGTGCACAGTAAAGTACCGCCCTCGCTCTAGTTCCTAGTACTATCTTGATGAGGCAGCGCAAGCC
>JAGTXR010000600.1:0-18707 GCA_022606575.1 Glossosoma conforme
AATGCCTACCATCATCAATGTCACTATTTTAAATGGTCTAGGCGTATCTGGACAAGTGGTAAGAGAAACAATATAATAAATATAATGCAGAATGTAATTGCTGGCACTGCACCAATTATAAAATAAATAACATGAAATCATGTTAATTATAGAGAAATGCTAGACATTTAATGTACTCCATTATTATCAATATTTTAAAACATTCCATTTGATGTTGTGTGGCTGCAGTTGCTAATAGGATATGTGTAAAGTAATAAAGTGTTGTTTTTTTTTATAATGAAAAAATATAAGTCTGATGAAATTTGTTTATTATAATTTACCATTCATATATTTAAGACAATATTATAATATAGACATATTTAACATCATAAAGATATTGACTATAAAAAATTCATATTAACTATTTACTCATCAGTATGGGCTGAGCCGCCCCTTAGAACAAAATAGTTCAGGCCTTCAAAACGTCTGACTGAACTAAATGGCGGCAATTTGTGATCATCATATGTTCCGTATATGGAACGGATATGGAATAAAAAATCAGGAGCAGATGTGGCATAGAGAGTTATGAGGCTTGTCACCAATAATATAATTTTGTGTGAATTGTTGTAATTGATATAATTTTGTTAGATAGGTGTGCAGTGGTATCCTCATGCTGGGCAGCATGGTCTGAAGCTGCAAGTCAGTGCATCTTACAGTGCCACCATATGGCCGTGGTCAGGCTGGCTGGCTGTCAGTCTGCTGGTGGCGCCACACGCTCGAACCTTTGAGGATATTGCCCAGGGCCATCTCAACGTTACCATTGAGAATGTTAACACACCCACAGAGAATGGATACGCCACACTCAACACCACCCTTCAACTTACCATAAGGTTTGTCATTTATTATTTTAAATAACTCAAGTTATTAAAAATATGCTCTTATTTTTCCAGTGAATTTTTTATTTTATTTTATTTAATTTTTTTTGCATTATTTAACATTTTCTCAATAGTTATATTAACCAAATTGAACCTAACCTTACCAAAGTAACCTTATTAAACCTTTCCAAATTTAATATAAATATGTATATATATATATATATATTAAATTTTATATTTTATATATATATATATATATATATATGTATGTATATATATATATATATGTATGTATATATATATATATATATATATATATATATATGTATATATATATATATTAAATTTTATATTTTCTATATATATATAAATATATGTATATATATATATTAAATTTTATATTTTATATATATAAATATATGTATATATATATATACAGTGGTGCCTCACACAACGAACTTAATTCGTTCCAGGAGCAAGTTCGTTATGCGAAAAGTTCGTTATGTGAAACGCGTTTTCCCATAACAATACATGTTAAAAAAAAAATTCGTTCTGTAGCATAAAATATGGTAAGATGACATAAAAAAGATAAATTTTTGTTATTATTTTTATTTAGATACATCTAAAAACATAATGAAAAAAACACACATTTTTAATTTTAAGAAATAATCGAATCTTGCACATCTTCATCCATTTTCCGCTTTTTGGCCGATGGTGCAGTGAAAAACCTGTCCAAAGTCGTTTGCTTCTCTCTTTTCTTCAACATCTGCCGGAAATAACGGACAAGAGTATCGGAGTACAGTATCGGAGTACTTCTTTTTTATCAGCACTGCCAGCCTCACCATGCATATTAACGCTGTGGATTCCATACCTTTTCTTAAATCTAAAAAACCACCCCCTGCTGGCTTTGAAATCTTCTTTATTATCTATATTATCTTGATTGCTGCTACTTCCAGCGATGTTTTTCTTTAGATCTTCATAAATTATCTTGGCCTTGTGACAGATAATATCTTGGGTTGTTACGTCACCTTTCACCTGCCTGTCCTTAATCCAAATCGCTAATAGCCTCTCCATTTCCTCGTGGATTGAAGATCTATGTTTTTCATTAAATAGTTTTGATACTCCTTTGGCTACTTTGGCTGATTTTATTGCATCCTTGTTTGTCAAAATGGTGAAAATGGTGGTCTTGTTGAGGCCAAACTCTTTGACGAGGTCACACTGTTTTACCCCACATTCACTCCTTCTAATTATTTCCTGTTTCATTTCAAGAGAAATCACCTTCCTGCTTTTTTTAGAACCCATCATATAAAAAAAATGTTGAGTTTATCTTAAAAGGACGACTGCCGTGATACGTGTGCGATTTAATTCGTAATGAAGAACGATTGCTGCGATACGTGCGTAAGTTAGGCGACTTCGTTGTGTGAAGCGAAGTTCGTTGTGTGAAGCGAAGTTCGTTGTATGAATCGTGAAATGAACGAAAAGGAAGTTCGTTGTGTGCAGCGTTCGCTGTGCGAGGCGTTCGTTATGCGAGGCACCACTGTATATATATATATATATATGTATATTATTCTGACTAACAGAAGATTTAAAATGTGTCCATTTTTTTGTCCTAAAAATATTATAGTATTTTTTAGACTATTCACAAAATGCAATGACAATATATTAACTTATTTGTACTTGAGAATTAAATTCCTACAAAATTGGAAGTATCTAATAAGAAGGGCTCACAAATGGATTCAGGAGCACTTTGGGTTTTTAATTATTACTAACGAATACACCAATGAAAAAAAAATCAAAAATCTTTTGGGATTGATTAATTTGATTTTAAAATTAAACCTTTTGGCCGCGGCACCAAATTTAGCAAACATGCCCTGTACGCGGGAGCTTTTTCGGGGATTTTGTTGTCGCGTTTTGAACTGTAAATATAGGTTGTGATATTTTTTTAACTAATCAAATATGTTAAATGGCACTTAAAGTAATTTGTTCAATAATAAAATACAATATATTTATTGTATTTTCGGTTTAAATTAACAATAATAATTCTTCATACAACTGACGTGAAGTCGCCATTTTGCTAAACAAGGTCACGCAAGAAAACTGCGCCAACATCAAACAATGCTTATAATATTAAATTCTCGACACCTTTTCAATTTCACCGGCACTCGGTGGCTTATTTACATTATCCCAAATTATTAATTGATTATTATCATTAGTAACACGATTGCGCACATTGGCAGTTCAAATAAAATATGTATATTGACAAACAAGCTTTATTTTCTACGAGGAGATAGTTTCTTCTCTGCATCAGAATTGCTGTTTCGGCCATTCGACGTGGTCGAAACATGTCGTCTACAAATATATTGAAGGATAAATTCTAAAAATTATTTTATTTATATCTGATACTCCTGATAACGAATCCAACTACTGATAAATTGTCCTAATCCTTTGAATTAGATTTTCAATAACAAAAATATAATATAATGATATATGCAAAATATGCATATGTCATCATATTATTATTTTGCTGTCGGCGCACGTTTCTGGCGTACGAGACTAGCGTGAACATAAAATGATGACATAGACTAGCGTGATATAAATCATGTGGATCTAATGAATTGAAATAATCAAAAACGGTTATCTTTTCAAAAGGTTCAAAATAAACAGGCACATAATTCTAGGATATACTTATATCGAGTTGTAAACATGATGGTAAACTTTATTCACCTAAATATACTCAGATTTATATTAATTTTCATACTGATTTAAACGGATATTGATATACTACTTACATATATATTTGTGAAGGAGGTTTATATATTCAAAATTAAAAACTATATTTTTGTATTCATACTATGCAGACTACAAATTTCATAGTTGCTCAGATATTCTTTAGTACACAGTGATGGATTTTTACAGATTGTAATGTATATGTAGTTGTCAATAATGTATTTTTTCAATAGTTAAGCAATCATGAGATTCATATCTAAGGTATCCCTTTTAACTGTTATTATAAAAATGCTTAAAACTTCATTAAATAGTATTAGTGTATAGACAAAAGGATGAAGACAACACTTCTTCACTTAGCAGCATACCCATATATTGTATGTAGTGAACTTCTAGAACATATAAGTTCGATTTCACTTTTATATTTATTAGCTTACAGAAAAAAATGTGTATTATCAATAAATTAAAGTTGTACTACATTATTAAACACAATATTAAGTGTAATGTCATTGAATAAGAATTTTGAAATTTTAGCTACCGAGTTGATGTGGCTACTTCATTGGTCCCGATTTAAAAAATAACTTTTAAATTTATGAATATAATACACACTCTTGTAAGTATTAAAAAGAAAGTATTCTTATGAGCATGCACATAATTTAGTATTTTTCTTTAGCATTTACATTTGATTAGTGAATAATTTAATTTAATATTTATTGATTATATCATATTTACAATGCATACTGAATTTTTAAGATAATATATATTTATATATATTCTCTTTAGCATTTAGATACATCTGTCATATCTGCTTCTCAGTGAAAGTAATTAATTAACACGGAATGATATAGTAATGGTATTAAATTATTATATATATTCAACATTGTGTCAATCATTATCCATTGTGCAAAAAACAATTTAATGTATGCTTTTATGGATTTCAGTTTTTTTTTTCTGGAATTGTGTCAATTAATTTATTAAACGAAGATAGCTACCTAGGCACAGTGACTTTTCCACTCTTTGATCATTAATAAATATAAATAAATAAATAATTAATAAGACTAATTTTAATGATGATCTGTCGAAGAATAAAACGCGACCAGTCAAAATTTTTATGTAAAATATAAATAATAAATTTTCGTTTAAAACAATAAATGTAATTATGCACTTACATCAAATATTGTTAGACAACAATACTAATTTTCAATTAAAACAAATTATAGCATCTTTTAACATTGCAGGTAAAATGTATTAAAACGACTTTGATAAAAGTAGATAAATACAATATTATGAAAAAAGAAGACAAAATCAACCATAGAGAAATGATTTATTTTTACCATTGTGATTGCATGAAAAATCAACATAACTCGTGTTCTTTGAAATGCTAAACAGTGTTTTCAGAATATTTTATAAATGCGATATACTAGCCAGAATAAAAATGCTAGTGACAATATTTGTTGGGGATATTTCACAACACGAAATACGCCAATCGACACAATATTAGGTCGTGAACCTTGATGGGTATGAACTCCTGTATTAAAAGTAGATAAAAGTACTTTTCCTATCAGTCTGAGTTAATGTGTAATTTTTTTCTTTTCTGATTTCTTTGATAGGTACCAAAAAATTATAAGTGAATGAAATATTAAATTTAATTGATAATAAACATCCTACACACTAATAAATAATATAAAAAAACTTGATGGAATAATGCAACTATGTATGGGAAATACATTTATGGCAGATCAAATACATGATTATTATACGATAAAAATAAATTAAGGAATACAATTTAACTGTTGATTATAACATACAATATAGCCTACATATAATATATTTCCACATTATTTTAAAATATGATAGATGTTATTTTTACCTTAAGTGTCCATAATATAAATCTATAAACTATTTCTTCTTCAATTTTACTTCGATTGATGTATCGATATACCTATGTAATATAAAATGTGATATTCCTAAGACGGTTTTATTTTAAAATCTTATTTTATCAAAACAATGTTTTATTTTATGAAAAATTTTTGATTTTTTAAAATATACTTTTTTCTTAATTTTATATTCTAATGATACAAGTGCTTAAACAGTCTCCATTTTCAAAGGTGGAATGTGGTCATCTACCTGATTTTGAATGGCAGTTGAGTATTATTGAGGGGTTATAATGGTAGATACGGCCAAGGGTACAAGGACATTGTTGAAAGGCTTTTCAGAGATATCAGTTACGGGAAATTTAAAAAAAAAAATTAAAACATATTTGAACATTCAATAATTGTGTGGTAGGGTACTATGGTGAGAAATACTCTTTAATATATAATCTTTATTAATCCTCGTTGGGATTAAGCCCTTAACCACTCGAACACGTATTATGTTTGACTGACCAGAAATTGCAAAGAACAACAATTCCCCTCCCAAGCACTCGGCAGCCACAGTCAGTCCCTCGAGCAGTTTTATGGAGGCCATATATCCCGTTTCTGCAGCCAGTTCTTCAAGAAACCTGGAACCCAAGTATTTTTAATTCAACAATTGATACATATACACCTCTAGCAAATAAATAATCTAATATGACATTAAAGATAGAATATCAGTACTGTTGCTAACTGCTACAAGATTAATTTTATATTAATTATGTTTTGGATAAATAAGTTGAAATTCATAGGGGAAAAGGGCCCCAGCAGGTAGCACAATGTCTGTTGATGGTTACAAGCAACAATTGTTTATTTACTAGTTCCAAGTTACACAACACAGTGGAACAATAGTATTAATACGTCTCGAGTAAGCCGGGTAAGTTGCCCAACAATGTGTGTAGAATAGAAACTGCAAAGTTAGTAGACAAGAGAAATGTTGTTGGAGATGATATTAACTGTTGATTTGTATGTACTACAGTGGGCAAAAATATTGTTTATTTATTTATTTTTTATTTCGCAGGCTAAGCGATTCGAATTAATATTTTTATTTTTATGTTGGCACTATTGTCATCGACATCTGTGTCAAATTATACGTCAAAATATTTATTAGTGTTTGAGATACCCGTCCATTTGTAAATAGCTAAAATAGTTTTTTTTTCGTTTTTTGTAAGGTCTGAAACTACTAAACAACAACGCAGTTCCATTAAATTTTGTGTGCGGAATGAAATTTCTTCCGAGACGTTGCAATGTTGCAGAAAGCCTTCAGTGAACAAGCTCAGGTTGCTATGTACACTATTATATAACAAGAGATTTAATGTCATCCACATTGTGTCGTCTCTTAATACGGAGGACCGCATGGAAGCATAGATCCTTCCTGGGAGCCTCCTAGAGCCCGCGAACTAGCATAGACTGCACAGCTGTAGTACCAGAGAAATATTTGGGTGTTCATTGATCAGTGTTTTTAAGGAGATCGGATTATCAGCCCGACGCTCCCAAGGACTGGACAAATTTTGTTTTGTCTTTAAGGGGTGGCTCAACCCTACCGGGGGCACTTATAGAGCTTAGATTTGATTAAATATTTTTTTTAAATCAAGCTTCGTCTGGATTTGAGCCGACAGCATCTGAATGACAAGCAAACGCCTTAACCACTGAACTATGCCGCCCGTAAACCTTAACCAATATTCATTGAAATATGGATGGCTGGCTTACCAGAACATGTAGTAGATCACAAAGGAGTCGAACATGCCTACCAGCACTGCACAGAGCAGGAACAGCTGCACAGCGGGGCGCCGCAACAGCTGCCTCAGCGCCGCGCTCGCGTCGGGGGCACGGGGCATGCGGGGCAGCTAAATAGTATAATGAAGATAAGTTAGACTCTAACACTAAACAAATTTTAGGAATAACTAAAATATAATAAAAGAGTATGCTTTAAAATTGAGCGTTTTGTATTGAGACTTATAATTCGGCAGGTATATATCCGATCGGGCTGAAATAAATTTTACCTGAAAGCTACAACCCTAAGCTGCCAACATCAGTCCAATTTCTACTGCCGGAGTGTAAAGACGTTTTTTTATGAAATTTTAAACGTGGCTGAGTTCGTGCAAGCAAAACCGTTTTTGCGGGGAATTCTTTTACATTATTTCCACCGAAAGACAACAGTAGCTGAGGTGCATATAGAAACATTCGGCGAAAATTCTCTTTCAGAACAAACAAGCAGAACATGGTTTGAACAATTCACGGATGGTGATTTTGACCTCGAAGACAAAGACCATCCTAGTGCTGAGAAAAAGTTGTTTAGCTGCTTTAACAGCTGCTTTAACAGCTGCTCGCGTTATCAACATCGACACCGAATATTCATGGTTCCAGCTCGGAGTAATATATTATGAGCTGCTTAAAGCAATCGAGACGATTACAGCAGACCGTTACCGACGACAACTGATCAAGCTGAGCCAAGCATTGAAGGATAAAAGTCCGAAACACGCTTAAAGACATGATAAGGTTATTCTTCAACATGACAACGCACGACTCCATATTGCTAATAACTATATTTATTGTATAGTAATTATAAACTATATAATATTGTATAATATTGAATAGATACCCATTTCATAGCTTGTTTTAATATGTTTTAATATTGGTGGAAGCCATCTATGAAAACTTCTTCAGTTCCAATGTGCACAAACGTACTTTTACTCATAAAGAAAACTTTTCACTAGAGAAAGGTGTATAGAAGTGGGGATGGATGGGTGGGATCTATGGAAGTAAGTGACTAATGAGGGAAATGTGATCTCAATGTGATCCATAAACAAGGTATGAAATTCTTATCCATTTAATATTGAAATGAATCTCTAAGTGAATGCTAAAAATATAAATAGCATTGTGGCTTTTGGGTTGAGCCGTGTGCCATTGCAGAGGTTCACTTCACGAATAACAGCCGTGGCATTAATAGTATACAAGACTTAGTGATTCAACCTTACGCCTGTGTTCCATTGATTACAGGTTAGATGTGTCGTTATTTATCAAAGTAAACTTTGAACGGAATCAATTGAATGTAGAAGGTATTTTGAGGTTCCAACCTGAAGTTAAATGTCGTATTCAAGGTTAGGACCAATTTGTCCTATGGATAGAAGAAGTTGTTTTTCGGTGAAATACCGACGTAATCCGTACAGCAGACCTAGTATTTTAGATGCGAGACCGGCTTTATGTTTAATGGACTAATATTTTTTTATTTATATTCATTTTCTCAAGAGTCCAATCAGTAAAGTACATAGGATCTATTCTTCTTGTTGGAAAAAGTGCGAGAAATGTTAAAATGACAAGATTGAAGCCACCCATCTTGAAACGCTTTCAAAAGGCATATTCATCTTCTCTACCAGAGACTCCCTAGCAGCAGAGAATTCCGAATTTTCGGGAGATTTTTGATAACGAATCCTCTCATGGACAGAGCTGTTGTCGTCATAGCATTTAGTCAATTTATATTATTTAACTTTATCCAAAATAATATACCTTGAGCTTCCTGCAGAAGTATAGATCGATTACAGTGAAGATCAGCGTCAGTATGAAGGCAGGGGTGAAGTCCTTGTACTGCTGTTGCTCCGAGCACATGTCCACAGCATAGCCGGCCAGCAGGGCTGTGAGTCCATACCCGACCGTGCCCCAAGCTCGCTGCCACCCGTACTGAAGACCGCGCGAGGGACCTGCAACGACCAAGCCCGTATAGCACATCTACAAATAAAATATTAAAGCTCCATAGATCTAACTTCTCCAGCTCTGGCAGCGAAATCGCGACAAAAGAATTCATTACCCCAAAAGAAAGCCTTCCAACCAGCAAGAACCTTGACTGGCGGACCTGGAAATCCCTAAACAGATTAAGAACTGGAGTCGGCAGAACGAAGGACAACCTCTCGCAGTGGGCAGTGCTTTGGCAGGGAGAGTCTCTGCTGCGTGACTGTGGAGTCCTGCAGACTGGCTCACACCTAAGATCCTGTCCCGTGGGCTAGCAAAAAGAATATATAATAAAAAAGATGGATACCTAGGACATCGAAGCATACGGCATCCCCGATGCAGTTAGCCACATTGAAAGCAACAGTTCCGATGCACATCAGCACCACAAAGCCCCAAAAAGTCCCGCTCACGTACAGCCGGAAAGAATCTTCTTCAGCCAGCACTTTGGTGGTCTCCAGCTTGAGGGTGTTGTTGGAACCCAAGTCATAAAACACGCAGAGCAATCCACCGCAGCCACTCTTAAACACACACTTCACATCAGGAGCTCCCGTTACGGGATTGTCGCCAATTGCTAAGAAACATATCACTGACCTCGCCTAGTCCTTTATGATTGTCTATTGCACTATTTTCTTCTACCTTATACATTCTCTTAATCGTTTTATCTTTTATATTACTCAGCAGAGTTTCTTTTCGACTGCTAATAGTTTCACTGTCTCGGGCGACTGCCAATCTTTTTCTCTCTTCACTTAATAGATTAGCAGTGTCATTATTAGTGTTATTGTTCTCTAAATACCCAGTCAAACGCGTCATACCATAATTATCACAAAAATTTAAATTATCATTCAAATAAAATAGTTCATTCAAATTTACTACAATATGGTCGTCGTGCTTATCTATAACATCATTCCGTTTAACAAACATTTGCCATACAACATCCTTAGCCTCATTGTTTCTAACAACTGGATGAATATGTGTTATTTTGTCTGAAGCACTGACTTCCCGCTCGATGGCTCTTGTTCTTTTGTAAGTTTTCTGCGTAACTAGGCCTCCGCCATCTTCACACATCCAGCTGCAGGACGCCCACACCAGTGATTTATTCATTGTTTCTAAACACTCTTCATTAGTGGAATTCTAAAAATAAAATCAATACTCTATTATTTACTCACATTTTGTATGTCTTTTGTTTACAATATGAAGTCATTTTATTTTCATTCTGATGCAGAACACTATTATTAGCTGAGGCTTTTAGATTATTTTAAGAAATAGTCAAATACAACCAAATTCTCTTTTTGCACAATGGATACGGTCCACAGATTATTGTGCGATCAGAAACTGTGAAAAAAGTTAAGGTGATCTTATAATAATGGTAGATAGGTTCCGATCCATAGCGAAACCTTGATTTTTAAATTACGATCTATGTATGAACTAATGGGAAATAAAATTCTAAATATTTTTCTTCAATTATCAAATGTCGATTCTGCAACATCTTCAATTGTTAACTCTTTAGACCCTTTTTGCCAATTTGATTTGTAGAGTGTAAATATCGTAATGCAAAACTGTGTTAAATTGAAGACAAAAAACAGTTGTAAAAAAATTAAAAAAAATTCAAGACGGAAGAGCAAAAAAAATCCATGCTAAAAGAGAATTTGGTGAACACATAAATATATTAGTCAATTTCAAATACATGCTGCAGATTTTTTGAAAATATATAATATATATTGACACCAAAGTGAAAAAAAACTACGGCACCAAGGAATGAAACTCTTGTTTCTTTAACATTAAAATGAACACAAGAATAGGCAATACTTAAAAAAACTGGAGGCGAAATTGGTTAATAAAAATCCTTATTGGGCTATTCCATGGTCTCACATACCTGTATATCATACTGTCTCTCTCCTATATATGAAAATAATGAAGAAGGAGTCTGACCTCTCTGCACAGCAGAGCAGCTTGTGAAAGTGTGACAAACGTCATCGGGGCCCTGAATGTGGCGAAGTGTACAAGCTCGACAGCTGGCGTCCTCGGCGGCTCCGGCAGCAACCACAGCGCACAGAACGAGCCGCTCATCAGCATGATGAGAGATGTAAAGATCAGCTTGCGCTGCGACTGCAAATATTAACACATTACACCGAGAGCCAATGCAGCCGTATAATGGCAGTCGAGAGCACATGGAGCATGGAATAATGGGAGTTGTACTCTGAGAAGACATTACTGAACTCCCGCTTAATCCTGATGCTACCTTGCTGTTGAATTGTAATAAGGGCATCATCTCTGATGATTCCGTGATTCCTTATTCTGTAATCATCAGCTACAATCATCCGTGAGCGCCGATGATATTAATTTTCTACATCATATAAAATTGACATTTAAAAAGCATAAAATTAGAAATATTCTTTAATATAAGAACAATGTCTGCAGTCAAGGGTACCTGGAAGTAGTCAGCCAGGTAACCGACTGCGGGTTTGGTAAGAGCCCACAGCACGGGCAGGACCGCGGTCACGGCGCCCATAATCGCCGGACTGACTCCCAGCTGTTTGCCGTACACATTCATCTGTGGCAGTAAAGGCCCCAACGCTAGACAAAGTGATAACATTCAAATTACGAATCATTATAAAAACATTGTTAAATGACATTCCTTAAAATACTTCTGCCCATCTAAGCTTTAAGAATAAATCCCTTCTGCACGTAAGAATACATCTCGTAGCACACTTACTGAATAACCTTATTTTAACGTATGTTCACCGGCAGCTGCCAACCGTTTAAGTCTACTGCACTGTATTTAAGTCTTTTTAACATTTCCCTGGATCCTCATTAAATAAATTAATAAATAAAAGAAAGCTCACCGGCGAAGAAGAAGAAATAGTGCGCCTTTATTGGCAGGAGATCCCTCGAGACTTTCATCATGTCCAGGTATTTTTTTAGGTTAAAAAAATCCAAGTATGCTTTTAGGCAAAATTTTAAAGGAATTTACAAAATAACGAGAAAAATAACAATTAATTATAAATATATTATATTTATTGTCAACTCGTGTTGCCTAGATTTTGGTTTTCATTTCCTTATAAAGTTAAATGAGAAATGTGGGGACACTTTTAGTGTTTGAAATTAATATGATAATACTATCTGATGGTGAAGAAACAAATCTAATATTAAGATAATGACTGAAGATAATGTTTGGTCGGGTTGTCACAGTGAGTGATAATGATTTGAGGTTCATTTTTAGTTTAACTGGCGATAAATTATAATGTTGTTTACGACAACGGCGCCATTTTGAAACAGCTGTCAAAATACAAATGAGAGTTATTTTTAAATAGGTAGATATAATATATAAACTTTATGGCTGTTTAGTAAATATTTATTTTTAATTTAATTATTTATTCTATTTAATATTAAATTGTCCAAATAATTACTTTATTCACTATATTTTAATAGGCACATTTTCTTATTTCATGAATAAATATTTGTGTTTCATAAATAAATAGATACCATTTTTTAGAGTGGTTAAATAAAATATGTATGTGTAATCGGAAATATAATTTATTATTCATGTAAATTATGAAATCAGAATTAATTACAATTAAAATACATTTATAAATGGTTGAATTAATAGCAAGGATAACCTTCATTTTCATGAAACAGTTTTTATTTTAAAAATACTTATTATTTTGTAAAATAAAGTCATAAATGAAATTATTTTTAGGATGCGTTACCTACCTGAAGGTTTTAATTTTAAAAATGTTGTTAACCCGACTGTGATTGAGAGTCACCGGCCGATGCACAGCCTAACCTCGCTCACCAATTGTCAATTAAAACCATAAAATCAGTAATAAATTCACCTCTCTCAACAAAAATGACTCTTCGAGTCGAAACAAAATTGATCAGATTAGATTTATACAGAACATAATTCGTGTACATATGATAACGTGTTTATGTTATCACATACAGGAAAACGACCAATATCTCATGACTCCATGACGCTGACTGTATGAAGTTTTATGTGAATGCAGTTGCGAAATACCCCATATGAGTAAGAAGCTGGGATCTCCGAATTTTGGGGTGCCTCAATTATTATTTTTTAATTTAAATATAATCCATGTTATTTTTCTGTTGAGACAGTTGTCTAAGTCTTTAGCTGCACAATATGTTTGACATTTCGCTTCATAGCTATATTTTTTATAATTCTCTGTCCACTACAACAACTAAAATAATTAAACGCGCAATTTGACCCTATGCACTAATAGACCTGTCGAAACAATATTCTTTAAAATACTCGATGGTATGTTTATGTACGCATATGAATACATATAATAGACATATAATAGATATAAATATATTTATAGACATATTGTTTTGGCACCAAAGTCAATTTTACTTCTATCGGAATATAATTTGTCTTTAATTCTTTACGTGCGAAATAAGATTTCATAAAAAGTCACGAAATAAGTCAATTAGTCAATGAAAAATAAAATTGAATATTTAGGGATGATTTTTTTATGTGTTTTGATTGGTCAGTGCTGCATTATTATTATCCTTCAAAACTAAATTAAATAAATCCTTTATTATTTAAATAAAGGGGCAAATTTGAAACATGTGTAGAATGACAAACAAATCAATACATATCGTAAAAAAAAAAGTTGTCGAAGGAATGTTGTAATACGAAACAAAATTATACATATATATATATATATATTTATATATATATATATATATATATATATATATTTATGTAATCGCATGCAGGAGAGCACACTCGGTCCTTGACCAGTGCACACTATGACGCTCAGCCAGGGAGGCTGGACGCTGCATGCGGGAAACGTGTGTTGTGTTCGTGTGTGGGTTGGGGAGATTGCAAGTATATATTTATCTGCTTCTTAAAGAGATCCAGATTGTAGGAAGGAGGAAACACAGACGCTGGAATAGCATTCCATAGCTTACCGGTGACATTAAGGAAGGAAGCTTGGAAACTGCCAGTTCTTGGTCGACTCACATTAACCGAGTATGGATGTTCGGCAAGTGTAAGATGAGTTTGTCGGTTGTGGATGGGCGCAGGAGGAATTAGTTCTTTAAGTTCTGAAAAGCAGCAACCGTGTTAATAATGGTAGAAAAGACTAAGTGAACCAATCTTATGCCTGTGTTCCATTGATTGCAGGTTAGACGTAAGAGTGTCATTGTTTATCAAACAAATTGCTCTTCTTTGAACTGAGTCAATTAAGTGTAGAAGGTATTTTGGGGCTCCAATCCAGTTGATTTTGTGGCAGGATGAAGAAAGGCCATATATTATAGTATTCGGATAAGTCCGCATCTCGCACTTAAGCGACGTGTTTTTTTCTCCGCACCTCGCATCTAAAGGGTTAATTTGGCTGTCGATGTTATCATTGTGACAGTTGTGTTGAAGGCCTCTTGTTATGTTATTTGTATCCTTTCAGCTCAGAATAAAGATGTCGCTGTTCCGCAAGCCTACGAAGCGGATGCAGAGGCGGGTACTGAGCAATGAGGAGGAGGGCGAGATGGCCGGTGACTCCATCGCCATGGAGCTGGGCGACTTGGGCAGCAAGAAGAAGCCCAAGAAGGACAGCTCCGGTGCCAAGCAAGCACTTCTCAGCTTTGGTGATGGAGGTTTGGCCATTCCGTTTAATTCTCTACTTTGTAAAGGAAGTCTCATAAATATATATCTTTAAGAAACATCCATCAATCAATGTAGAGTTGCACGAAATATCCTATAGTGAGAGGTGGTGTTTCTTGTCGCAACTTTTGGTGCTCTCTTGTGAGCATTTGTGGCGTTTTGAAGCTAAGCTTTACTAGCATTGTTGCTCGCTCCACTTATGTTACTGTATTATATTAATCTCCATTATAAATATTTTATAATATGAAAATATGTAAAAATATATAACTAATTGTAGGTCTGGTTAGCAACGCAATTATAATTATGAAAAATAAATATAAATATGAGAAAATTGAGAATCCAATAAATATTTTCTTAATAATAATTGATATCACAGAAAATGACTTTCTTATATAATAATATATGTAAAGAGACAACTTTCAACTTTCAACAACAAGCCTTCCTCTAAAACAATATATTCTCAATGATTTTATAATTATTTTTGCATTTTGAACTGTATTTTTGCTGTCTTTGAAATAATATTTAGGAATACTTTAACTACTAAAACATAGGTCCCGAACCTGTGGGTCGCGACCCTCTTAGGGGGTTGTGAGGTGTTTTTTAGGGGTCGGCAATTTATAGTCAACTAAGAATGGAACTTTAACACAATATAATAAAAAAATGTAGTTAACACCCGTCTGTTTAAATAAATGCTCAATAAAATGGATTCCGATCACAAGATTCTTTGCGGCAGTAAGGTTGGTTGGTTATCGAAAAAAAAAAGTGAATCGTGTCTTTGAATTGAAGGATGAAATTACGTTGTTCTTAGAAGTGCGAGGAAAACATACCCTTTGGTATACTTTACCGACAAAACTTGGTTAGAAAGAGTAGCATATCTAGCAAATGTATATTAAAACAGAAAAATAGGCTTAATGTGTAACTTCAAGGAAACATTTATTATCGGGTTTTATGATAATTTAATTTATATTGTATGAGGTTCATGGGTCATATGGCTTTTTTAAAAGGGGTCACCACCTGAAAAAGGTTAGGACCTGGGTACCAGAACAATTTGCATGTGCCAAGTGATGTTAGTGAAGCTGGAGAGTGTGAAATGTACCTGTCCTATAGTGGTTCAGAGGATGTTGATGAAAGTCGTGCTCTTGATATGGACAGTGATTGAACTAACATGGATCCGCCTCTGAATAACCCGGCTTATGAAGATACGCCAGGATGAAGAATTGGCCGCTCTTTTTACTGGAGATGATATTTTAGAAACATTGGTGACTGAAACAAGTATAGATAGCACATCAACTAAGTTGGTACATGTTACTCTGGGTGAAATAAAAAAATGGTTTGTGCTTATCAAAATTATGGGATCAGTACATAAGGCGTCCATTTATGAAAAGATATTCAGAAAATATGCAGATATACAGATATTCAGAAAAACGATGTCTAGAATCTAGATATTGATTCAAATAGATTTTGATGTTTTTGCATTTGACAATCAATGATAATTTGGGGCATAATTCTGAAAGACTGGCCAAACCATCCTTGACTATTTGTTACAAATGCTTCATACTGTCTATACGCCCGAACAAAGCTTGGCATTAGGCGAGGGAGGATCCCCTAGCCAAGGTTTCAGGTGCTTAACTCAAACAAAATGTTGACATACGGTATGCGAGTCTGATTCTGAATATATTTGTAATTTCTTGAGAATCTCGCCATATTGGAGGCGAACATGAAACGTGGGATGTCATATTCATAAAGGCATCTCATATTTAATTGGTGCCCACATCAGAGCGAATCCTGTTCTCTTCGTTGGCCAACGTTCTCTCCCGCCGCATATGGCCGCATGTGCCTGCCCCGGCTAAAGGTCACTATTCAAGTCAATCAGCTGCTGAGTGCGGACGTGTTTCGCGAGCTCTCACTTTTTTTTAATTTTTTTCGGTTTTTATTTAACAATGTCGCTGAAACTCTGTCCTGATAAGAATGCCGGTGTCCTAACGGACTCGGACATCATCAGGGACCTGCAGCGACTAGCACTGGAGCAGCAAAAAATATTAAAATTTTGTGTGTCGGAGATTACTCGGCTTGCCGACTTGGCATCAACAAACGCATGTTGTGAACACTGTAATGTGGGTAGGAGAAAAATAAAGCCGGCTCCAAAAGTGTCACAAGTGTCACAAATTTCATCTGTGCTGGCTGCTTCTGAGCCAATAATATATAAAGAAGGTCACTTGAGTCTGTCTCACCTGGGGGGCAGCAGCGCAGCAGAGCCAGGAGCGCCCGGGCGCTGTCAGCTAACACGCTGTGCAGCGCCGCCAGGTTGCTCAGCAGCCGCGCCTCCCGGCCTCCATCACACTGCTAAACATTAGCTTCATAAGTTTGCGTAATCCTTTGCTGAAAAACCTCGATATACAATGTTTAGTTTCTTATTTCTGTTCTCTCGTCTGACACGCATACATAAGTCTTAGGCTAGATTTGAACCTTTAAATGCAGCGTGCCTATACAAGACGCGACTTCGCGTTTGTATTGCATTTTTGGGCACAAAACTACACATTTTTAAATAATATTTTACAAAACAATCACGTCTGAAAGATACTCATTACAAAATGGCTGGAACTTAGCATGATATATCATCTAAAAACCTGTGTTTTCGGAAGATGAATCCTAAGATACTAATTTACTCTTTTACTTGGAATTTTGAATATTTCGAAGACGATAATGTCAACAGCTCAGATAATGATGATAAAACCACATATGTCGATAGCAAAGTGAGAAAAGTTACTGGATTGAAATGACTCAAACCCGAGTTCCCATACTCTCCTGCGACATCAGACATTAGAATTCCAGACAATTAACGACTAAGCTCCGCTTTAGGATTCGTTCAGTTCTTTATACAGAACATTTGATGTCTCAGATTGTGACAGAAACTAACAGATATCACAAAAAGCTTAGGAAGGAGTTAATTTTTCCATTAGTAGGAGGCGCAAGACTTGGCCGGGAATCCAGAAAAAGGGGACGCACAAGTACGATAGATTCTGAATAACGTTTGGAATTAAAGCCTCACTACATTAAAAAACTAGACAAGGACTCTAAAGACCGTGCAGTAACAAAAAAATTCCATGGGGAATACAAGAAACAGTTTGGTTTTGTGAGACCTGCTCCAGAAAATCTGGTCTACATACTGAGCAATGCTTTAAGAAATATCACATTTCATCACTGTTAAGATTAAACCCGTCAACTCGAACTTCCGCACCCAATTTTGTATCGCTTGGATTGTTGGAGATTGATTTGCGTTCCGAATATTCTAATGAAAACAAAATATCCATTTAGCTGCGGTCGCAGAATCCTTGTTTCGATGGTAATTTCAAAAGCAGAGCGCACATTATGCTTCGTATATGTTGCCATTGCACTAACTTCCTGGAATCAGCCATTCTCGAGTTTGGTACCCTTCCCGCACCGATATCTATATTCGCGCGGAAGTAACGGCTTCCTAAATTTTTAGAAGTTATTGGTCCATCCTGTATTTTACTTACTTTTGTCCAAGACTAGGATATTTATTGTATGCACTTCACAATATTCACATCACGCATATTTAATTTATATTTCATGATATTAATGATAATGTGTCAAAATTTCTTATAATTTTATATTGAACCTTCCGCGGACCCCCGAACGATGTTCAGGTACCCCCAAATCAATTTTAATTTTCCATGGACCCCCTGAATGATCCCAGGGACGCCTGGGGGTCCGTACGGACCACTTTGGGAACCACCGGTCTAGATATTGATTCAAATAGATTTTGATGTTTTTGCATTTGACAATCAATGATAATTTGGGGCATAATTCTGAAAGACTGGCCAAACCATCCATGACTATTTATTACAAATG
>JAGTXR010000601.1:0-19265 GCA_022606575.1 Glossosoma conforme
TTTTATGAACAGAATGAATATGATACTTGTTATCTTATACTGGCCGTACTGATTTGTACTTTGGAATCCCGTGAAATGACATGATATTTGAACATAATTGTTTATAGTTAAAAGATAAGAAATGGTCTCCAGCAGTTGTTTGCTGTAAAAGAACACTGTTTTTAATGATATCATTAAATGTTTTCAACAGCTTAACATCCAATGCTCTTTGACAGTTAACTCAGATGTAAACCATATTTTTTATTGAGTAGAATAAATAAAATAATATTTAAACACGTGATATGTTTATGAGTAATATTTCATGCCAATAATGTTGGTGTATTTTATATTAATAATATAAATATAATAAATTAAATTAATTCTAATTATGCATTTTGAATCCAGAAGCAATGCGATGGAAATTCATATAAGCGTAGCATAATAATATATGTGAAGAAGTCCATCGTGGCGCATGATGTGACCAATCCATCGGGCTCGCCTCTCTGAGATGGTTCTTATTGGTTGCCTATCTTCCTTGATTATTCTGAGAACCTCATTGTTCGTGACGCCACGATGGACTTCTTCACGATATTGTGGAGGGGATGGTTGAGGGTAGAAACTGTAGAGGGCGCGCTAGACGGGAGTATTTGCAGCAAGTATTCGAGTACATGAACTGTAGCGCTTATGCTGAGCTGAAAAGGGTTGCGGAGGACCGAGAGGAATGGAGATCGAGATGCAAGATTTTGTTGCTGCAAACCAATCCACCGGATTGATACTACGAAGAAGAATAATATATGTAAGGATAGAAATCAATGACAATAAAAAATAAATTATATCCAGTATAAAACATGCATTTATTACATAAAATATATGATTGAAAATGCTTAAAATATTAGAAATCGCACAACACATAAATTGGGGTTCTGCCGCATTTCGTTCGAAGACAATTCGTTCAACGATTCGTCGGTAACGACGTGGGGCGCAGTGGACGTCTGGTGCACTGTATGTCTCGCTCACCTAACCTAACGATTTGTTCAGTGATCGTTAAGTCCAGAGATCCATAAGTCTCTTTGCACGTTAGCGAGTACGCCAAATGTCCGTGCACCAGACGTGTAGTGCCCCCACGTCGTTACCGATGAGTCGTTGAACGAATCGTCTGTAAGCGATATGTGGTGACACCATAAATTAGTTACATACTGCTTGTATCGTTTGATGGTATGAGAGGAAATTCATTGATACATTTTAAAATACTTTATTCCGAGAACATAAGAGAGCGTGTTACGGACGGCTGATGACTAACAAAACATTAATAAAATACTGATAAAATATTTAGCTTCATTTGACCTTATTTAGCTTCATTTGACTCTACTTAGCTTCATTTGACTCTGTTTAGCTTCATTTGACCTTATTTAGTTTCATTTGACTCTGTTAGCTTTATTTGACCTTATTTAGTTTCATATACATCTGTTACGTCAATAATGTTTATAATGTTATTTATTATTATATTCTCCGATGTAAATATTATGACGTTCCGCGAGGTGCTTTGCGATTTCGTAGTTGATGTTTCGGCTCTCTCATTGGCAAAACAGTGAGAAAGCCGACACGCCCCCTTGGCGATAATTAGTATGAAATAAGTAGAGCTGTCCTTCTCTTGCTCATTTGCTGCCGGACAGCCACGCTCCTCATCTAAACTCCCGCGAGAAAAAGACAACAGCTGCGAGCTTTGCGCACGACCCCTCTTGAACGAAATGGTATAAATACCGAGGTCCGACTCGGAATAAACAGTGACTTGAAAATACTTTCGAGTTTTACTCTCTCCTTCCCCGGACCTTTGGACTTCACGGCGCCCCCGGCCTACTGCTCTACACGGACTACTGCTTGGACGTAGAACTGGAAGCTGCCAAACATCACAGCCCAGGAAGCCGACCGGGACACAGCTGCCTTACAACCAGCTGAAGGAAGACCAGGACTTCGAAGGCGAGGACCGCAGTCGTAAGTAGAGCGAGCTACCAGTCGAGGTCGACTGGTCGTCTACATTTTGGTCCTTCGAGCCGGATCCCGCCTTCGCGGTGAAAGTCCACTTCCTGTCCGATGCCAGTCAACCGATCCCCGGTTTCGACTCGATCGGGGGGCCGCCGTGAACCAGAGGAAATGGAAGAAAGCGCCGAGTCGGAGTCAGAGGCATCATCGCCGTCGTTCAAGACGGCCCTTGCCGCCCACGGCGCGGATACGAGGAAAATGCTGAGCGACGTAATGGGCGACCTGAAGGATATGATGATCGATTTCCTGAAGGCCCAGACCGCCGCCAAAGCCTGCACGCCGCCTTCATCGGAGAGTGAAGGTGTGGAACTCCTTGATGCAAGGAAACCAGACCAGCCGCTGACGCCGTCTACAGTGACGCCGTCTACAGTGACGCCGTCTACAGTGACGCCGTCTACAGTGACGCCGTCGACAGTGACGCCACCTACAGTGACGCCTTCGAGCTCTGGCGTAGCTCGCGATACCAACAAGGCCGTAGAAACGCAGGAACCAACATGCGAAAGCATGAACACGGAGGCTAGCAACGTCACCGGAGAATGGGTGAATCAGCAGACGTCAACCCCGTTCGCAGACACGATGGCCGCAGCCTTTGTGAAAGCTATAAGGATTGGCGAATCATCCGGGATCTCCAGGACGCCGCCGAGGGAAGAAGATCGGGAGATGTCGTCGTTTATGGCGAGACAAACCACGGCAAAAGACTTGACGGCGTTCTCCGGAGACCCTCTTGAATGGCGAAACTTCAAGGTCCAGTTCGACGAATCCACGAAGTTATGCAAGCTGTCAAATGCCGAGAACGTCATCCGACTTCGAAGCGCCTTGAGCGGACGAGCCAGAGCAACAGTATGCGACATGCTGATGAACGCTGAGAACGTTCCGCAAATCATGACTGTGCTCGAAAAGAGCTTTGGCCATCCAGAAATAGTCATCCAAAGACTATTAACACGAATGAAGAGCCTCCCGAAGCTTCCTGACTCGAACGTGACCACGGTCCTGGACTACGCCGGCGACGTGAGAAATATCGTCGCCATCCTCGAGCTCTACGATCCAAAGCATCCTTCAGCACAATCACTACTCACGGAGATGGAACGGAAACTCCCTGACGTCATCCTATGGGCTTGGGTGGCATCGTGGAAAAAAAGAGAAAAGGCGACGCCTAAGGACTTCTCGCTCTTCCTCGAAGACCTCACCGATATGGTGCCATACACAGGATGGGTACGCGAGGAGCGACCGCCCGCGAAGAGTGAGAAGAGGATGCCGAGACGGGAACAAGTGCTTAATACGGACAAAGTGCCTAAACGGGAACAAGTGTTTAGTGCGGACAGAGTGCCTAAACGGGAACAAGTGTTTAGTTCGGATAAAGTGCCTAAACGGGAACAAGTGTATAGTGCGGATAAAGTGCCTAAACGGGAACAAGTGTTCAGTGCGGACAAAGTGCCTAAACGTGAGCAAGTTGACATGGAGAAAGCTCCAGTGAGTTTTAAGTGCGCGATGTGTCGCGGGGCGCACCCGATCGAGACGTGCGCGAGTTTCATAGCTCTTGATCTGGACGACAGACGAGACTTTGTGCGTGAAAACAATTTGTGTTATCTGTGTTTGGACGCCCGCTGCCGTGTGTCAAGATGTCGTGCGTCAAAGTGTGATGTAGAGGGATGCCGGCGAAGGCATCACCGAGTGCTACACACACCACGGTCTTCAAATGTGGCAGGCGATTCAAAAGTGTTTCACGTGTCGCAAGGGGAGGGCGTCGTCGCCCTCAAAGTGTTGCCAGTGATAATCAGTGGACTGAAAGGGTCAGTCGACACCTACGCCCTCTTGGATGAAGGCTCGACTGTGACGCTGGTGGAGCAGGATGTAGCGATCGCAATCGGAGCGCGCGGCCCGCGCGCCGGTATCTACATAACAGGTGCGGGAGGAACAAGGGCAAGTGATGCCGCTTCACGGCGAATGACGCTATCAATACGTGGTGAGACCGGCATGTTTAAAGCAACAGCGTACACCGTAAAAACTCTGGAATTGCCTACGCAGCTTCTACGCAAGAACAATTTTGACAATAATTTGGCTGCCAGTGAGCGAGTGAAGCCCCAAATACTAATAGGGCTGGACAACGCAGACTTAATAGTGCCCCGAGGAATTGCGCGATTCCAGTGTGACGGCATGATTGTTAGTGATACGCCGCTGGGCCGTGTGGTGTTCGGCGCGGGCACTCGACCGAGAGACAGCGATGAAACTGAAGCGAGTGTGGTTACCCGCGAACACGACCTGGAAACGCGAGCAGTCATGCTGAATGTAGGAAGAACATCCCGCAATGATGCACTGGAAGAACTGGTGAGGTACAACTTCAGTCTTGAGTCCGTCGGGATCGGGTCGTCACCACGCATCAACGCAGATGAAAAGAGCGCTCGCCGTCATGAACGCTACCACGAAGCAGCTTCCTGGCGGGAGGTGGGAGACAGGACTACTCTGGAAGGATGACATCTCGACGCTCCCGGACAACAAAATGGCCGCCGAGAAACGTCTCGTATCGCTTGAGAAGAAGTTGCGAAAAGACCCGGCTCTGGCAGTGGCGTATCGGGACAAGATAGCCGAGTACGAGTCAAAGGGATACGCGACTGAGCTATCACGGGCCGAGGAGGCGCAGGAGAGCGTCCGAAAGTAGTACCTACCGCACTTCGCGGTGTGCAACCCAAACAAGCCCGACAAGATTCGAGTTGTTTTCGACGCAGCAAGCCGTCATCGTGGAGCGTGCCTGAACGACCTCTTGCTAACGGGCCCAGATATGCTCACGCCACTAGTCGGAGGTATCCAACGATTCAGGGAGGGCAGAGTAGCCATTGCCGCGGACATTAAGGAAATGTTCCTGCGAATCAGGATCACACCCGGTGATCAGATGTCGCAACTGTTTCTGTGGCGGCGGACACCAGGCGATGAGATATCGACCTTCTCCTTAACGTCGATGAGTTTCGGGGCGAGGTGTTCCCCGTGCAGCGCCCAGTTTGTGAGGAACAAAGTAGCGTCCGCGGGCGCTGAGAAGCACCCGAAAGCGGCGCTGGCAATCAAAACAAAAATGTACATGGACGACTACCTCGACGCCGTGGACACAACGGAGGAGGCATCCAAGTTGGTAAAAGACGTCGCAACCCTCCTGAGCTCAGGAAGGTTTGAATTGACGGGATGGGCCTCGAACAACGCGGCCGCGCTGAGAGCGGTCAAGGTAGAAGACCGTGCAAAGTCGTCCATTACCATCGGAGGAGCGGCTACCACAGAGAGGGTTCTGGGGGTGGTGTGGAATCCACACTCGGACACATTCACCTTCAAATTCGAGGGCGAGGGAAACGACTCGCCCAATTGGCCTACAAAAAGGCAGCTGCTGAGCAGGGTCATGAGGATATTCGACCCCATGGGATTCATCGCCTGTATAACAATAAGGGGGCGAATATTGCTGCAAGCGGTATGGCGCGTCAACATTGGCTGGGATGAGGCGCTGCCGGAAGAACACGCGCAGCGATGGAAGGCGCTGAAGACCCTCCTGCAAGAAAACGTCTGCAGGATCCCGCGATGCACTGTCAACTTCAGGAAGGAGGAGGTGATACTTCACCTGTTCAGCGATGCATCAGAACAGGCGTGTTGTGGCGTCGCATATTTTGTTCACGAGGTGGGCACGAGCTTCGTCATGAGCAAGACTAAGGTGGCGCCGCTGAAGCCACTCTCTGTGCCGCGCCTCGAGCTGCAAGCAGCCGTGCTCGCCGCACGCTTAGCGGTGAACATCAAAAGGGAGACTGGAGTGAAGATCCAGAGAACAGTCTACTGGACGGATTCCAGCATGGTATTAAGCTGGGTACGGTCAGACCCGCTCAAGTATTCGACGTTCGTCGCGAACCGGCTCGGGGAGATCGACGAGTTAACCGGCGCAAGTGGATGGCGCTGGGTGCCGACCAAGATGAATCCAGCTCACGTCGGGACACGTGATCATCAGCCACCCGATATGTCAACAGAAGGGATATGGTTCCAGGGCCCGGCCTTCCTCTCGGGGCCAGAGAGTGAATGGCCACAGGAGAAGAAGACATCAGCACCTTCCGACGAGACATTAGAGACAAAACCCCCGCGTTACTTTGTGGGGCACTGCAGGGTTGCAGAAGCCCTGCCGGACGTGACGCGATTCTCTTCATGGATGAGATTACTCCGGACGACCGCATGGGTCGTGCGGTTCATCACTCGTTGTCGTCGTACAGAGAGGACGCGACGAGAGCCAGGAGGAGCTTTCGAGCTCCGAGCCGAGGAGATCGACAATGCGGAGAAAATATTGATACGCCTGTCCCAGAGGCGTGCCTTCAGCGACGAGATGGAAGTATTAAGACGGGGGGAGACCCCCCCGCCCGGAGGACGACTACGAGCCTTCACACCGTACATCGACGAAGAAGACGTCCTGCGGATGAACACGCGCCTGCAGGGAACTCAGGAGGAGGCCCCGCCGATATTGGATGGCGGGGACGTATATGTCCAACTAATGATAAGACATCAACACGCCTCGTCGGGACATCCCAGCGCAGAACGTACTGTCAGTGATTTGAGGGCAAGATACATGATTCTGAGGCTCCGCACCACCTTGCGGGTACTCATAAGACGCTGTAAAGTGTGTAAACTGTTGAGGTGTGGCCCCGAATCGCCACTCATGGGGCAATTACCGTTGGCAAGATTGGCCAGCGGTGAACGTCCGTTCAGCCACTGTGGACTGGACTTCTTCGGGCCCATGACGGTGACGATAGGAAGACGTACCGAGAAGCGGTATGGGGCGCTCTTCACATGTATGACGACGCGAGCCGTACATATCGAGCTGGCGAGTTCACTGTCTGCGGACTCGGCCATAATGGCTCTCAGAAGAATGGCAGCGCGACGCGGACACCCCAATGTCCTTTATTCCGATAATGGAACAAACTTTGTCGGAGCTGATCGGGAGATGAACGCGGCTATCAAGGAATTGAGCCGCGACGCCGGCCTGCTTCAATACACGGCGGGGCGCAGAATAATTTGGAAATTTATCCCGCCGTCGTCGCCGCATTTCGGAGGAGCCTGGGAGCGACTGATCCGCTCAGTAAAGAGCGCCCTGGCGGTAACCTTGAAACAGAGGTCTCCGCGCGAGGAGACGCTGCTGACTGCGCTAGCGGAGGCTGAATATACAATAAACAGCCGGCCGCTGACACATGTATCCGTCGCGGCCGAGGATGAGGAGCCGCTGACTCCTAACCATTTCCTGTTGGGATCAGCGGGCAAGATGATAACCCTGGCAAGATACGACCAAGGAGAGGAGAATGCCTGCCTCAAGAAGCGGTGGCGGGTGTCCCAACAGATGGCAGATGCATTTTGGCGTCGGTGGATACGCGAATACTTACCGACCCTGGCGCAACGTCCAAAGTGGAGGACCCCGACGGAGCCTCTACGAGAGGGCGACCTAGTCCTCATCGTAGACCCCAAACTCCCGCGTAACACGTGGCCACGGGAACGAGTGACACGTGCCATCCCAGCAGCCGACGGGCAGGTTCGCGTGGTCCAGATCAAGACATCAACAGGGACCTACACGCGGCCGGCGGCTAAGCTGGCAGTCTTCAACACCGAACGAGTCAAGACGTCCGACGAAGAGTACAGCGGAGACTGCACTGGGGGAGTGTTACGGACGGCTGATGACTAACAAAACATTAATAAAATACTGATAAAGCACTGATAAAATATTTAGCTTCATTTGACCTTATTTAGCTTCATTTGACTCTACTTAGCTTCATTTGACTCTGTTTAGCTTCATTTGACCTTATTTAGTTTCATTTGACTCTGTTAGCTTTATTTGACCTTATTTAGTTTCATATACATAAGTTACGTCAATAATGTTTATAATGTTATTTATTATTATATTCTCCGATGTAAATATTATGACGTTCCGCGAGGTGCTTTGCGATTTCGTAGTTGGTGTTTCGGCTCTCTCATTGGCAAAACAGTGAGAAAGCCGACACGCCCCTGGCGATAATTAGTATGAAATAAGTAGAGCTGTCCTTCTCTTGCTCATTTGCTGCCGGACAGCCACGCTCCTCATCTAAACTCCCGCGAGAAAAAGACAACAGCTGCGAGCTTTGCGCACGACCCCCTCTTGAACGAAATGGTATAAATACCGAGGTCCGACTCGGAATAAACAGTGACTTGAAAATACTTTCGAGTTTTACTCTCTCCTTCCCCGGACCTTTGGACTTCACGGCGCCCCCGGCCTACTGCTCTACACGGACTACTGCTTGGACGTAGAACTGGAAGCTGCCAAACATCACAGCCCAGGAAGCCGACCGGGACACAGCTGCCTTACAACCAGCTGAAGGAAGACTAGGACTTCGAAGGCGAGGACCGCAGTCGTAAGTAGAGCGAGTTACCAGTCGAGGTCGACTGGTCGTCTACAGAGCGATATTTTTTAAATTTAGAATCGAAGCTTTTTTAGTGTCATTCCGCGCTCAACTGCCGTAGAGAAACATGAAACAATTCCGTAATCGCAAAAATCCTCTTCCATATCCTTTCTAGAGAACGGATACGCTACTGTCTCTTACTTACACACACAGACTATGCTTGCGCATGTTCTATCCAAACTTGGTTGTACAATAAAAAATAAAAAAACGTATATGTAACCCTTGTATAACGTTTTAATAAGATCGGATGTGTATTCCGATGCTTACGAGGATTGGACCATCACAATAAAAAAAAACAACATACAAGGGACCGTTATATTAAAAATCGATGCAAACACTAAAGAAAAAAATCTCTATTAGTTTTTTTAAATGCGTGTGTAATTGGAGAATTGAATTTATATACATTTAGTGAGCAATCGAAAATGATTTGGAAATCTATATATATAAAAGAAAGTCGGGTTATATTTGTTTTTATAACTCAAGAACGGCCTAACCGACTTGGCTGAAAATTGGTGGAAAGGTAGCTTAGAACCCAAAAACGTCCATGGTATACTCAAAATTGATTTGATTAAGAAAAAATATTGAACATTTACGTAGACATGTTTTCATACAAGACTATTGTAACTTGACAGCTGTCAGTTGAGAAAGTGTTGCCATAGTCAGCAACATAACTAAAAATGACGCAATAGTAGGTATTGTAAGTAGGTACCTACGTAAGGTACGGAATATTTTGAAACAAAAAAAAAACAAAAGGCAGGAAAAAAAGACAAAACAAAATAAATATTAGTGAAAATATCAATTTAATCTTTTATTTGTTAAAAATGTTATAACAAAAAGCAAATGGAAAGGCATCTTCTTATTCTATTGTGTTATTTTTATTTTTTATTATTTAACTCAAAAAACTGCTGAGCCGACTTGGCTGAAAATTGATGGAAAGGTAGCTTAGAACCCTAAAAAAAATTAAAAGATACTCAAAATTGATTTGATTAAGAAAAATATTGAACATTTACGTAAGCATGTTTTCAAACAAGACTATTGTCATTTGACAGATGTCAGTTGAAGAAAGTGTTGCTATAGCCAACGCCATAACTAAAAATGACGCAAAAGTAGGTATTGTAAGTAGGTACCTACGTAAGGTACGGAATATTTTGAAACAAAAAAAACAAAAGACAGGAAAAAAAAGTCAAAAACAAAATAAATATGAGTTAAAATATCAGTTTAATCTTTTATTTGTAAAAATGTTATAACAAAAGGCAAGGAATCTGACAACTGATATTATTATTGTCTATGGTTACATAGATATTTTGAAGTCTATCGGTTGACGTTTTGTTTCAAGAACTTTCGAGTTTCTGTAAGCTTATTGTGCCGATATTTGCGACCAAAACGATCGAATCTTTCACGAAAAAGCCATCATGGAACTAAGGATTGAAACATTACGAATGTAAGGCAGTGATTTGGTGGTTTTGGCATCCTAACCTCGAATACCAACGATGAAATTGCGCGCTTTCAAGTTTGGTACAAAGCGATTTGGCGTATATTCGCAATCCCTTATCACGAACTTCATATTGCTGTTGAGCATTTGGCGGTGTATCTGGAGAATGGTCATTGGGTATATTTCACGGCTTCAAATGTTGTTCAACGTGCTGAGACACTTCCAGCGACAACATTGACAAGTCTCTTTACGATCTGCCAAAGCGATCCGTTTGCACGAACTCTAGAATGGTCAAGGATTTAATCCGACATTCAAGGTATTTATTTATTTATTTTTGTACTTACACACAATCTAATTAACAGAATAACATACTACACTTATTACTTTGAATTATGTATGCTAATTCTAAAAAAAAGTGTTTATAAATCAGTAATTCTGTCTTTGCTTTTGATTCTGTAGATACTCGCGACCAAAACGATCGAATCCTTCACGAAAAAGCCATCATCTCTATACAGCGTCTGTATCATCCGCAATTTTCCTTGATCTTGTATCCGTCCACTGTTGAACGTGAGCCTCCCACGTGAGTCTCACTCTTCTTCGATCCTCCGCCTTCCGCATCCAGGTCACTCCCGCTATTTTTCTTATGTCGTCAGTCCATCTTGCAGGGGGTCGCGGCCAATGCTTCGTTTCCCAGTTCTTGAGCGCCATTCCAATACTTTTCATCCCCATCGACCGTCGTCTCTTCGACAGATATGTCCTGCCCGTTGCCACTTGAGTGTGCCTATTCGTTGTGTTGCCTCCACTACTTAAGCTCTTCTGCGTACTTCCTCGTTTCGGATTGTATCTTTTAGCGACACCACTCATGGATCTCTCCATAGCACACTGGGTGACCTTTATTTTATGTGTAAGACTTGCTGTTAGATTCCACATCTCTGCGTCATAAGTTAATACAGGGAGGATGCATTGCTTAGTTTTAAGACATTGCGGAATTTTTGCTTGAAAAATGTACTTTAGTTTTCCAAATGCTGCCCATCTCAGATATAAAACTTCACATCTCACCAATGCAGCCGAAGAATAGGCTTTGAAAGAAGATGTTTACGTAGAATACTGGGAGTATTTTAAGATGGTTTGCCTTTGTTAGAAACAAGAAGATGAGAGAGCGGACACGGCAAACTTGCATACTACAATCGGTCAAGTGACTAAAGTAAACGTGGTTTGAAAATGTACTATGGATGCAACAGAAGAGCATAAACGGTTCCGCCGCATTTCGTTCCCAGACAATTCGTTCAAAGACTCATCGGTAACGACGTGGGGCGCACTGGACATCTCGTGGTCGGGATATTTGTTTGCTCGGGACAACTGGTACCATGGATGTTATCCTAACTTAACCTAACCTAAGTTATTTCGCTAACGAGACATATGGATCTCTGGACTCTACGATCACTGGACAAATCTTTAGATTAGGTTAGGTTAGGTTAGCGAAACATTCAGTGCACCAAATGCCTCGTGCACCAGACATCCAGTGCGCCCCGCGTCGTTACCGATGAGCCGTTGAACGAATTGTCTGGGAGCGATAGGTCGTGACACCAGCATAAACTATAGCTGCCATTGTAAGGAACTAAACAAAGAATGTACTCGCGAGAGGTAGAGCTGATATGGAATGCGGCATGGACTAAGGCGACTGACAGAACTTTATGGCAACTTGTAACCCTTTCGCATCGGTTGTCGGCATATGCCGTCATAAGATTCCCCGACCGTTGACATCGGTTGACGTAATATATCGTTTTGTTACTTTCTTAGAATAGTTTTTTATGCATCATCTGATAGCTAAAGTATACAAGAACCAATGTGATACATCAAAATAGGTCAGATAAGTACATTTATGCTTCAGATACTAGTTTTGTAATTGACAGTTTAATTTGTATCCAAACCGAGTCGTAATGAAGGGTTAAGAATGATGATCGATGCTCAGCAAGTATGCGATGAGTTTTTCGCTTGTAGTAATGATAAAATAAAACGTTAGTCTCTATTTTAATAGTTAATGGTGACCTTGAAACATCCAAGGTTGACGCAAAGATGGAAAATGGCCTTGCCAAGGGCTAACTAGGTCATCACATCATCATCATACCGGAGCTCTCCAAAGCAACCCACGACACACTCCACCTTTTTTTTTAGTTTGGGTGTCAAAAGATAACCGCACGACTCAAATCAAGAAGAAGTTTCCTACAGTCGACAACGGAACTGGTGATACCTGAGACCACCCTGCGGCTGAACATGTGGAGAGGCGCAACTGAGGGGAATACTTGGATTGCCTTAAAAGAGGACCTAGCCCCTGGACACGACCAGGGGTGGAATATATGGAGGTCGCTTAACAGACTTCGGACCGGAGTATGCAAGACGAGGACACAAATGAAAGCCTGGCAGTTTTACAGCGGGCCGACTGACTGTGACTGCGGCGCGAAGCAGACCCTGTCACACCTTCTGGAGTGTCCGAGTACCTGCACCCCAGGAGGACCTGATGATGGCTGAGAGTAACGCCATCAACGTCGCCCACTTCTGGGCAGACAGGATCTGACCCTGTGTTTCCCACACGATTATATACATATAATTGTGAATTTTTCAAACTTTTTTTTTTCTTAAAACAAGTATTTGAAGCATAAATGTATTTATCTAACCTATTTTCATATATCACATTGGTTCTTGTATCCTTAAGCTATTAGATGATGCATAAAAAAAAAATAAATTATGTAAACGCATGCAGGAGAGCACACCCGGTCAAGACCAGTGCACTCTATGACGCTCAGCCAGGGAGGCTGGACGCTGCATGCGGGAAACGTGTGTTGTGTTCGTGTTTGTGTGTGGGTTGAGGAGATTGCAAGTGTTTATTTATCTGTTTCTTGAAAAGATCCAGATTGTAGGAAGGAGGAAACACAGACGCTGGAAGAGCATTCCATAGCTTACCGGTGGCATTAAGGAAGGAACTTTGGAAGCTACCAGTTCTTGGTCGACATATATTAACCGGCAAGTGCAAGACGAGTTTGTATATTATATTAGACAAACGTTCATTATGTAATTACATACATGTGGTGGCTTTGACACATGTGGTTATACATGCACCAGTTGGTGATGAGTCGTCGAACGAATTATCTGGCGACGAAATGCGGCATAGCCTTCGTATTTTCTTTCTTGTATGCATCTATTTTCAATGTCTCTAAAACTATTATATTTAACAAACGTTCATTATGTAACTCCATACATGTGGTGGCTTTGACACATGTGGTTAGGTTAGTTGTCCCGTGCACCAGACGTCCAGTGCGCCCCACGTCGTTACCGATGAGTCGTCGAACGAATTATCTGGCGACGAAATGCGGCATAACCTTCGTATTTTCTTTCTTGTATGCATCTGGCTTCCAATGTCTATGTGCAGTTATAATTATAGCTTTAAAAAATATATATATTATTATTATTGATAGGTATTTTTATATATTCCATATTCAGTAGTTTCCTTTTTCAAATTTAAATAACCTTCGAATATTTGTTCGAATTATGTTAATTGTCTGCGAGTCCCTGTTCTTAAAGAACTGTCTGCAAGCAATTCAAAGAGTTCCGTTATGTATCAGGAATATAAAACCAATAACATTTGAATTAAAAAGTCCTCTTCATCTTCTTTATCCTAGCCATTTCCCATCATCTGGGGTCGGCTCTCCTTGTGCACGTTCGCCATGTCTGTCTGTCCTGCGTTGCATTCTCGGTCAAACACAGGGTTTTCAGATCCTTGTTTACAGTTGCAGTCCAGGTTGCCTGAGGTCTTCTTCTCAGCGTGGGCATGTCGAGGGCTCTCTTCACCATGTGGTCCTCATCTCTCCGTGTCACATGCCCATACCATCTTAGGCGGTTTTCCCTTATCTTTTCTGGTATGTGGGCCACCCGAAATGAGCCCCGAATATGCTCATTTCTCACTCTGTCCACTCTAGTCACACCGCCCGCCCGCCTCAGCATCTTAATCTCTGCCACATGAATCTTATCCAAGTCGCGTTTCAGCGGGGTCCAACACTCCGATCCGTAGAGCATAGCTGGCCTTACAGCAGTTTTGTAGATCTTACCTTTGGTCCTAACTGGAATCTTGCTATTTTTGAAATTTGAAATAAAAACTAAAAACAATATTTCTTACGATCAATAATTCTTGGTAATGTCCTATAATATCAAATAAGAGAATTCCTGTAGTAAATAGATGATGCGTGAATTTCGAGCTGTAATATAGGACGTTAGCAGATCAACACCACACATAGCCGTGTGTAACATGGTTAGTGTGGCCTGAAAAGACCATGGTTCAACCCTGGATACGCGTAAGACGAAAGAATCGCAGTGAACAGCGGTTGAAACCAGCTTAAGTGAAGATATTGACATATTTGGTGTAATATTGCTTCAGATTCAGTGCTGGCGTTGATAGACGCAAAACATTGGACGTTTTATTTTGTGACAATAATGCCTTGTTATTTGTGTGTCAATCATGATATGCTTATGACGGGGTTTTTGTTGTTACAAGTCAAGCTATTTATCTCGAGTATCCTGACGCTGGTTCCGAGTGTGAGGTCATTGACACTGAATGTGTCAATAAATTTACATCGCCAAACTTATGGTTGTATCTACTTTAATGACGAATTGAATGTTACCTATTTTGTAATGTCATTTAAGGAAAATAAAATAAAATAAACTGTCAAAACACTTCACACATAGCCGTGTGTAACATGGTAAACGTCATAGATTTTTTTTATGTAATCGCATGCAGGAGAGCACAGCCGGTCAAGACCAGTGCACTCTATGACAACTGATATAGAAAGCCTTGCTTGTGAAATTTTTTCAAAACGATTCTACGCAGTAGTTTTTAATTGGTATCTTATCAAATTTCCAAAGTGAAATTTTATTTATTATTTTTTTATGTAATCGCATGCAGGAGAGCATAGCCGGTCAGGGAGGCTGGACGCTGCATGAGGGAAAAGTATTTTTGTTCGCGTTTGTGTGTGGGTTGGGGAAATTGCAAGTGTATGTATATTTATCTGTTTCTTGAAGAGATTCAGATTGTACGAATAATGAAACACAGATGCTGGAAGAGCATTCCATAGCTTACTGGTAGCATTTAAGATTAACATATGTAAATCTATGGATAAAACATTAACATGGTATCATCCTCCTCTCTCTCAAAAAGGTGTTATTCCTTCGCGTAAGGGCATGATGAGGAGCAGGTCAGCAAACAAAGACTTTTTGAGAAGCACATTGATTATATTTACGTTAAAGCTATACAAGCATCTGGGCAAGCGGGATGACATGCTTCTGTGGCCGTAATGCGACCTTCTCAATCATCAACACATAACTGACACCTTCGTGGTCGGGCTCTCGCCCGCGCCCGGCAAGGGATACATCGTCCTGATGGCAATCGATTTCGGAGAAAAAGAAACGGCAGACGCTGGGATTCGAACCGCGAACTATACACCTTGGTTCCATTCTATACACAGCGCGATCATCATGTTAATTTAATGACCGCTGAGAACATGATTTTATTATTTTCATCAAAATTTACTACATAGTGGGTGATGTTCACAGGAAGACTTTAGTGTATCATTAATTTCGATTAATAGGCTACGACTGTCATTTTACGTGTGACAGATTAAATTCACACAAACTTATTTATTGAGCTAAGAAATTTAAAATATATTTTTAAATCTTTGTCAGGGATTGAACCCACGATCTTTGGTATGGTAAGCAAATGCTTTTATTACTAAGCTATACCCGCAGACATTTTTTGGGTTGGCGACCCCTGGCACTCTTCATGCAAACCGTTACATAGCCTCATGGCAATTCGTAGGGCTGCCACAAATACGTAAAACTTAATAAAAATGATAAAAAGTAACCATATTAAATCGACAATTGCACATTGTAAGCGCGGTTCTCATTAGATCACCATTGTTACGCAACATTGTAAACAGAACAAAAATAGGATGGGTTACCACTGTTTGCTGTTGCTTTTGAATTTACTTACACGAATTATATTCTTCTTCGTAGTATCAATCCGGTGGATTGGTTTGCAGCAACAGAATCTTGCATCTCGATCTCCATTCCTCTCGGTCCTCCGCAACCCTTTTCAGCTCAGCATAAGCGCTACAGTTCATGTCCTCGAATACTAGCTGCAAATACTCCCGTCTAGGGCGCCCTCTACAGTTTCTACCCTCAACCATCCCCTCCACAACTATTATTTTTAGGCAATTTAAATTCTTTCTAATTCCGTTTCATATCTGGAGCTTATGGTCACCATAAGTTGCACCATGAGCAGCAGAAAATTAACATATCAATGCTACGAGTTCCCCTAAAAGATGCAAAAGAATTTGTATACCTTGGAAGTACGATCACCTGGGATGGCAGAACAAAAAGAGAAGTCAACAGTCGAATACATCAAGCAAGGCTAGCTTTCAATAAAAAAGCCAAAATTCTGGAGTCAAAGAATATTACATTGGGGCTCCGCAAGCAACTTGCCAAAACACTTGTTTGGAGCATCTTAATGTACGGCTGTGAGACATGGTGCTTATCTGAAAGTGATAAAAAAGACTAGAGGCCTTTGAAATGTGGTCGTACAGAAGAATTCTCGGAATTTCCTGGAGAGACCACGTCACGAACAATGAGGTTCTCAGGATAATCAAGGAAGATAGGCACCTAATAAGAACCATCTCAGAGAGTCGAGCCCGATGGATTGGTCACATCATGCGCCACGATGGTCTTCTTCACGATATTGTGGAGGGGATGGTTGAGGGTAGAAACTGTAGAGGGCGCCCTAGACGGGAGTATTTACAGCAAGAATTCGAGGACATGAATTGTAGCGCTTATGCTGAGCTGAAAAGGGTTGCGGAGGACCGAGAGGAATGGAGATCGAGATGCAAGATTCTGTTGCTGCAAACCAATCCACCGGATTGATACTACGAAGAAGAAGTTGCGGCCACACAGTTCTCTCAGTTCCCATTGTTCATGAGTCTTCGTCTTCGTGTCAGCGACGTCAAATTATTTTTGCACAATATCTGGCAACATCGATAGCCCGTGTGTTGCCCAGCATTAGGTCCTGAGATGTGCAGCTTGTTGGGCACACGGAGCAGGATCTTAGGTGTGAGGCGGTCTGCAGGTCTCCACAGTCGCACATCAGTGACTTTCACTGCCGAAGCATTCCCCGCCGCTCGAGGTTGTCCTTTTTTCTACCAAATCCGGTTCTTAATCTGTCCAGGTCGGCCGGTCTAGGTTCTTGCCAGTTGGGAGGCCTTCCTTTGGAGTAATGAAATCCTCTGATGCGACTTGTCGCCAGAGCCGGAGTCTCTCATTTTCAGGGCTGGATGTGAGAGGTTGTGTGGATCTGAGAAAGCTGCTTCGCGACTTCAGTCTGGGTGTTGGGGGTATCTGATTATACAAGCAGCGGGACGGTTGGTTGATTGCCTTACGCATTTCTTCGCCGCATGACTTGGCGTCTTAACAAACGTTGATGTTACAGGTGCAAAATAAAACAGTGTGTTTTTGTGTACAATTTTTTATTAATTTATTTACGAATTTAATTCTAATTTAAACAGCCATATATGGTTTTAAGCTCGATTTTTCGATTCACACCAATTAATATTTATAGACATTATTCTAGCACAGTTAATTGGTAACCAATTTTTCATACATTAATAGAACAATTAGATTTGTTTGTAGTATACATAAAATATAGTCCTGTATTTCGGTTGGGTAAGGTTAGGTTAGGTTGGGTAAGGTTAGGTTGTTTCGTAAAATCGTCACAAAGTCAATCCATTGTACCCCCAGTATTCCACGCAGCTATCTGCTTTCAAACACAATTATACAGCTGCATTGGTTTTGTATACAAATGATTCAACTATCAATCTTTCAACTATAAGAAGAATAGCGTGGATGCGGAAGGCGGAGGATCGAAGAGGATGGAGACTCATGCGGGAGGCCTACGTTCAACAGTGGACGGACACAGGCTGATGATGATGATGATCAATCTTTAAAAAAAAAATCATTTTTTGGAGATTCTATTTCATTATGAATTGGCTTGAATCTGTTTATATTTTCTATGAAGAAATATCATAAATAAGTGTCATGACATAGGTGAACAGAAGTCTTAAATAAGCAGGCAATTATTGAGTTTATATCATGATTAAAGAACCCAACACACATGAATATATATGAATATACATTTTATTATAGGTATAGAGTATCAAGCCCCCTAAAAGTACTGGAGGACTCTGCGAAATGCCTTATGGCCACAGGTTCGATGAAAGGAAAATCCTGATCTCCTTCTATCTCTTTCTCGTGGTGGGGAGTGAGCGACATCAGTCGGCCAATATAGACAGGGACCGAATGTTGGCCGGAACAAGCTAACACCCAGCTAACCTCATCAGGTCAAGCTGGTTAGGGCACTCTATTGTCCTGGAGGTAGTAAATGCTCTCCTAAGGCGGATGAACCTTTATGGTCAACGGCATTAGGATGTGGAAATAAAAGGGAAAACACCACATTAAGGGTCTAAAAGACATCCCACGTATCAGCAAAGATGATTGCATCTCAAGAGGACCGAGAAGAGTGGAGATCGAGAAGCAAGAATTTGTTGTTGCAAACCAATCCACCGGATTGATACTACGAAGAAGAAGAAATTAATAAATTTATTAATTATTTTACTTCTTCAGTAAGTTCCCTGTTTGTCCAAAATATTTGAAAAAAAATAATAATAATCTTAGAACAAATTAGTTTGGCCTTTTATGGCATTATGAATAGGTTATTATAGCGCATTTCACAACATGTATGAGGTAAATAACAGTTAAACATAATAATACGTATAACACCTTTTACATGAACACCGACCTCAATCAGGTGCAATAATTAACGAAAAAAAAATAGCAGAAATAATTAGTTTGGTCTTTTATGGCATTATGAATAGGTTATTATAGCGCATTTCACAACATGTAGTCACAACAAGAATAGTTACAAATAATAATACGTATAACACCTTTTACATGAACGCCGACCTCGAACAGGTACAAAAATAAACAAGTTTTTTTAACAGAAAAAAATAGCATGGTCTTAAATGACGCGTATGTGTAGGCTATTTTATATCATATTTTACAAATGTATAAGGTATGTAAATACGTATAATACCTTTTACATGCGCGCCGACCTCGAATAGGTACACAAATAAGCAAGTTTTTTTTTTTAATTGCATGGTCTTAAATGATGTGTATATGTAGGCTATTATAGCGTATTTAAGAGAATATAAGAGGTATGTAACACTTAAAAATAAAAAAAAATACGTATAATGCCTTCTACATGCACGCCGACCTTGAATAAGTAGAAG
>JAGTXR010000603.1:0-10129 GCA_022606575.1 Glossosoma conforme
CTTTCTAATTGTGTTTTCATTTGTTCTAATAGTTGTTATTGTAGCTTCGTTCATGCTATATGATTTTGCAACATCTACTACTCTATCTCCCTTTCGTAAGAGATCCAAAATTTCGATTTTTGTTTCTAAAGAAATAACTTTTCTTTTAACTTCTTTCGACATTATAAGCCTATAATTTTTTTTAATTTATGTTAATTTATAATAATCTAAATTATGCACTCACTTGTAATTTACGAATATGGAAAATTAAATCGTTCTGAAAATGTGAAACTTTCACTCAAATACAATTTTCCGTAGATAAAACTTTAATTTTATGCGAATAAATACAGACACAGTGTGCGTGTGCAGCAAGTCAGCACAACTAGCTCGGGATCCCCCGTGAGATGTGTACACAGCGCACGTGTTCAAACACAGTAGCATTTAGTAGAGTGCGATAAAAACCAAAAAAAAACTTATTTGGAAAACCGTGTAAAAGCGAAAGCGTGTAAAACAAGTACCGTGTAAATCGGGGGATAGGTGTATTCATAATTTTAAAATGAATTTAAATAAAAAAAATATATAAATTAAAAATATTTAGTTTTGTTTCACAATTTATTTTAAATGATTACATGTTTCAGCATCCCTGGAGACAATCTTCAATAATGATGGATGGACAATAAATTAGTTCCTACACACATATTTGCAGGTTGTATATGTAGCGAATGGGAGCGAATGTGCGAGCGAGCAAGTATTCGAGTTAGAGCGAGAACCTTCCGCGCGGCTGACGAGACAGTAAAGAAGCACAGGAGTTCATCCATTGTCAGTTTAACTTTCTTTTTAATTTTACAAATCTTTATATCATATTTTTTCCCGTGATTTTTTATTTTTTTATAAAATTTAAGTTATTTGAATAATAAAAAACTGAATTTATATCATATGAAATTTATAACAAGCGCCATCTGTAAAAATAATCCATTTCAGTAGTCTATTATGCGTTAATTTATCCATTCACTTCATGGTGCGGATGGACGTGAGTACAAACTGATTCTTGTTGATATGTCAATGGTCCGAGTTCGAATCCCGGCCTACGATTTTTTTTTTAAATATTCTTGAGAGAAACTTCCTAAAGATTTAGTTTTCGGTATAATTGAATATATATTGCAAATATTAATTTAATAACAGCAAGACTTTTTTTAGTGCAGCTATAATCATTGTCACACTGTGAGACTTAACAGCACACGTTAGTATGAAGCTTGTATGTAATATATGTCATATCAGTGTAAGGTTTTTCATATAAGGCATGTCAGCTTAAGGTTTGAAAGTGTATTTATTGTTAGTGTAAGGATTATTAGAGAATGTTGTGATCCATAATGAAATTAAAAATTCCGGCGCTTAGCTACTCGACTTGAACAGACTAGAAGCACAGGAGTTCATCCATTTCAGTTTTACACTACTAGTTCTGCTACTGGGAACATACGCCAACTACACAAATGGTAAGCGTCATATGCTTCTCTATGTAAACACATAGAGGAAGATGTGTTGAATTATCTTATCTAGTTAATGGACTATTAGCCAAAGCGCAAGCGTCATAAACGAGGCAATTTTTAAATGAAAGCGATGTGCATGTGGAAGTATGATCTCCTTATAACAAATGTGATTAATAATCTTCAAATAAATATTCTGTGCATATGGCGAAGCTATAAATTGTTCACGTTGCATGCATCAGCGCCTGTCGCAGCGATTCCGTTATTATTGTTATAATAAATTCTACCGTCGTGTCAAGAACCCGGTATCCAGTCCTGGTGGTCATCGAGAACCATGTATACATCCACGTGGACCTTCGGTTGCAGAGATGTCATGGATCAAAGCATGGACAACTGACAGAACCGAGTGATGGATATTTATGGTGATGTTTCACAAATAAAACAATTGATAGGTAATACAAATTCATATAAAATAACATCTTACATGAAATTTCTCTCAACAATGACATATAAGATGATGTTTGCTGTGAATTTGTGTGTACGAATGAATTGTTCAATATTAATATAGATGTAGATAATGTAAGAAATGTGGTTCTAAAGGTGGATTGAATCAATCAAAATAAACGTATTGATTTTCTTGACTTTAATAAAAAAAAAAATGTTTTCAACGGCGGGCTTTTCGAATCACTGGTATTTATGGTGAATATTCGAGCATTCCCTTAAGCGCAAATTAATAAAACCACATAAGGCTGGTACATTTTTACATCAATACTAACAATTTTAAAATTAAAATAAATGCCAATATTTGTTGATCGACTCGCCGCGTTGATGAAACGAAGAGGGTGAGAGTATTCGCAATAGAAAGAGAACCTTCCGCGCGGCTGACCCGACAAATAAATGCCTTATATCAATTATAATTGAATTGTTTTCACACTAACTAGTTCAAGCACTTTAGGAAGTTTCAAGCGAAAAAAATAAAGAAGGAATTTGGGATGATGATTTTTATGTTTTTAGGGTTCTGAATCCGAATTTAAGCTTTACCAACTCATATCTGGTGTGCGATCCGAGAAAATAAAAATATTTTTTCAGTTTATCACAAAAAAATAATAATCTTAAGTTTGACAGAAAATGCTTGAATGTAATTATAAACAGAAATTCGTTAACTGTAATTTATGCATAAAAATAATTATCCAGATCTTTCAAACCAGACTACTTGTGTTGTGAACTAAGATCACATTTGTTCTTCTCTAATATTTCCAAAACAATCCAAAGACGTTGAAATTTAGAGCTCCATATCTTCTTGTTTTTTAAATCCTGCAATTGTATTTCAAAGTTACCAATTTCAATGCTAAAAGGAGAGAATTTCAATTTAGTTATCGTAGTATTAAGAGGACTTTTAACGAATGCTAAGGTTGCTCTGCTATATTTTAACTCCTGAAACCTGCTGAGAAATGCTTATCTCATATTTAAAATTGTTGTTTTGAAATGGTTTTTTCAAAAAGGAATTATTTTCTTGGCAATGCTTCAGCAGGCTCGGAAAGTGAAACAATGTTTCCTTTTCAAAATCTTGAGCAAAAAAGGATAATTTGTTTTTAAATGCATTGACTTATTCTATCTTTGAAAAAAATGTGTTTCCTTTCCCTTTTAGTTTACGGTTAAGCTGATTTAGATGAGACATAACGTCTACCGTGAAATATTTTTTTTGGATCCACTGATTGTCTTCTGTTGTCAAGTTCTGTATAGTGAACACCCTTCTCAAGAAGAAATGCTTCAATTTCTGGCAAAAGGGACGCGAAACGTTTTAAAACGTTCCCTCTAACCATCGAACCTTGTTATAAAGCAGAAGATCAGCGTACTCACTTTTCATTTCCACTTAAAATTCTTTGAATTGACGATGATTTAGCTACAATGGAGTTGATGATCGTAATCATTAATCGCATAACTTTACTAATTTCTCCCGGAAATATCTGCGCACAAAGCGCTTCTTGGTGAATAATGCAATGATAAGCCAATATCTCGTGATTAATTTTTCTTTTAAAATGGCAACAAACCCTTTTCTGACGGTGGTCATACTTTTGGCCCCATCTGTTGAAATCGACACAGTTTTATCGAGAGGAATATGATATTTATCCATACAGTCCATCCACAGCATTTGCAATATCCTCTCCACGCGTGTGACCATTGAGTGACAATAATCGTAAAAGTTCTTCTTTATGACCTGAGTGAGAAATAAATCTTTCGAAAAGCGTAACTTGCGCTATATCACTTATGTCACAAGACTCGTCAACTGCTATCGATAAAGCCGAAACTAATTTCAGATCTTCCGATTTGCTGGATAGTTATATTGGAACAAATTTTAATTGTTCTTTTTTTCTTTCATTGTCTCTTGGCAAAGAGTGGTAACTCATTAATATTGCTTATAATATCTGCTTTGTTCTTAAAATCTCGAAATAACTCTTCGGACGCATCGATAAAACAACTTTTTATGTATTCGCCGTCTGTGTGCAGTTTCCTTCTCTTAGCAATCTCTTGACTAACAACAAATCTTGCCATATTAATATTGCTGGAAGATTGCATCCAGTTATAACATACAGAAGTTGATGAATCGTGACTCTTCCGAAGTTCCTCAACTGCTTTCTTCCTTGCATCACCGGCAGGATATTTAGTGCTAAATGACGCATGCTAACTTGTAAAGTGTCTCTCCAAATTTGACTTCTTGTTGAGTGCGAATTTCTCCTTACAAATAAGACTTATAAATAATAATAAATAAGACTCGGATAGCCATTCTAGTTTTGAATAAATGCGAAATTTTTGGTCCACTCAACTCTAAATTCGCGGTTTTCATCTTCCGTTTTTCTTTGCTTCCTTTTGGTAGACATATCGATTGGGGCACCTCCATACAACAATTTCCTTTGTTTTCTAAAGCAAACTTTTTTTTCTAAAACAATTTTTTTCAATACAAAATTATTATCATTATTAAAATTATGACAAAAATACTTGTAGGATGTGTAGCTGGATAAAAAAAACGTTTAACTTTATTCTTCACCAAGACACTGTAGACGACCAGTCGGCCTTGACTGATAACCCGCTCTACTAGCGGCTTCGGCTTCAGTTTTTGAAGTTCAGCTTCCCCACAGCTGGTTCATAAAAGGAAAATACAAAGGAGAGGATGTCTTGATCCCGCGGATATCGATGATTCCAACGGATTTACCATTCGTTTTTAAGCGCTTAAAATTTCCAGTACGTCTGGCCTTCGCGATGACCATAAATAAATCGCAAGGACAGTCGTTGGAAGTTTGCGGAATCAACTTGGAGTTTCCCTGTTTCACGCATGGACAATTTATTCATGTTCACGCGTCGGAAAACCATCTTCTTTGTTTATTTACGCACCACAAAACAAAACAAAAAATATAGTTTATGAGAAAGCTTTAAGTTGATTAACAGACTGTATCATAACAGTGTGTGTCTGTCAATATCAAATTTAAACCTTATAAATAGCCAGTATTTCAGGGAAACTCTGTCTTGTAAGTAAGCAACATGATGTGTCGAAAATAATAATAAAACTTCATGCTTCATTCAAAAAATGCTTTTTTATTAAATACGGATTCATTTTGTTTGTTTTAAGATTATTATATACAAAAGTTTAGGTCTTTTATTTATCGATTGAGGCAGTACGAAGTCTGCCGGGACAGCTAGTGTTAAATATAAATATATGATAATATTTGTTGATGGACTCGCCGCGGCGACTGGCGAATGCGTGAGGGAGAAAGTATTCGAATTAGAAAGAGAACCTTCAGCGCGGCTGACGCGACAGCTTTTATCACATAAATATTAATACCAATTGTTTTCATACTAGTTCGAGCACTTTAGGTAATTTGGAGTGAAAAAAATATAGAAGTAATTTTGGATATCGATTTTTATGTTTTTTGGGGAACTGAAACCGAAATTAAGCTTTGCCAACTCGGATCTGGTGTGCGATCCGAGAAAAATCTGAAAAAGTTCTCTTTTTCAGTTTTCAAAGAGACCGAATGTTTAACTCCTAAAACCAGGGTCTTTAAATCATAAAGAGCGGCTTAAGCCAACCAGCGACATGATCTGAAGTTAAGCGGATACCATAAAAATCAAAGTATTTACTGTAAATTATGCCGTAGGGAAACATGTGTGTTCCCAAGTAGACCTCCGAGTGCAGAGATGACTTGGAACAAGCGTTGATAAAGGTGACAGAGTTGTGTGGCGGTTATTTGTGGCCTTATGATGCAGACATGAAATATATATGAAAAATAATAAAGTCAACAAATTGAATTGTATATAAAATGATAGAATTGTTTTCAATAAGTTTATCATAAAAATAAATGTCACAACGAGTATGAAGGCATTAGTGTGAAAAAATTACTGCGCTTTAAAACCAAAACTGTATATCGAATAAAAAATAATAATAGCATTAATTTGTAAGAAATTGACTGAATCATATCTTGGGATTAAGTCATATTTCTCTAAAATCTTGTTATTAATGTGTTTACAGCTTAAAATAAAGAAATATATAGTCTATCCAGTGTATGAAGAACTCTATGACACATTTATTGCCCTGTGCTAAATATCGTCCGATATAACGTTGTAAAAACGTTCGCTACCTATATTAATTTTTTCAACATAAACAAAAGCCTCTCTTCTTATATATAATAAGTTATTTAGGTAAATATATCATAATAAAAACTAAATAATAAAAAATATATGCATATTGTTACAAATTAGAAAAAATACGGCAATTTCAATTTCGAAGGCCATCTCACATTACTGCGAAAACCAGTGTTGGGGTATAGATAATCGTATTTACGATTGTTTTTGTAAATACCTACTAAAATAAAATATTAGAATTATTATCAATTATAAGTGAATATTAACAGGTTTTAAGAGACATGTAAAACAAACTATAAATAATAATATTACTAATATGAAAATTATGAAGAAAAGCGAGTCTAGAGATAAATATTAGCACATAACTAAGCTTAACTTAGCACTTACTAAGAGACGTCGCACTGCCTTGAAATAATCCGACTAAAATTTAGAGAACCTACCAGTTTAAGAAGTGTTGGTATTTCGTTGCGGTGATAGTATGCATATACGTGATTCCGAATTGCCGCCAAATTAAATCTATCGGGTTTTGTAATTGAGCATTTTCTCTGTCGTTTCTTATTTGGTGCTAATATTTTTTTCTCTTCTAATGAAGATTCACCGTATTTCTCCTCTGTGATCCGAGATACTGTAGATTTACCGATTCCTAGGGCATCCGCGACCCGATCTCGAATGTTTTCTTTAATGAAACAACTTTAACAATACTAACAATAAATATAATAATTACAACAACAAAAAACACGAATCGATCGAAGAACAACGCGCTACTAAAAGTCGGACATTTGTACTGATCCACTCGCCGCCATGCGGGAAAAAATGATACTAAAATCTAATTATTTACGAAGAAGAAGAGAAGAAAAATCGATATAATAGAATAAAAAATGTTCCCCCATCTCTTTTACACAGAGCGATAAAAGTGCCATATGTATCAAGCTAAAACTTCCCAAATATAATATTCGCTGCACTTTAAATTCTATTATTTTAAAATAGAGATGTTCATATACGATTCACTTCGAATTTAAGTTCGTTTAATTTTTCAAAGAAGAAGAGAAAAAAATCGACCTAATCGAAATAATTATTTTTGCCCCATCCCTTTTACAAGGGGCAATAAATGTGTCATAGGGTTCTTCATATACTGGATGGACTATAATTATTTTTACCGAATTCCTTTTTTTTTGTCAAACGAGGCCTCGGCAGATCGATGCCCAGCCGGACTGACGCACGGCAGCGCCATCTGGCGGCCAGCGCCGGCTAGTATATAATACAATATTCACGACTTGATTCATTCATAAAAAAGATTAAATAATAATTTATTTGAATAATAATGTTTGAATTAACTTTCATATTTCACCAACAGATGGTATACAAAAAATAAACTGTTCTTTGTATTTTTTTTGTCATTATCAATGCTAAAGTATAACGCTCCGCACGTCGTTCCGCAATATATTTTTATTTTAGTTAAATTTACAAGTTATTTTTGTTAATATATATAGTTTGTGTTCTCTTTGTGGGAAAGTTATTTTGTTTATTTGTTACGAGACGTTATTCGATCGCAGCAAGAATGGTACTCGTGCTGAGCGGCGTGCTCCCAAGAGCATAGCCCGACTCGTATGAGCGCGCTGTTCGCCGCGTATCCACAATACCGTGATTTGGCAGCAGCGCTAATCGCCAAGCCGAAAAGAGACGTCGGATCAAAGATGCTGCTTTACGTGTATCAGCGCGAGATGGCTGCCACCACTCCAAAGGACACCAACGTATCAATAATAGGCTCTGAGGAAGCGACAGCTTCTATAATAGTGATTGTGAGGAATTCCAGAAGCGGTGCAGTGGCGCTAGCACACCTTGATGGTAAAGCTACACAACAAGCTTGCGTCGACATGGTAGCGCGTGTAATGGAGCTCAGCGAGTCACGACCAATGAACAAAGAGCGCCTCGAGCTGTACCTGATAGGAGGATACCCAGATCTGCAACAATTCTCTGAAGAACTATTTGCAGCAATCATGCAAACATTCCATCAATTTCCTGTCGAGATTGAAGTAAAGCAGGCGTGCGTTGGAGAGCTGAACGCATTAAAATGCGGTGACAACCTCATCCCAGTCATTAATGGCGTAGGAGTCGACGTGATCACCGGCGAGGTCTTCCCAGCGACATTTCCTAACAAAGGACCAGACATGGAACTGCGATTTGCGCGATACATTGTAGACGGGAATAAAGCCAATCAAGTGAAGGACGTGTACAATCCCATCATGGGCTTGCTGTATATCGGACCTTTCCGATACTTCGTCTCTCCAAACATAGTCGACTGGGTGCTTGAAAATACAGATGAATTTCTGCTTACTCGCTTCTCCTCGACACCGATGATCGAGCCGCCACACTTTGTAGATGTGGTGCGTGCCACGTTAAATTACGTAAAGGAACACCACTTTCTACATGACAACATCTTCCCGGGCAATATGCCGCGTTTTTATCGCAGGGACACCCACAAGGAATCCTGGCAACCTGTCAGACATGACACCATGTTCCCGGGCAGTCTGCCGCGTCATTATCGCAGGAACACCCACAAGAAATCCTGGCAACCTGACAGACGCAATTCTTAATAATCTATATTCAAAGAAGTCCCACGGAAACTATTTCTTAACACTAAAAAAACCGATTGTAGAATATTCAACACCCAGGTTTTTCAACATATCTGCATTTATGTTAAATGGAATTTGAATGAAATAAATAATATACTATGTAATATTACATTTGCAAATGTGTGTCATAAAATTTAGTTAATAAACAGTTTTTATCGACAGTTGGCTTTTAATTATAACATTTGTTTTGTTCCGTCTTGCAATACCACTCCTCACTCTCATTACAGCTCCCATTGTTTTGATGTTATCTATATCACTTCACGATAAGTGAGTGATTCACTTGGTCTCAGTTTCTTGGTTTGGTCAAATATCACGAGCTAAGTCTATACAAATTATACTGTCAATAATAAAACTAGTATTTGAAGCATAAATGTACTTATTTGATCTATTTTCATACATCACATTGGTGATGCGAAAGGGTTAATTCATTATTTCACACAAAGTAGCAAAACGATATATCATGTCAAACGATGCCAACGGTCGGGGAATCTTATGACGGCATATGCCGACAACCGATGCGAACGGGTTAATCCTTAATGTATCTCTCGAGAGATGTTATTTCAATTTTAATCATTAGGAAGAAATTAAATTGGTAATCTTCTAAGCCTATTGAAATAAACTATGAATGCGGGAAAACAATAAATTTGGATATTTTCAGTTTTTTTTTCAAATCTATAATGAATTATTTGTAATACTGGCAACACTAAAGCGCTTATGTACTATGTAACACTGTAGAGTTTGTCATTTCATACCTTTCTAAACACATATTAAAATCTTTTATAATTGCTTTAAATTATATTATTATGTCAAGGATTCCACCGCCTTTCATTTTTTATAAATATTCATTTTATAAATATATAAAAAAATAAATGTTTTTTATTTAAAAAAATATAATACATATTTATAATAAACGTCTTCAAAAGAAAACAATTTTATATATTCTTACATATGGATACATATTACATTAATTGCTTAATTTATATATTTCGTGTCGTTATGTGTTGTTAATTTGTGTGTTAAAATCTAAAAAACGGTGCATTTATTATGTTTCAAAATCGAAACAAATTTCCAATAACCGCTGCTTTATTTGGCGGCCATTTTCATTTTCGTTTATCACAACTGTATATTGTAAACGTTTCTCTTCTGATAAATGAATAAGTACCCAAACTAAATACGCGGCTTCCAACAATGATATTGATCATCTCGTAATCCTTAAATAAACGTACTTTATGTTAACGAAATAATTTGAATTAAGGAACGAAAAAACGACACGGCCGTGGTTTTCGCGCTTAAAACTTTTAACTGCTATCAAGACCAGACGGGCGATTGTTATTGTTTGCATTGTGCAAATTTCGCAGTTATTCACGATAAACGTAAGTTTTAATACATTAATTGCGT